>OZ038393.1:25724007-25982274 GCA_964036045.1 Eutreptiella sp. 'Long Island Sound 2002'
AAGCGTCTTTTTGTGGGCAGTAAAAGCACTTCATGGTGGCAATCTGAACAACCAATATAGAAAGAAAAGGTATTATCCAGTGTCCCACATCTTAGAGTGACGCCTCCAAATCAGGTGTCTTAGAATCCCAGAAACCCCAAGTCAGCAGAATGAATCGGCCAAATCACAGAAAGCCCACAAATCGGCAGAACAAATCGGCGGAAATCAGAAACCCAACAAATCGGCAGAACAAATCGGCGAAATCGGCCGAATTCGGCCGCCGATTTGGGGGCTGGGTTGCACAGTGGAACTGTGTGCAGCATTGGAGGAGCAGGCCATGCATTGGAAAATTGACTTGGGAGCAAGCTAGTGCGGTCCCTCGGAAAAATTTCTTGTGCTGCGGCATGCTGCGGCATGCTGCGGCATGCTTCAGCCTGCACTTGTGGGTACCTACGCTTCTGTGTCAAGTTGAACTCACATGCAAGAGACAACATGCACAACACTGTTGGGCCAAATTAATCACTTTCACCATCCGGATCGTCTGTAGTGGGTTTGTTGACATACATCATAGCCAAATGGCGCAAAGTGTCGTTGCCCATATGCAAACGGTCCTTTGTCTGGATGTGGCCCATCAAACTGAACGTTCGCTCGACATGGCAAGCAGAGCGTGGTCGTCGGACAAAGAAAACAGCAATGCTACTCAACACAGGAAAATCATCTCAGAAACTCAGAAACTTTTTAAAAGCTGAAATGCGCCCACGCCAATATTTATATGCATCAAACTGGGACGCCCACCTGGTGTCCGTTGGGCGCACAACACTCTTAACAGGGGCTGGCCTCTCTTTTTCGTGTCGTTGCTTCAGTTCATCAGGCAACTGCTCATGAACGTCCTTCCATTTTTTAACAGCTGCCTTCTGATAACGATACCATTTGGTGCGCCAAAATGGTGACCGTGCAAACAACAATTGGACAAGCCTGTGGAATTCAGCCTGCTCTGTTAGTACACCAGCGTCAAAAACAGCCTCAGGCACCTTTGCAAACAAATGCGGCCAGCAGGGGAGTGTGTGGTTGGCTCTTGACTGCATGTTGTTGGTGCAGATGACTGACTCATGACAACACAAATAAAGACAAACTGGGGAGACATGGGGCAGGCAGAAGGTCTCCCGTGCGAACACAGTAGGAGCAGACAGACAAGGCAAACAGGCTGATGTGGTCCCCAATACCTTCCCCAATGGCCCACTGCAAACCCTAACCTGTGATGCCTTGGTATTTTGAGTATCCTTCAGGACTTGACATGTCAAAACAACACCAAAAAAGCGAAGATCAGAATAGAGAGGAACTGACAGGCAGCAAAGTACCCTTACCGGGAATGGAACCCAAGCCCCTCCAAGCTGGAGCAGGTTAATTTACCACTGAACTACCATCCAGTTCTGAGACGTCTGTGCAACAAAGGGTTTAGACTTTCGACGTGGTATGAAAAAAAAAGTCCGCCACGTGAAAATTTTGGCTCGCTGCGGCATGCTGCGGCATGCTGCGGCATGCTGCGGCATGCTGCGGCATGCTTCAAAACCCCCATGTGCAGCTCCAAAAAACAGGTGCTGCGGCATGCTGCGGCATGCTGCGGCTGCACTAGCTTGCTTGGGAGCCATACGCAGGTCACAAAGCGCTCCACACATTCAAATTCACTTGGGGGGCATACGCAGGTCTTGACATTGGCCCACAAAGCACTACAAAAACAACCCAGATTAAGGTCACTCACTTGCAGAACAAAGCAGACTCTACGAGTAAAGAGCAGCTTCCTCACACCAACTCCGGAAGCGGAGAAAAAGGGTGCGGGGGGGGGAGTTGGAGAAGGGCCATGTGGCCTGATGGAGCAGTGTGTGACTCAGTTGCATCAGCCCTACCCATGTGGATCGTGTCAGTCGACAGGGAGCGGCTGTAATCAGCATTGGGAAATGCAGGCACAGGGACAGAGGCGCTAGCCCTGGGGGATGACAGTAAACTCCTGGGGGATGAAGTGGCTGCCAGCGGCTGTGGAGAGCCGACAAGATGGGCCGAAGATGATGACGTAGCTGTCTGCTCAGCCCCCAATGGCCCTTTTCTGGGAGAGGCATCGTCCGTCGAAGCGTGATGCACGTATGCCTCACACAACGCCGGCACCATCTCAGCCCATGCCATGTCCTTGCCAAACACACAGTGGGCCCCACTGGCGCTGTACAACTCTTGGTCTTCGGCCGCGTTGTTGCTGGACCGCATGCAGACCAGACCCTTGTAGCCGGCGCCCACGAGCTCCGCCGCAATGGTGCTGCCGAGCATGTCGTTCCCGGGAAAGTCCAAATGCTGGTCCAGAATTGCAATGTCACAGCCCTGCAAAGCCGCCAGCTTGAACTGCTCGACCTCCGCCAACACAGACCCAAAGGTTTCCACGATACATCCAGTGATCCTGCTGCTCAAGGCGAGCTTGAGCGACTTCCGAGCAATGGGGTTGTCGTCGATGCATAGAATCTGCAGCTGCTGCGGGAGGCCGTCCGGCAAGCGATTGGCCTCCGTGTCCAGCGCCTGCTGCGTCTTTTCCTTCGCCTCGACAATGGTGGTCTGAATTGTGGCCCTGAAGGACACCTCATCGCCGTCCTGCCATAGGGACGCTGGTATCTTGCACAGGTTCGCCACTGTTGCGATGTGGTCCAGGCCAACTCCAGTTGACCAGCCAACCGTCTGTGAAGGCTCAGAACCGGAGATCTGTGTAGGCTTGTCGGACCTCCACGGCTGGAGCTTCTTTCGGCGTGTGTTGGCGCGGTTCTTCACCACGAAGTGAACCTTCGCTGACCTCCTCTTGGGCATCGCGCCATCCAGCGTAATCTCATCTTGACCATCTTCTACCTCCACTTCGACACTCAACTGTACGTCGGGCCTATCAGGGCAGCCGTGGCGGATGGCGTTGGTGATGGCATTGTCAAGAATGATGCTGCTTGCCTCGGGATCCATCTCGATCTTCAGATTGTCTGCAACGGCTGATGCAAAGGTCACAAATGCCCGGCCCCGCACTAGGCTGTGCCCGTACTCCCCTATTTGGATTAGACGGGGCTGCAGCTTGTAGACCCCACTAGTGATCTTCACCATCACCTCTCGCAGTTTGCACCACGACATGCCACGGAGGAGGATATCTTGGGCATGCTGGAGATTCTTCTTGTCCTGCTCTGACTCAAACAAATCAATACAACTTGAAGCCTCCACCATCGTGTTCTTCAGAATATGATTTAGCACGCTGTCAGCCTTCTGCCGAGCCTTCTCCTGGGCTTGGATCTTGAGGTGTTGCGCCCTGACTGAGTGATTTAGATGAGTGGTGACTGCAGCGTACACTGTTTGCATGGACGGAAACGCCACAATCGACCACATGCCATACGCCTCTTGCGAGCACATCAGTATTGTCACCGTAACTGCCATATGAACTAGATGCACAAGTGCAACGCAGCTCGAGGGGCCACCCTTACCGATGAACGACGACATCTGTATGGCATTCAGCAAATAGAAGGCGAGGAAGACTGCGAGGCTTGGAAAAAGCACAAAATCACTTGGTTCCACATCTAACAATACTTGGGGATCCACATTGAAATTGTACTTTCGGAGCCCGGACGCAATTCTTTGAATCTGCAGTTGGGAATATTGTTCGTACGCTTGATCCATATAAACATAAAGGAAACACCCCATCAACATGGTGCCAATGCACATTATGGCCTGGACCATTTGCTTGGCACGTGCATTGAATTTTACGACCAAGACCGACCCGACAGGAAATACATACATCCCTAGGTTGACCCAGAACAGCCACGACTCGTGCCACGCTCCGGGATGTAGGACAAATGCATCAACTAAGATGCCCAGGGTCAACTCAACGATGGCCACTAAACACCAAACACGATGCAGCCTGATGTCTGCCTCGTTGGACTGCTTGCTGCGTTTTTGAGTAGGGGCTGGCCCTGAGCTGGGCAGTTCCACAGGGCACCCATGGGCATAGGGAGCTTGTGTGGGACGGCTGTGCCGGCTGTGCCGCATGCAATCTCGCAAAACGTTCAGCATTGGACTGAAAAGACTGTAGGGTGTGTGACGAATGAGGAATGCAGCATGCATAGTGTATGGGATCACACCGGAGTGTGGAATTGGGATGGCTGGGGTGTGAGCTTAAGGTTTGGGCACCAACTTTTGCCGCATGTATGGCCCAACTCGGAGGGCAGATTGACTCTCGAAGGTAGTGGCCAGGCCTTGGCTTAGTGGGGCTGGGCTGCGGGTGACCCCTGCCCTGGTGAAGGGATCTCAGTAGGATCCAGCCCCACATGCCGGTCAGCTCAGTAGGAAGGAGCCCCGCCCTATGGGCAACTGAGCAGGACCCAACACCATTCACAAGGCTCCTCACTAGGACCCCGCCCTGACCCCAACCCCCACCCCCCTAAGCAAAGGCCTTGTAGTGGCAGACATTGATCAATGTGCCACCTTACTCCACTAAACAAGACTACTTTTTGTTTGGACTGACTGAAACTTGTTCAAAGCAAAATGCTTTAGACAGTTCTTCGAAAGCGGACGTGGGATGCATATGGTACCCTGGATCCTTGGCAAGACCAGGGCATGGGGCATAGCTTTTTCAAATAGGCTTCACGAGTTCAGTGCTACGACCCCGAAAGGTAATTGTGCGAATGCAGAACAGGTTTTGGCAAGGGCTTCCAGGGTAGCTATGCAGGGTGCAACTCATGACTGGCCCCCCATGGTGTCCCCAAGGGAGGGAGGGACCGTCAGTGTACAAGGATGCCCCACTCGTTGGGATCCCAGTGTGCCTTGTGGCGTTTGGGGAGTGGCTGCAATGGAATTTCCCACAATGTGGGGTACAACTCCTCCTTGGGTCGCTTGCGTATCATGTATAGTGTTTTCCATATTGATTTGGTGTGTTGGCACATGCGTCCGTACAGTCTAGCCTGTAGTAAAAAAAAAACCGAATTATGCAGGTGAAAGTGCATGGTACAATGATGCACCACGCCTGGCAAAAGGCATGTATCGGCCCACAAAAGGTGCCTGTCCGAGCTGTGCCAAGCATGCGGGCGGGACCCGGGTGCATGAAATTGGGCCCCGAATGCTACTGCACTGGGCGGAACGTTCACAAAAATCCGTCACTTTTGCATGCACGTTCGCGGGCACCTTTGCGGCCACTGTCGCTTGAAGTACCTACCAGGGGATTCGCGGGCACTTTTCCGGGCAGTTTCCGGGCACTTGGACGTGGTCCTCGCGCACGCATCCTCCCGCGCACTCACCCAAGCAAAACTGCTAGCCCTCACTGGCAAAGGCAGGCTGACCGGGGCTACCTAGAGTTCAGACCATTGGTCAAGGGGTTCATGTACAAAACAAAATTGTTTAGGAGGGGAGTATTTGCCAAGGGGGGATCAAACACGCTCCAGCGCCAAAGAGATAGTATCAATTGTGACACGTCCCTCCGTGGGTGGGGGGGGGGGGCGGGCCGCCGAATCATGTGTGCATACATGAGCCAGTGGGTGGGCGGGTGGGCCGCAAAACAAAAGATAGGTCAGGCCACTGCAGGCTGAGGCCATGAAGCAACAGATACTCAGCTACGGAACGCCCCCCTGTCAAAGGCAACTGGTCCCATCAATGTGCTGCTGCACTGCAGCACTTCCAAACCAATACTGAATGTTGCCTTGGATTTGCTCACAGGCTATCGGATGTTTCTCAGGCTAGCTTGGGTCAGCTCATGCCGCTCCCAGTTAAAACACACACGCACCATGGGGTTGGTTTGACATTTATGCTTGCCAGTATATTTGCCACGGGGCCACAAGGCTCCACCTTAGTTCTGCTCAATTCTGCATGTCACCAACTCCATGACGCCTCGAAGAGAGTTGGTAGATCAAGCGCAGGTGCGGACGCCATATACCCCAAGGCACCATTCACGTAGGATACCCCAAGGTATGGTACCGGATGTTTAACCCCTTGTAAAAGCATCATTTGGGAGAGAAAATATTCGCCAAAAACAGTTTTCGATTTTGACCCCTGAAGGAACTCTGTTGACCCCCCTACCCCCGTATCCAGGAACCGCTTTTGGGGGTGGGTGGGGGTGGGGGTGTATGGGATGTGGGGGGCCGGGGGGGTTCGAAAATTCTTTGCATATTGCAGCTGTTGTGTGTGGATTGAAACCTAGTTCCCGAAGAACTTGGTTTTTCTTGTAGATGGACCCCCTAACCCTTGGCAAGGGTGCCGGGTCCGGGTACCTGTGGTTTGCCATGCAAGCGGTACAACAATCCTCAATGTCGGCAAGTCCATTGGGCAACAACAAGTCCAATGAGTATAATTGTGACTGGGCGGGCAGAGTTGGGCGGGTAAGCTAAGGCCTTAAGCCCCTGAACACAAGGCACGCAACGGTTTTCAGGTATACCCCCCCCCATCCCCAAGGGAAAACTACTATTTGCCACAGGGGTCAAACAGGGGCTTTCCAGGCAAGCGGCACAACAAAACTCAATGCAGGCAAGTCCATTGGAGTATATTCTCCACCGCAAACTAACTCTCCGACCGGCCCCCCACGCAATGCACCCCCAAACGTGAGAGGGGATCCGCATGATGCAAATGGGCTGGCACCCAAACAAAGTGCACTAACAAGGGGTGGCGAAACAGGAACAATCTTTTTTCTCAAAATCCATTGTTGCACCCACAAACCCACGGAAGCCCTACACCGAATGGACCCGTCGCGGGCCCCCGCATTGTCCGAGAAAACGGACACCGCCTTCCATCCCAAGTGCAGTGCCAAACTCATCACATGCCATATCCCCATGAGTTCCGCCAACTGCCGGTGCAACCGTTGCACCCTCCCCTCCACCACCACTCGGTGCCCCAACCACGGGACCCGTCCCCCAACTGTTGGGGGAAAACAACGCACCCTATAACCTTGCACCCCCGCCCTAACGTCCTTGGCTGTGTGTGGGTGGCGCTCATGCAAGGCACACGGAGCCACCAACACCTTCAAGGGGCTGAACCCCGCCCCAACCCAACGTCCCGTAGACCAGCCTCCAAGGCAGCAATGCGTGCCCCAAACGCCTGCGCCAAGGACTCCGGTACCCCCCAGATGGACCATGCCAGTGGCCCTGCCAATTGAGGCCCCAACCCCGATTTGGGTTGAAGTGCCCATAGCGCTGACCCCCAGAAACTCGGCAAGCAGCACACCCTGTGCGACACCCCCAGTCGCAACCACGACACCACTAGCTTGGCCAAGGCAAATTTGTGGAGAAAATCTACGCCGACTCTAAATCAAGGAATTTCGCCAAGCACGGAAGGCGCGTCACAGGGTCTAACGTGCTCTTTGGGCTTACAAGGAACCCAATCTCCGTCACACGATCCGCCACCCTTCGTGTAATGCCCCACAAATCTGCCCATGCAATATCCCCCACCGATAAAAAATCATCCAAATAATGGATGAGTAGCACGATATCCCTAACCAACCCACCCAAGGCACAGTGCGGGAGAATATTTCCAGCCGAAGGGCAACCGGAGCATGTCCCACGGTTTTCCCCCAAAGCGAAAGCGGAACACAGATTGACCTACAAACCATCCAGATTGCTTTTAGATGTAATGCTCCCGAGCATGGACCAAATAGTGGGGCATTGCAAAATAGTGGTACTCCAACACATCCTAGCCTACCTTAAAAACTGGTGTTGACCAACTTAGATGTAGGTCAAAGGTCAAAAAGGTTTGCATGCACTTGCAACCGAAATCCTTGTCCGGAACAGTATCCTTTTTTTTTTCTGCGTCCAAAACCATTCACAAGTGTTTGAGATTGTTCGGCACTTCACACTCATGGTTTGGGGCGCTTCAATATTTTTCACTCTTGGCAAGGCTAAATAGAAAAGCGCAGAGGTGTGGTTGGTTGTAAGGCCACCAAGTAGCATACACGTGCAATGCAATATGCCCCTGCTTGTGCCACCAAGCGAGCATCAAGGAGGAATCCCCACCTGTTGTGGCTCACCATGTATTAGCCTTGCAATCTCGAAAAAATGGTTTGGGGGAAAAAAACCGTTGTAAAGGGGGTGAGGCAATAATCCAACAAGATTACCTCGTCACGAGAGTCAATACTTCTTGGCGGAGCCTCATGGTGTTAAACTTCTCTAGTGTCATATTCATGGCCCCACCATAGTTCGCACGGCAAGCCCCTTGCAAATGCCAACATATTTTCTCTTGTAGGCAGTTGCGGGTGTAATCGGTACACAACTTCTTCTTTGTCAAGGTATCCGCAATTTCTATGGGGGTTTTTCGATGTTCAAAGTACTCTATTCAATAGCTTCTCAAACACCCCCGTGCAAGCCCCTCGTACCTTGAATTCCGTACAATGGGGTGCAATATCGTTATTAATCATGACAACATCGGGGCGCCATTGCCCTTGAGAAGAAGCATCTCTGCGCACTTTTTTTTTTTGACTGACTCCAGAAGTTCAAAGAGTACTCAAGACTGTGCTCGGGAAAGTGGGCGTCTCCAGCATATGATACAGTGGATCCCCGCAACGCGGGGCACATGGCAAAGACCCAGAGTTCACATGTGTATACCAGAGGGCTCTCTGATCCTATAATGCGTAAGATTTAAGGGGGTGAAGACATGCTGGATCACGTGTGTGCCATTCCCCACACGTCCTCAAGAGTGACAAGCTTTCGTCGCTTTGTAGGGGCCATGTCTGGTGGCGGCCGTTGGCCCATGATGCTGGGTCTTGTGCGGCACTGGCGTTTAGGCAGAGGCGACTCCACCCGGTGGGCGGCACGCTCAGATGCCCACAATTGGCTCATCACCGAAAAGAGCTAAATCCTTCGGTTATGCCGCTGGTAGTGCTGGTCTGCGGAGGTGGTCCACACTCTAGCACGTCGTAGAAGGGAGTGCCAGTGCCGTGATTGCCGCGCCAGATCATCTAGCACGTCGCGGTACGAATCCATCGGTGAGGCCCCGAGAACGGCACACTGATGTAGAAACCAAGGCTGGGCCAGATACTGCATTGCCGAAGCTACCAGCTGTGCCCCTGGAGTGGGACAGAGGCACTGGTCGAGATATTTCACCGCCCATGACCTGGTGTGGTACGACTGCGGCCGGTCCCATGTGCGCACCGCTCTACGGTGGGACGTCTCTTGAGAGGCACGGCCATCCCGCCGCGATGTTCTCTCCCGGGGCCCTGTATACGCTACTTGATTGCGGAGGACAGAGTCCATGGGGTTCGGTCGTACAGCTCGTGGGCGTAGCTTTGTGTACCATGCCGGCACCGTTGTGGGCGGCACCTGTGGGTCGCGGGGGAGCATGGTGAGTTGGCCGCGCAGTTGGCATACACCGTGTAGGGCGTGGTACTAGTGCCAGGCCACATGCTCCCTAAGGTCTACCCGCAGTGTTCGGGGGATGTGGTCCCATAGGGACTGTGGTATGTGAAGGCAGGAAGCATCTCTGCGCACTTTTGCAAGGGCTCGGGATGGGCAAGAAGGTCCCTTGAGGGGGTGTGAAGTACAACAAATGTCATGGCAAAATTCACTCTCCGTATGTTTGAACCAAAAACCTTAATTAGCAGCCCATTACTGCTCCAAATGCCTACATAACAATCTTCAACACGGGCGGCGTGCTGAGCAGCATCAGTGTTCGTTTTTTTTGGGGGGGTCAAGCCATGATAAGCTGCCTAGGTGGAGAGGGTTGTTGTCTACCATGGACTTGGTGACGTTGCCCTGAAGTGCCTCACTCTGGGGGTTGTGGGGGAGCTGGGGCATGCAAACTCATTTTGGTTTGTGACTAGCTACCCATGCCCCCTTAACATACTGATTCCTTTGTTCCTACCCAATCTATTTCTGCCTAGTTTGGTTCACTGCGCCCCAGAACAATGCAACCCAATCTAACAGCAAACATCTTACGGGAGCAGATGCACTTTTCCCAGCGCGACGTGCCCCAACCCCTTTCTACCCCCCCCCCCCCCCCCAAGCCAACAACCCCCCTACTAGAAATACGCTGGATACAATGGCTGTTGACGCAGCCCCCTACCTCAAAAAATCGGTCCAAAGCCATTCACTACCTCAACCGACACCCCTGCACACCCTACACAGCAGATTTACAGGCCTTTTCATTCACACTTTTCAGGCCAAACTGCTCTTCCCCCAACCACATTTCAGAGGTCACAACGCCAGCAAAGTATGATCAGTTGGCCTACTCCCTCATGCAGAACCGGCGTTGGGATATGGCATAAGGGAATCGCTTCCTCCAGTGTGTACAATATACAGAAACCTCTCTTCTGCAACACTTTTATAAAAAAAGTGCGACAATGTTACACAGCCCTACACACTTCCATTGCTACTTCTCGCCGCCACATCATTGTTTGGAGGCGTCAGGGGGCCTTTCTTTTAGACTACTACAACACACTGATGGAGAGATGCAACACACAGAAAACCAAAATTTGGATACAATCCCGACTTGGCTTGCGGCATCAGTCAATGCAGGCACTTACAAATATTGCTGTGCAGCTCTTAGGGGAGAAGTTGTCCATTGTGGAAGACCTTTTCCAGGATGCCGTAGCTACCGTACATCACTTCAAAAAGCGTTCACAACCCTGCAACTCCACGAAGAGCCGTCACCGACAGCAGCAAATGATGATATGCAACACGCTCATGCAATGCATGTCGCAGTGGTCGAGGTAGACTGTCAACAAAGGATTCTCAAGCCAGAAATATGGATGAGATCATCAAGTGTTGCTTGGTCATACCAGGAGGTGGCATATTTAGTCCAGTCCCCCAGTGACTGGGCCAGATGTTTGGGAAGTGTGTTTTCCAGGCGGGACATTGGATCAGTCTAAGATGTACTGTGCTGCCATGGCACGTATTACACAATGGGCACTGGCTGACCATCTTTTCCCGGTGGGGGGCTCATCCCTCCCATCATACATTTGCCCATAGCTAGCAGAGCCACAACTTGTGTCTCATGCCCTTCCAGGGCAGCCAGGTGATGCAGTGCACATTGGGAAATCCAAATGTGCGGCGCTGTTGAATGACCCATTTCTTCGCAGGAGTGGGGGCCACCCCACCACAGATCACAATGGCAGAAGGGGCTGTGGGTTGACATAGGGGTACTGGGAGGGTTGTGGCTGTTTCTGCCCATTTGTCGACCTCAGTATTTCGCAATATTGCCTCGTTGGGTTCCAGGTACACTAAAACATAAAAGCATCCTCATTCACATGATTGAAACTTGGACTTTTGGAACGGAGTCTTCCTACTTACGAGCATTGGGTGAATCATAACGCTCTCAGAATAGAAAAGGTTATGTGTCTCGTTCACACCAACGCCTCCAACAGTATTATCGTGGCGGGATGCCTGCCCCCACCCCACAAGACGTTCTCCCACGAAAAAACTTCCAGCCCGAAATTATGCTTGCTGTATCAGAAGTCTCCTGAGTAAGATGAACGTGCCCCATTCATATCACACAGAACGCAGCAAAATACTTTGTTGGGGTGCCTGCCGGTTCTTCCTTCCAACCCGGTACCTTCCAACTTGGTGCTACGCAGAGAAATCCTTGTTGCGGCTGCTGTCCCTTGTTTGTTCCAGCATAACGCTGCTACAGGAGAACTTCCGCCATTCGTTGTTCCTTCGTGTCCACTACCATTTGAGGCTGTGTGCCATGAATGTACTTTGCTGGTGACGCTGCAATGCCACAGTGCAAATGCATTATCTTTGTGGCTAATGTGACTTCCTCTCACTGATGGACACCCGGTGTGTGCTGCTGCTGGTGTCTGATCAGACGAGGGCAATGTTTGCAGTTCCAGACGCCTCACGGTCTGCCGCGGATGGCTGATGCTGCTGCGATGAAATGAATCAACGTTCAGACAACAACTCTGCGAACGCCCTTCTGCAAAGATATACTCCGCTGGGTTGCTAGCTAGCTGCCCAACTGTTTCCCAAGTGGTGCAGCTTCAGAGCAGTGGTGAAAAGGATTCCGGTAAGCCTAAATGCTCAGCCAAGAGGAACAGAGGTCACAACCTTGTGGGGACACAAAGACTCTGCTGTTCTCAGTGAGAAAGAGTGGATGTTCTACTTCAGTACCCAGTGGGCACACCGTGGTGAACACACTACGGGGCATTCACAGGTCCAAAACTTCGTAATGCCGCCCCAAAGGGTTCCGCATGGCCCCAGGCATGCACACAGCAGAGCAATGCAAAACCAAACGAACCCCACAGTGTCCGAGCCTTTTTAGTGGCTGCCGCCGTGCCGTATGGGTATCCCAAAAGGCGTAGTGCGAAGAGGTAAAACCAGATGGTTCCATTTGTACAAAGGGCCAGATGGTTAGCACCGCAGCACAACACGTACATACACCGGCAAACATTCATAGCACACTGATTGATCTTTGAACTGATGGGGAATGCAACCCACAAATTGCAATGAAGAAGAAAAAAAAGGCGTAGGGCACATAATTCTAAGCACCTCGACCCTCACTCGCCCTCCAGCCGCCCATGATGTGGTTACGATCAAGGGAAGCAAATCACTGAGAGAGGGAGACGGGGTGTTGGCGATGGCCCAACCTGCAAACTCGAGTCGTTTGACGCGGTCGCAGCAGTACGTGCTTCGTCATGCGACACTGGCACTATCATTCATGATGCTCAAGAGACGCTGAAAACGGGGTTCTGCGGAGGGATGGACCGCTGACGTGTGGCCAATAGACAACGACACAGATGTATCACGGCTGTGCTCGAGGAGGAGCAGGAGGGCAGGGTGTGCAGGGGGGAGGTGCATGGGGGGGGGGGGCAGGTGGGGTGACCTGCATGTATGACATCTTATGAGGCCACAGGGGGAGAGGGACATTCAGGTTCACACACCGCGCCATGAACGGATGACAGCACCACAACAGTGAACTATCCCCCTCCGACACGACCACTGAGGGCGCGTTCTGGTGTATGGGGTGCAGGGGGGCAGAGAAGGCGACTGTGGAAAGAGTTGGGGCGGAGGACCCTCCTGTCACAGGCACAATTATGGGATGTGCGTGGCAAAGGGCTGATGGCATGTGCCATGGACACCCGCGGAGACCGTACAGCAGTGGACGCAATGCGGGATGTGGTTGAAACGCCCAAACAGCACGGCAGTCTGCAAAAGGTACACGGCTGCATACAGCTTCAAGCAGAGCAAACAAGGGTACAGACACGCAGCACAAATCGCAGCATTGCCATCTGCCTGCATGACACGCGCTGTGCGCACGCTCGCGTGGCAAATGCACGCCGCATTCCAGGCAGTGGATCACCCTCCATCGGCCGGGCAGCTTCAAAACCTGCAAACCCGGAGAATGGAGCCAAATGAACCCGAAAATGGCGCATCTCGCGTCGTAATGGACGATGGCCATTGGCGCCATGGGTATTGGCAACTGCGGCCCATGTGAACCGATGGTTCATGATACCACCCTTGTGGCGTGGCTGGGTACTGAAGGGCCATATCCCGCCTGGCTACCCGCAGCCCCTGGCAGGGTGGGTGGCAGAAAGCGGGATACAGGGCATCAGGGGGCAGATGGTGGGGATCAGAGGAACACAGATCCGCGTGAATACCAACGGGGACGCGTAGCTCTGCCTCCTTCTCCAACCTGCAAAGTGTTAGCCAGAGGGCGCCCTGAGAGAGGCACAAAGACCAGATGACTGATGGCTGGACCGATGTCCCTCTGGCGGAACACTCCCTGTGGGGGGGCAGGGGCTCAGGTGGGTGGACGTCCTCAGGGGCAGAAGCGGGGGGGGGGGGCGGGTCCTGGCTTTCGTCGTCTCAGCGCTGAGGACTACGTGTCGGAAGCCATGCCCTCGCCCCTGGGTCCCCTACTGCCGTTGCAGCGCCCCCCTGGATGGGGTCCATGTGCTGAAGGTACCCAGAACGTCATCTGCAGCAGCCTGCGGGGAAAAAAGCATGCAATGGCAGCCGCTCTCAACTCCGTCAAATGCCACGGGGAACCAGAAATCACGGCGGCTTTGGTAATTACATCGCCTTCCGCAAGTCCTTGAGCATGGACCATAAAGTGGCCCCAGTGAAGGCTGATATCTCCTACGAATAGCCCTCTCACGGGCCCATGGACACCCAAGAACCCACTAGATGGGCCTGATTAGTGATCCGTGGTCCCCCATGGGCTTAAGTGTATTTCCATCGTCACCAAATGCTGACCCAAGTTTGGCTCAAAACACTCGTCGGAGGCCACCCAAAAATCGCGATTGTTCAACCATGCCATGCCAGCTGCAAGCTAAGTCCTCACTGGGGCAGGGGGAGAGGGGGGGGGGGGGGCTCAATCAGATCGGCCATTGATTAGTCTCTACAAATGCCGGGGCCAAAGCCAAAAAAAGTTTTCTAGTGTGAAAAGTAGTTGAAAGAATTTTTTCACCAAATACCAGGCAAATGAGGATCTGAAACTCCTTGTTGCGCTGATTCATACAATACCATGCTGGGGCAAAGGGGGTCCGGCAAGGGGGCCCTATGCACCGCTCCACAATAGAAAATCCAGGCGCCCATGTGGCGTGCATAGATGAACAAAAGGTGCAAGATGTGCAATCCACTGCCATGCGCTCCGTATGGAAGTTCTATGCCCAGCCACGCAACCTCAATGCACGGGGGGTCGCAGCGACAGGCCATACGCCGACTCCTTCCCGCTTCCGTGCCACTTTCAGGGTGGGGGGGGGGCTGGGTCGGGGGGGGGAGTTAGGGGGCCAGCAGGGGGGGGGGGGCTCCGGACCCTTACATATATGGCTTGAAAGGGCCTTCTCATCGCGTTGATCACTTTGAGGCACAGATGTAGGGGCGAAAAATGTTGCAACAGGGGGGGGGGATGGGCGGGAATGCTGTGTAACCCCTGCGTTCTCGGGGGCCCCCAACAAAGGGGACAAAATCAGAATTGGCTGCATGTCATCTGCCTTTCCATAGTAGACTCTTGTTGAGCTATAAGGAAAAAAATGATGAAACACCTTCAAGCCTTTCACACTGTTGTGCCTGAGTGGCTGACTTTGGCCACCACTGTGAATTGAACTAGGGAGCCTCTGTTTGTCAGTACAGTGTCCCACAAACTAGGGTAGTAGCCATCTCTGAGAACTCTGCTCAAAGGTGGGATACTCATTTTGGGCGGACTTAAAGAAATACCCATTTTTGCCCATTATTGATTTCTCCTGAAAATTCCGAGTATATTGAGTATAGACACATGGGGTGAAAACACAATTTTTACCCCTTTGCCACATTCGGCAAAATTTGCTTTCGCGCCTTTGGTGCCGATGGTCCGGCACTTTGGTGCCAATTTCTAGGGGGGGGGGGGGGGGGGCGTCAGCGTAAAGGACCCGGGGTCCGCCACCCCCCCCCCCCCCCTGCCTCAATGCCCACGTCACAAAAGATAAAAGAATCAATCCCTGTGCCGTTGAGAGGCATGTGAGTCGATGAATTGGACGTCATTGCACGTACCTGCACCATAGACTCCTTTCTGGGAACTATACACCGGCACATACAGCAGCAGTGTGAAAATCCCCCGGAGAAACCGTAGAACAGTTGCTGCATCCTGCCGTCGTCACGTGCGCGGGACAAGCTTTGTGAGCAGCAGTCCCGTCACCAAGTTGGCCACGATCATTGCGTCTCCACATCCGCAAGGTCCCATCTGTGGCACGAGCAGAGACCATCAACGGCCATCCTTAACCCACAACTGCAGTTTCTGCCCCACGCCACTTATGGTCGGAGGAACCCAAACCCACCAGCGACACTACGAATGCACGGATGACCAGCAACTGTCTCTCGGATGTCTCTTTCCCCTTTACCCTGACAGAGTGCTGTGGGACTGGCACACAGCACCACCTGATGTAAACCTGCCAATTTACCTCACACCCACACAAAAATCCTAGTAGAGCCTGCAGGCCACGTTGATGCGATGACATACGGGAGGAGCGGTGTGTGGATCGGATATTGCTGGTGTGGCACGGCAAATGGCATCTACAATCCACAGCATCCGACTTTGCATTGATTACATGCCCTGCTGCGAGCTCCATATCACAGGGGCAGTGCAATGCGCGTCCGTGTGATCACAATGCCCTCGTCATAAGACCCAAAGCAATCCATCCCTGTGCTGTCGAGAGGCGCGTAACTAAACGGATTGCACGCCCTTCAGACACTAAAAAAGCAGTATCTAGCATGCAACACGCACAAGAGACATGCACAAAGACAACGCAATCCATGATTTCGCCTTTCGTGAGCTTGCAGTGCAAACTTACTCACAAGTCCAGATATCCACCAGCGAACCGTAGGTACATTCCTTTTCTGGTTTGATCAAATAGGCCGCTCTGAAAGTGCCATTGCCCAAAGGCTAGTTCAGGGGCAAAAACAGATTTTGGCAGTGCCGGATCCTACTAGGGTCTGACATACGGGATTCGGATCATGCTTGGTCCCCCATGGGTTCCCTAAGTACAATGAAGTCGCTGGTCCACAGCAGGTGGTGTCGTCTTGTTGGCAGTCGGTGGCGATGGAGACGGGCGTTCGTGGGTTGACGTCTGGATCTCCCATTCGTTGGGATCCCAGTGTGCCTTGAGTGTCTTGAGTAGTGGCTGTAGTGGTAGTTCCAAGGCCGTGGGGTCCCATTCCTCTTTGGGTCGTTTGCGGTGCAAGTACACTTGTTGTCTTATCGGGTGTGTCGTGGTGTTGTGTAGCGTAGTGCGTGCATTGTCTGGTGGGCTTGAGAAGCCAGCTGCATGGGTCCAGTCCAACATATGGGGTGCGCCGCAAGAAGGTGTGCGCAAGAACCCCCCCCCTTCTAGCGCCCTTTTTGCATGTCTACCCAAGCCTCACCACCTTGTGTGGCCGAAAAGTGGTTCGGGGCCAATCACCACATGTTTACGCCCCTTTTGGTGGCAGATTTTCACTTTTGCCCGAAATGGTCCATTTTCCCGAAATTTCCACACCCCCGCCTCTTGCTGGAAGGGGGGTTCTAGCACCCTTTGTGCGCCCTTTCTGCACCCATTGTGCACCCTTTGTGCACCCCCCTTTCTGCACTAGAACCCCCTTTCTGCACCCTTTCTGCGGGGGGGGCGGGTTTCTGCTGTGAGGTTTGGGCACAGGGAGGTCCATGGGCAGATTGTCTCCCATGTTAGCCAGCGTGTCGGAGTCATTGGTCCCTTTTATGTCCACATAGTCCTGGTAGGTGGTTGCGTTGTGCAGGTCCCAATGTCCCAGCATCCACCGCACCGTGAGGTTTTTGGTTGTGACGTCATGATAGCTCGAGTCAAACCCTGGTCCTGGACTACGCCTTTCCGAGGGGTTGGGGTGGCCTTAACCACACCCGGTTGTTGAGGATGATCTCATCTCCACGCTGCGCCAAGTGGGAAGCCACTTTTGAGCTAGGCTTGGAAAGACTCGTGACCTACAAGGTTTTCCACTATTCCCGATCGCCCAAACCGCCAAAAATTGTGTTGTTATGGCAGCCCACGATCAACAAACGGGCTCATATTTTTGGACTTTTGTGGGCCCAGGGGGTTTGGTAACCTCACTACAAAAAACCTGCCACTGCTCCATCCAGCCTTACAAATTTAAAGCCTACAGCTGAGTGCATTTTTGGGGGCCGGGGATCATTGGGGGTTGGGCATTGGGGGACAAAGCCACAGACAGAACAAGTGGTTTTTTCTTAATTCTGCGTGCGCCGCAAGAAGGCCCGCGCATAAACCCCCCACTCCCCCCTTTGAGTACCACTAGAACCACAATGTGCACACGTCTACGATGCCTAAGAGTCACTGTATGAGTGAGTTTCCAGAAGTGTCCTTAGTTCAAAGCAAGCCCAGGTTGTCAAGGGCCACACGCTATGTTGAATTCCCAAAAATGACGAAAAACACACAAAAGGTGGATTCCAGCAGGGGTTCCAGCTCAGAAAGGGGGGTTCCAACAGGGGTCCCAGCAGGCGTTCCAGCGCAGAAAGAGGTTTCCAGCAAGGTTCCAGCAGAGGGTTCAAACGCACAAAGGGGTTCCAACAAGGGGTTCCAGCAGGAGTTCCAGCCTGGTGCATCACCTTGCATTTTAGCCCACATGCCTTTGTTGACCCCGTTGGTTAACTAGACCAAGGCCGCCAGGGTTGCTGTGGGTACTCGGGGCTCTGCCGGCCCCGAGGGTTTGGGCTGCACGGACCTCACTGCCCATCCAGACACCAAGGTGGAGATACCCGAGGGCACCACCATTGCCCGCATCCATCTCACCCGCACCCTCTTTGGCACCGACAAGCAACCCTGCACACTCACCAACTGGCTGCACGCCCTGATGGAGGACAACCCCGGCGACCCCATCATCCGCCAGCCCCAAGACGCAACGGCGCCATTGGGGACCATGCACACGCAGGTCGTAGGCTAAACAATGCTTTCAAGCGCCTAACAGCAACCATTGCCACCTTGACATTGGGTGTTGTTGGACTGCGGCGAATCGCCAATGATTTTGCCGATATTTGGTCTACCCTTCTAGCGGATGCAAAGCATGTGGCACCTGCCAACAGGCTTTTCCAAAGGACCACTAAAGTAGGGCTGTTTGACATCAGCATCTCCATTTTGTTCCTGAACGACCCCAAGTACCATGTTCGGATTGTGAATGGCCCCAGGAACCATTTTCTGAACACCATGTTCTGAATCGGTGGTGTCCTTTTGTGGACACCGATTGAAGTGTTGCTGCGCAATATGTGTAGCCTATACGCCTTGTGGAGGCAAAAGACACCATTGACCAATGGTCAGGTGCAAGAGGCCAAGGCTCACTACCGCAAAATCGGTGAGGCATGGCTCAAATTGGGTTGGAAGTCAACCCCATGGGTCCACTGGACGATGGCTCATTGTGGAGCAGTGCTCCAAAAATATCGTAACCTTTATGTGTTGTGCACTACACCTGCCGAACACAGGCATAAGCCTTCTGAACTTGCTGTCAAAAACAGCATGCGTGGGCGGTGCCTTCGCCGCCCACGCGTTTCACGACGCGGTCTCATGCATGTCTTGAACATGGAGACCCTTGACGTGGGGTTGCGACACCGAGCGGCCCGGCAAAGGCTTGCCCTTGGCGAGGCCACAAGGTACAGAAGAAAATATGTTTTTCATGTTTTTTGTTTGCATGATCTCATCTCTGCGGTCAATAGGGCGCCGCAACAGCTCACTCAGCAACCACACCCTGGTCCGAGACCCAGTTAGGTTTTCTGAACCTCTCTTGTGGTGTGATACTTGTGTGTGTACACAATGCAAAAGCAAAACGAGCAAAAGGCTCAACAGTTTTTGTCAGAACATAACCTGCAGATCACAGTCAAGCAGTGCAGAGCGTGTAGCTTGTCCACCGTCCATGGATCCTTGTTATCGGTTTTCGCCTAAACTCTTAACAAAGCATATGCATTTCATGTTGTTTCACATGTCATGGTGCCCACCCTGCCCTGCCCATTGACGTCCCTGCTCATACCACTTCTTTACCGAATGCAACGGGATGATATGCAACATGTGTCGTGCTTTGAACCGTACCCTGATGTGCATCCACCACCATGCCCATTTGTACTCCTTATAGCCACAACCTTGTACAATACAGCGGACATTCGCCTCTAGGGATTCAGGAGACCCATGCAGTTGGAAAGTCTTCTGTGTGAGTGCCGGTATCATGGACTGGAGCACTGATGGGCAGTTTGGTGACCACGGATCCGGCCAGCGCTGCCACAGCCTCATAGCAGGCCCCCCACCATTGCAAATGGGGACACCCTTGATACACATGTCAATGGAGGGAGAGGTTAGCAGGCGGGTGTCGCACCAATCCGCTGTTACTCCTGTGGTTTCCCACTTCATTGGTATGTCATAGATGGCTTGATGCAACAATTCAACAAACAGTGCAAGCTGTGCGTGTGTGTGTGTGGGTATGTTACCCAGGGCCATATAAGCATTGTCCATATACCGTGTCTGCATAACCTCAGGCACATGAGTCGTTGAGCTCTGTACGTGTATCTCTGCCATGTGGCACCTCACACTGTCAAACTGTAAAAAATAATTGCGTAAGAACGCATGCTGTGTACGTGGACTGCGCTGAATTATCTGCCCTACACGTCCCTCCGGGTGGGAGTCCCAGAGTCCCAGTGCAGTGAAATCCACCTGTATGTCACCGAACGTGACCTGGAGCAGCAAGCGCTTTTCTGGGTGAAACCACCCACGCATACCTGCTGTGTACAGCACCTGCTTATCGCGCGGCACAAATGCAGGGTTAGGAAATGTCAGTACAGGCCCTGGCTTGATCACTGGGGTGGGCCAGTGCCTTGGCCAGGCCCTCTTTACACGTTAGATCAGCAACTCCTTTTTCGGATCGTCCAGAAAATTCATTTCCTGTGTGAGTGCCCAGATGCACATCAACTGTGCACTCAGGTATCCGCCGATAGGCACACCCTGCTTTGCCTGTCTCATCACCACCCCCCACAGAGCGAACAGGGTATTATCTTTCAGGTCCCAGTCGACAAATTTCAGCACCTGTTCGATGGTAAACACCCGGAAGTTCCTGTCTGCAGCATGTCCTATCCTGTCCAACACTCGCAAACCTCCTTTTGCGAGGGAAAAGCAAAACGTATTATGCATTCTGCGATATGCCCTGACAGTCGTCGCCGCCTTGCGCACAGCGTCCGCCACCTTCTTCTTGTTCAGGTTCCAGTACGCATTATCTATGTCCCTCTCCCAGACGTCCAGTGACAGTTGCGGGCTGGCATGGATATGGTTCCACATGTCTTTAACCCCTAATCAGGTGCAGAAAGGGGAGGGTTCCATCGCACAAAGGGTGTGCAGAAAGGGTGCAGAACGGGGGTTCTACCGCAGAAAGGGGGGTGCACAAAGGGTGCACAAAAGGGTGCACAAAAGGGTGCAAGAACCCCCCTTCTAGCAAGAGGGGGGGTATGTGGAAAATCTTGGAAAATGGACCATTTCGGGCCTGACCGAAAATCGGCCACCAAAAGGGGCGGAAACATGTGTTGATTGGCCCCGAACCATTTTTCAGCCACACAAGGTGATGAGGCTGGGTAGACATGCAAAAAGGGCGCTAGAACGGGGGGGTTCTTGCTTACACCTTCTTGCGGTGCACCCCATAATTCTCTTAAAAACCAATCGTTGCCATTATGATGCAAAAAATAATCAGTTGTGTCCAATTATGGCTACTCAAATAACGAATTACATAGTAGGCTATGATGTGCATAGATTCCCAACAACATGACATGTTGACCTCATCATGCTATGGTCCACCATGACATGATATCATCATCATACCACCACGGCATGATGACGTCATCATGCTACCTTAAATCAGACATGTTCAAACAATATCAACCATTGCTGACAGCAGGGCCAAGCCGTTACCGTCACAACCCTATGGCTTCCACACTCGGTGGCTTGCCAAACTCACCTATTGGTGGCGTGTCACTTGGGAAGGCATGGTGTGGCATTCTGGACACCCAGTCACATTGTACTACTTACTTTGTTGCACCTTTCAGGGTGCACCATGAGAAAACGTGGAAAACATATTGCAAAACCTTATGCACGTACCCTGGAGTACCCGGCTTCTTCCCAAAGGCAAGCAGGGTCATCCCCGCCGAACATCACATCATTTTGCTGAACGTGCTGGCCAGTCGGACACCTATGATGTGGAGAACATTATTATAATTGCGGTGGGCACTACCAGAAAAGTACAATGGCTTGCTCATTGGAGATCTTACTTTAGCACAAACATGGGAACCATTTAGAAAATGTGAGTGGTTGCGAGGCTTTTATTGCCCGATTCAATGAACAACAAGAGCAAGAGTGGGCTGACATCAAGAAACGCAAAAGAGCCAGAGAAGTTGGATTGCAACAGCGGCAAACACAATCACATGTTGTGATATTAGAGAGTACACCATTGGCTCCAATGCAGGCTAAAACAGGTCGGCACCCTTCCGTAGCCTGGAGCGGATTCATAGAGGATGGATAAGATGCCGGATACGTCGGATGCATCCCACACATAATGAGTGGAGTACGGATCAAACATTGTAATGGCACAGCAAGTTTGCGTGCACACCTCATTGCGGTACAAGGGGTCGAAGATGACAGTAAAGAAGGTTGATGCCCAATCCCAGCTTTTGGCTAATGATAGTTAAGCAATTGAATTGGGTACTGCACACTAGTGGTCCTCGCTAACAGAAAGCTATGCTATCGGCTATGCCGCAAGCCACATTTTGGTCTGTGACATTGAGTTTGAATTTTGTGGTGAGATCTCTTGCAGCAAGTATAAACCTTGTTGTGACAAAGGGCTTGCCAAGCACACAGTGGAAATGTTTGCAGCGAGCAATTGAAACAATCGCAAATTAACCACACAGTTGAAGGAGCAAAACATCAAACCACGGCTGGCCAGAAATGGCTGGGGGGAAATTTGGCCAAAATCAAGAAAAATGAAGAAAAAACGGCCACACTTGGGGTCCCTAGAGATGCAAGCCATCCCCTTTTGACTTGTGGCTGTGTATGCTAGTGCATTTGGGGCAACTAGGTTGTGTGGCCTCTTTTGAAGTGCAAAATGACACCCCCTCCCTCCCATGCTCAATTTAATTAATTAATTTTAACTTCACGTGCAGCTGAAGACACACAATGTGGCATACTTCAACACAAAAAAAAATTTCAACACAAAACTTTTTTTTTCGACACAAAATTTTTGAACACAAAAATTGTTGTGTTGAAAAACATTTTTCAACACGAAATTGTTGAGTTGAACAAAAAGTTTTCCGTTGAAAAAATTTTTGTGTTGGACACATCATCATCGTCATGTGATCTTGAGAGGCAAAATGAAAGGCCCAACACAATATGTTGGCTAGGTGTCTAGGTAGTTGGGTGGCTGGGTGGCTAGGCGGCGAGCTAGGTGGCTGCCTGGTTGGGCGGCTGGGTGGCTGGATGGCTAGAGTGATGTGATGTGATGTGATCTTGAGAGCAAAGGCAAAGAGGCAAAATGCAAAAATGCAAGGCCCAACCCAATATGTCGGCTACACGGCTAGGTGGCTAGGTGGCAAGGTGGCTGGCTAGGTGGCTGGGTGGCTGGGTGGCCAGGTGGCTGGGCGGCCAGATCCCCCGCCGCCCCCTCCCCCCGCAGACCAGAACAGACCCTTTGGAGTGGTCTCCTTTTGGGGTCATTGAATTTAGGTCTCCTTTCGGGGGCATGTTGCTGCCGACCAAGACGGTGTGCCGATTGCTAGAAGTATTATATGACCCCAACCTAAAGAAACGTTTCATCATTCCTTTGTTCTTACGGACAACTTCAGCACACAACTTCAGAGAACACATCACACAACACACAAATGACACACAGATGGCAAAAGGCAGACACACAAATGACACACAGATGGCAAAATGGCAGACACACAAATGACAGACAGATGGCAAAATGGCAGACACAAATGACACAGACACATCAGAACGATCGCACTAGACAAACACCTATGCACTCGTAACTCACCCACAGTCACATTCGTAGCACAAACACACTCGAACTGACTCACAGGCACATTCCTAACACAAGCACGCTCGTGTCTCACCCAGAGGCAAATTGGTAACACAACCACACTCGTAACTCACCCACAGGAACATTCGTAGCACCAACACACTCGTCACTCACCCACAGGCACATTCGTAGCACCAATACACTCGTAACTCACCCACAGGCACATTCGTAACACAAGCACGCTCGTAACTCACCCAGAGGCACATTGGTAACACAAGCACGCTCGTAACTCACCCACAGGCACCATCGTAACACAAACACACTCGGAACTCACCCACAGGCACATTCGTAACACAAGCACACGCGTAACTCACCCACAGGCACACTCGTAACACAAGCACGCTCGTAACTCACCCACAGGCACATTCGTAGCACCAATACACTCGTAACTCGCCCACAGGCACAATCGTAACAAAAGCACACTCGTAACTCACCCACAGGCACATTCGTAACACAAGCACGCTCGTAACTCACCCAGAGGCACATTGGTAACACAAGCACGCTCGTAACTCGCCCACAGGCACCATCGTAACACAAACACACTCGGAACTCACCCACAAGCACATTCGTGACACAAGCACACGCGTAACTCACCCACAGGCACACTCGTAACGCCCACACACTCGTAACTCACCCACAGGCACATTCGTGACACAAGCACACGCGTAACTCACCTACAGGCACATTCGTAACACAAGCACACTCGTAACTCACCCACAGGCACAATCGTAACGCCCACACACTCGTAACTCACCCACAGGCACAATCGTGGCACCCACACACTCGTAACTCACCCACAGGCAGATTCGTAACACCATCACACTCGTAACTCACCCACAAGCACAATCGTGGCACCCACACACTCGTAACTCACCCACAGGCAGATTCGTAACACCATCACACTCGTAACTCACCCACCAGCACAGCCGCAACACAAGCACACTCGTAACTCACCTACAAGCACATTCGTAACACACACACACACAAACACACACACACACTCTCGTAACTCACCCTGAACCGGAACTCAATCTCCAACCTGAAACCTCAAACCTGAACCAGACACAGCATCACACACCCAGCGCGCGGCAAACACACTAACACTTTGCGCGGCGCGCTGACATACACACAGTGCCCTGACACACAGATCACACACACAGCGCGCTGACATACGAACAAGCACGCTCGTAACTCACCCACAGGAACATTCGTAGCACCAACACACTCGTCACTCACCCACAGGCACATTCGTAGCACCAATACACTCGTAACTCGCCCACAGGCACAATCGTAACAAAAGCACACTCGTAACTCACCCACAGGCACATTCGTAACACAAGCACGCTCGTAACTCACCCAGAGGCACATTGGTAACACAAGCGCGCTCGTAACTCACCCACAGGCACCATCGTAACACAAACACACTCGGAACTCACCCACAGGCACATTCGTAACACAAGCACGCTCGTAACTCACCCACAGGCGCACTCGTAACACAAGCACGCTCGTAACTCACCCACAGGCACCATCGTAACACAAACACACTCGGAACTCACCCACAAGCACATTCGTGACACAAGCACACGCGTAACTCACCCACAGGCACACTCGTAACGCCCACACACTCGTAACTCACCCACAGGCACATTCGTAACACAAGCACACTCGTAACTCACCCACAGGCACAATCGTAACGCCCACACACTCGTAACTCACCCACAGGCACAATCGTAACGCCCACACACTCGTAACTCACCCACAGGCACAATCGTGGCACCCACACACTCGTAACTCACCCACAGGCAGATTCGTAACACCATCACACTCGTAACTCACCCACAAGCACAATCGTGGCACCCACACACTCGTAACTCACCCACAGGCAGATTCGTAACACCATCACACTCGTAACTCACCCACCAGCACAGCCGCAACACAAGCACACTCGTAACTCACCTACAAGCACATTCGTAACACACACACACACTCTCGTAACTCACCCTGAACCGGAACTCAATCTCCAACCTGAAACCTCAAACCTGAACCAGACACAGCATCACACACCCAGCGCGCGGCAAACACACTAACACTTTGCGCGGCGCGCTGACACACACACAGTGCCCTGACACACAGATCACACACACAGCGCGCTGACATACGAATGACACACACACACCGCGCCAACACACCAAAGACACACACCCAGCGCCAAATCAACTCCGGGCATCACACCAGTAGCCGTCGGCAGTGGTCAACAACGGTTGCGGCTCGTCTGCGACCTTCATGTCAGCGGCTGGAGTGGGCACGGCAAAGAGCAAACAGCAAACAGCCAACACGAAACGAAACACGAAGAGCAAAGCCACGACCGCAATGAAAACTACCAAATTTTTCTTTTTGACCGCAAATGACAATCACTCACCTTTTATTTTTGCCAACCAGAATTTATTGAAGTGCTGCGAGTTCGCGCCCCCGCCAAGAGCGCTGTCGCCAGTGCTAGAAATGAATTAACCCTATGATTTGATTTTTTACGATTTCAGCCCTGAGATTCATACATTACATCAGTTTGCATATTAACTTTGGTCGCGCACCCTTAAATCCGATCCCTACACATACAGGAATTCTTGGATCCTTGCTTACAAACTACAAAACTTCAAGGGCTCCTAACTATTTAAAACGAACAGAGATGACAAAAACAAAGGTGCACGGCATGATCGCCACGTCGAGGCGGTCATTTTGAGGGGTAAGTGTGTAGGGGTGATAGAACCGGAATTTCGACGTTAGGGGGTTCCCTAGTATAGGGGGTTGGAGGTGGGCTGTGACTTGTGCGGAGGGGGCCCCTCCCCCTCTCCGCGCATGTGGCAAGGCGGGCCGAGGGGCCCAATCTGAACAAGGGGATGAAGGCGGTGGTCTAGAGGGTGGGCAATCTGCATGGCGGGGGTTGTTTTTGGAGGTGATACATACCACGGACAGCCCTTTGTTTCCTTGTACGTTTGGGGGAAATATTTTCATAGCAATGTTCGGGATATGTTGTTGAGCCTAACATTAGGGCCAAAGATGGTGAGAGCAATGTAGGGGCCACCTTGTGGCAAGTGATGGCTGTATGGCAAACAAATAGGTGCCATAAATGTTGAAACCTTTGCGTAGCAAAATACCTGTGGCGCGCTTCCCACCCGATGCCCCTTTGGGTAAGCCACCCGGGGGGGGGGGGGGGGGGTGCCTTTGCCTTTTGCCCGAAAAACAACGGTTGTTTGGTGCCGCAAAACAACACCAATTGCCCGGCAAACATGTTGGCCCTCATTGTTTGCCCATTTAAAAATGTTGGCAATACATATGCATGCATGTTGTCCACCGCATACCTGCACCAAAAGCCCAATTGGATAATTATTCCATTGAGAATCAACAAATTGGAAAATTGGCACACAAATGTGGCATGCTCTTTCTCTTCCAACCAAAGCTGCCCCACAACTTGTGCACCTTGCCGTTCAGCCGAACCCTTACCACCACTTACCCCACTTGACAACAAACAGCATGGCTTTTATCCACCTGTGGTAGCTACCCCACGCACCCCCCTCAAAGCATGCAGCCCCCCACCCCCCCCCCCCCAGTCACGCAATTTCCTGAGGTAAGTGAATGGATACCTGAGTGGATGCGATGAGTGGGTGGATACTTGAGTGGATGCGATGGTGCCATGCACCATCGCATCCACCCCCCCTCTCTTTTTGTGTTCCCCCTCCCGGCGAAGGCGTGGGGGGGGGGATTGGTGGACTAGTTAGTTTTCCCCTAGCTGGGGCAAAAGTTGCCGGAACGTGAAGTACAACTAAACATGCCATAAAAAGATGGTCAAAATGGCTAAAAATCTTCATGAGGTTATGCAAAGCAAAACCAGCAATGTGCACGCCACTCCTAAGCTTGGGGGTGCAACACCAGTTTCTTCACCAACTGCCCGATGGGAATCAAAATCATGCACTTGATCTGTTTTACAGCGTTGTTTGTAGAAACAATGTTTCTGTGACATTGCACTTGCCATCAACGTATTTGATCATTTCGCCCCTTTCACTTATTCCTTGCCATCCAACGTTGTTGTTTCTAAATGCAAATGTACAAAGCTCCCCCTGTAACCAAATTTTACTGCTTTCTCTCATGAACATTGACAAAAAGCCTTTTGTTTCGAAAAAAAAACCACCTCTGCTTTCAGTGGAGCAAAAACAAAACACATCACACAACACACAAATGACACACAGATGGCAAAAGGCAGACACACAAATGACACACAGATGGCTAAATGGCAGACACACAAATGACACAGAGATGGCAAAATGGCAGACACAAATGACACACAGATGGCAAAATGGCAGACACAAATGACACAGACACATCAGAACGATCGCACTAGACAAACACCTATGCACTCGTAACTCACCCACAGTCACATTCGTAGCACAAACACACTCGAACTGACTCACAAGCACATTCCTAACACAAGCACGCTCGTGTCTCACCCAGAGGCAAATTGGTAACACAACCACACTCGTAACTCACCCAAAGGAACATTCGTAGCACCAACACACTCGTCACTCACCCACAGGCACATTCGTAGCACCAATACACCCGTAACTCACCCACAGGCACAATCGTAACACAAGCACACTCGTAACTCACCCACAGGCACCATCGTAACACAAGCATGCTCGTAACTCACCCACAGGCACACTCGTAACACAAACACACTCGGAACTCACCCACAGGCACATTCGTAACACAAGCACACGCGTAACTCACCCACAGGCACACTCGTAACACAAGCACGCTCGTAACTCACCCACAGGCACCATCGTAACACAAACACACTCGGAACTCACCCACAAGCACATTCGTGACACAAGCACACGCGTAACTCACCCACAGGCACACTCGTAACGCCCACACACTCGTAACTCACCCACAGGCACATTCGTGACACAAGCACACGCGTAACTCACCTACAGGCACATTCGTAACACAAGCACACTCGTAACTCACCCACAGGCACAATCGTAACGCCCACACACTCGTAACTCACCCACAGGCACAATCGTGGCACCCACACACTCGTAACTCACCCACAGGCAGATTCGTAACACCATCACGCTCGTAACTCACCCACAAGCACAATCGTGGCACCCACACACTCGTAACCCACCCACAGGCAGATTCGTAACACCATCACACTCGTAACTCACCCACCAGCACATCCGCAACACAAGCACACTCGTAACTCACCTACAAGCACATTTGTAACACACACACACACAAACACACACACACACTCTCGTAACTCACCCTGAACCGGAACTCAATCTCCAACCTGAAACCTCAAACCTGAACCAGACACAGCATCACACACCCAGCGCGCGGCAAACACACTAACACTTTGCGCGGCGCACTGACACACACACATTGCCCTGACACACAGATCATACGAATGACACACACACACCGCGCCAACACACCAAAGACACACACCCAGCGCCAAATCAACACCGGGCATCACACCAGTAGCCGTCGGCAGTGGTCAACAACGGTTGCGGCTCGTCTGCGACCTTCATGTCAGCGGCTGGAGTGGGCACGGCAAAGAGCAAACAGCCAACACGAAACGAAACACGAAGAGCAAAGCCACGACCGCAATGAAAACCACCAAATTTTTCTTTTTGACCGCAAATGACAATCACTCACCTTTTATTTTTGCCAACCAGAATTTATTGAAGTGCTGCGAGTTCGCGCCGCCGCCAAGAGCGCTGTCGCCAGTGCTAGAAATTAATTAACCCTATGATTCGATTTTTTACGATTTCAGCCCTGAGATTCATACATTACATCAGTTTGCATATTAACTTTGGTCGCGCACCCTTAAATCCGATCCCTACACATACAGGAATTCTTGGATCCTTGCTTACAAACTACAAAACTTCAAGGGCTCCTAACTATTTAAAATGACCATAGATGACGGAAACCAACATGCACGCCATGATCGCCACGTCGAGGCGGTCATTTTGAGGGGTAAGTGTGCAGGGTTGTTAGAACCGCCGTCAACGACACATGGGGTTCCCTATTATAGGGGGTTGAGAGGTGGCCAGTGACTTGTGCGGAGGGGGCCCCTCCCCCTCTCCGCGCATGTGGCAAGGCGGGCCGAGGGCCCAATTTGAACAAGGGGATGAAGGCGGTGGTCTAGAGGGTGGGCAATCTGCATGGCGGGGGTTGTTTTTGGAGGTGATACATACCACGGAAGCCCTTTGTTTCCTTGTACGTTTGGGGGAAATATTTTCAAAGCAATGTTCGGGATATGTTGTTGAGCCTAACATTAGGGCCAAAGATGGTGAGAGCAATGTAGGGGTCACCTTGTGGCAAGTGATGGCTGTATGGCAAACAAATAGGTGCCATAAATGTTGAAACCTTTCCGTAGCAAAATACTTGTGGCGCGCTTCCCACTCGATGGCCCTTTGGGTAGGCGCCCGAGGGGGGGGGGGGGGTGCCTTTGCCTTTTCCCCGAAAAACAACGGTTGTTTGGTGCCGCAAAACAACACCAATTGCCCAGCAAACATGTTGGCCCTCATTGTTTGCCCATTTAAAAATGTTGGCAATACATATGTATGCATGTTGTTCACCGCATACCTACACCAAAAGGCCATCGAGAGTCAACAAATTGTAAAATTGGCACACAAATGTGGCATGCTCTTTCTCTTCCAACCGACGCTGCCCCACAACTTGTGCACCTTGCCGTTCAGCCGAACCCTTACCACCACGTACCCCACTTGACAACAAACAGGATGGCTTTTATCCACCTGTGGTAGCTACCCCACACACCCCCCTCCCGCACCTCAAAACATGCAGGACCCCCCCCCCCCCCGTCACGCAATTTCCTGAGGTAAGTGAATGGATACCTGAGTGGCTGCGATGAGTGAGTGGATACTTGAGTGGATGCGATGGTGCCATGCACCATCGCATCCACCCCCCCTCTCTTATTGTTTTCCCCCTCCCGGCGAAGGCGGGGGGGGGGGGGAGTGTTGGACTAGCTAGTTTTCCCCTAGCTAGGGCAAAAGTTGCCGGAACGTGAACTACAACTAAACATGCCATAAAAAGATGGTCAAATTGGCTAAAAATCTTCATGAGGTTATGCAAAGCAAAACCAGCAATGTGCACGCCACTCCTAAGCTTGGGGGTGCAAAACCAGTTTCTTCACCAACTGCCCGATGGGAATCAAAATCATGCACTTGATCTGTTTTACAGCATTGTTTGTAGAAACAATGTTTCTGTGACATTGCACTTGCCATCAATGTATTTGAAAATTTCGCCCCTTTCACTTATTCCGTGCCATCCAAAGTTGTTGTTTCTAAATGAAAATGTACAAAGCTCCCCCTGTCACCAAATTTTACTGCTTTCTCTCATGAACATTGACAAAAAGCCTTTTGTTTCAAAAAAAAAACAATCTCTGCTTTCAGTGGAGCAAAAACAAAACACATCACACAAATGACAAACAGAGGGCAAAAGGCAGACACACAAATGACACACAGATGGCAAAATGGCAGACACAAATGACACACAGATGGCAAAATGGCAGACACAAACGACACACACATTCGCAAATGACAAACACATTCACAAATGACACACACATTCACAAATGACAGACAGGACAAATGACACACACATTGCGCGCTGACACAGAAAAGACACACCCACAGTGCACTAACACACACACACAGCACTCTAACACACCAATGACACACACCCAGCGCGCCAACACACAAAAGACACACACCAAGCACTCGCCAGACACACAGCGACACACCCAGCGCGCTGCAAACACACCATCACACACCCAGCGGGGGCCGAACACACAATGCCATACCCAGCGCGCGGCGAACACACTATCACACACCCAGCGCGCGCCAGACACACAGTGACACCCCCAGCGCGCGGCGAACACACAATCACACACCCAGCGCGCGGCAAACACACAATCACACACCCAGCGCGCGGCGAACACACTAACACATTGCGCGCTGACACACAGATCACACACACAGCGCGCCGATACACACACTGCGCGCTGACACAAAAGACACACTCGTGTGTGATTGTGTGTCTGGCGCGCGCTGGGTGTGTGATGGTGTGTTCGCCGCGCTGGGTGTGTCATTGTGTGTTTGTCGCGCGCTGGGTGTGTGATAGTGTGTTTGCCGCGCGCTGGGTGTGTAATGGTGTGTCCGGCGCGCGTTGGGTGTGGGATAGTGTGTTTGCGGCGCGCTAGGTGTGTGTTTGTGTGTCCGGCTCGCGCTGGGTGTGTCACTGTGTGTCCGGCGAGCGCTGGGTGTGTGTCATTTGTGTGCTGGCGCGTGTCATGTGTCAGCGCGCTGTGTGTGTGTGTCATTTGTGTGGCAGTGCACTGTGTGTGTGTCATCTCTGTGTCACCGCGCAAAGTGTGTGTAACTTGTGTGTCCAGCGCGCGCTGTGTGTGTGCCATGCGTGTGTCAGCGCGCAATGATTGTCTCAACTGTGCCACTTGAGTGTCAGCGCGCAGTTTTTGTGTGACTTGTGTGTCGGTGCACTCTAATGCGAAATCAAACTCAAACGGGGCACACACAAGCAAGCTCCAGCGAACCAACCAAGCAGGGCACGGATTGCAGGCAAGCATGCACGCGCAAAACCAAATCGACAAACTCCCTCTGAATCTGCATGCATTCACCCCTGCAAAACGAAACACACCAAATCAACTCCGGGCATCACACCAGTAGCCGTCGGCAGTGGTCAACAACGGTTGCGGCTCGTCTGCGACCTTCTTGTCAGCGGCTGGAGTGGGCACGGCAAAGAGCAAACAGCAAACAGCCAACACGAAACGAAACACGAAGAGCAAAGCCACGACCGCAATATAAAGGAACATATTTTTCTTTTTGACCGCAAATGACAATCACTCACCTTTTATTTTTGCCAACCAGAATTTATTGAAGTGCTGCAAGTTTGCGCCGCCGCCAAGAGCGCTGTCGCCAGTGCTAGAAATTAATTAACCTTATGATTCGATTTTTTACGATTTCAGCCCTGAGATTCATACATTACATCAGTTTGCATATTAACTTTGGTCGCGCACCCTTAAATCTGATCCCTACACATACAGGAATTCTTGGATCCTTGCTTACAAACTACCAACTTCAAGGGCTCCTAACTATTTAAAACGACCATAGATGACAAAAACCAAGATGCACGACATGATCGCCACGTCGAGGCGGTCATTTTGAGGGGTAAGTGTGCAGGGTTGTTAGAACCGCCGTCAACGACACATGGGGTTCCCTATTATAGGGGGTTGAGAGGTGGCCAGTGACTTGTGCGGAGGGGGCCCCTCCCCCTCTCCGCGCATGTGGCAAGGCGGGCCGGGGGGCCCAATTTGAACAAGGGGATGAAGGCGGTGGTCTAGAGGCTGGGCAATCTGCATAGTGGGGGTTGTTTTTGGAGGTGATACATACCACGGACAGCCCTTTGTTTCCTTGTACGTTTGGGGGAAATATTTTCAGAGCAATGTTCGGGATATGTTGTTGAACCTAACATTAGGGCCAAAGATGGTGAGAGCAATGTAGGGGCCACCTTGTGGCAAGTGATGGCTGTATGGCAAACAATTAGGTGCCATAAATGTTGAAACCTTTGCGTAGCAAAATACCTGTGGGGCGCTTCCCACCCGATGCCCCTTTGGGTAAGCAACCCGGGGGGGGGGGGGGGGTGCCTTTGCCTTTTGCCCGAAAAACAACGGTTGTTTGGTGCCGCAAAACAAGACAAATTGCCCGGCAAACATGTTGGCCCTCATTGTTTGCCCATTTAAAAATGTCGGCAATACATGTGCATGCATGTTGTTCACCGCATACCTGCACCAAAAGGCCAATTGGATAATTATTCCATTGAGAGTCAACAAATTGGAAAAATTGGCACACAAATGTGGCATGCTCTTTCTCTTCCAACGAACGTTGCCCCACAACTTGTGCACCTTGCCGTTCAGCCGAACCCTTACCACCACGTACCCCACTTGACAACAAACAGCATGGCTTTTATCCACCTGTGGTAGCTACCCCACGCACCCACCCCCCTCAAGGCATGCAGCCCCCCCCCCCCCTCCCCAGTCACGCAATTTCCTGAGGTAAGTGAATGGATACCTGAGTGGATGCGATGAGTGGGTGGATACTTGAGTGGATGCGATGGTGCCATGCACCATCGCATCCACCCCCCCCCTCTTTTTTGTGTTCCCCCTCCCGGCGAAGGCGGGGGGGGGGGGGGGGATTGGTGGACTAGTTAGTTTTCCCCTAGCTGGGGCAAAAGTTGCCGGAACGTGAAGTACAACTAAACATGCCATAAAAAGATGGTCAAAATGGCTAAAAATCTTCATGAGGTTATGCAAAGCAAAACCAGCAATGTGCACGCCACTCCTAAGCTTGGGGGTGCAACACCAGTTTCTTCACCAACTGCCCGATGGGAATCAAAATCATGCACTTGATCTGTTTTACAACATTGTTTGTAGAAACAATGTTTCTGTGACATTGCACTTGCCATCAATGTATTTGATCATTTCGCCCCTTTCACTTATTCCCTGCCATCCAACGTTGTTGTTTCTAAATGCAACTGTACAATGCTCCCCATGTCACCAAATTTTACTGCTTTCTCTCATGAACATTGACAAAAAGCCTTTTGTTTCGAAAAAAAAACCACCTCTGCTTTCAGTGGAGCAAAAACAAAACACATCACACAACACACAAATGACACACAGATGGCAAAAGGCAGACACACAAATGACACACAGATGGCAAAATGGCAGACACACAAACGACACAGAGATGGCAAAATGGCAGACACAAATGACACACAGATGGCAAAATGGCAGACACAAATGACACAGACACATCAGAACGATCGCACTAGACAAACACCTATGCACTCGTAACTCACCCACAGGCACATTCGTAGCACAAACACACTCGAACTGACTCACAAGCACACTCCTAACACAAGCACGCTCGTTTCTCACCCAGAGGCAAATTAGTAACACAACCACACTCGTAACTCACCCACAGGAACATTCGTAGCACCAACACACTCGTCACTCACCCACAGGCACATTCGTAGCACCAATACACTCGTAACTCGCCCACAGGCACAATCGTAACACAGGCACACTCGTAACTCACCCACAGGCACATTCGTAACACAAGCACGCTCGTAACTCACCCAGAGGCACATTGGTAACACAAGCGCGCTCGTAACTCACCCACAGGCACCATCGTAACACAAACACACCCGTAACTCACCCACAGGCACATTCGTAACACAAGCACACGCGTAACTCACCCACAGGCACCATCGTAACACAAACACACCCGTAACTCACCCACAGGCACACTCGTAACACAAGCACGCTCGTAACTCACCCACAGGCACCATCGTAACACAAACACACTCGGAACTCACCCACAAGCACATTCGTGACAGAAGCACACGCGTAACTCACCCACAGGCACACTCGTAACACAAGCACGCTCGTAACTCACCCACAGGCACATTCGTAACACAAGCACACTCGTAACTCACCCACAGGCACATTCGTAACACAAGCACACGCGTAACTCACCCACAGGCACACTCGTAACACAAGCACGCTCGTAACTCACCCACAGGCACCATCGTAACACAAACACACTCGGAACTCACCCACAAGCACATTCGTGACACAAGCACACGCGTAACTCACCCACAGGCACAATCGTAACGCCCACACACTCGTAACTCACCCACAGGCATATTCGTGACACAAGCACACGCGTAACTCACCCACAGGCACAATCGTAACGCCCACACACTCGTAACTCACCCACAGGCACAATCGTAACGCCCACACACTCGTAACTCACCCACAGGCACAATCGTGGCACCCACACACTCGTAACTCACCCACAGGCAGATTCGTAACACCATCACACTCGTAACTCACCCACAAGCACAATCGTGGCACCCACACACTCGTAACTCACCCACAGGCAGATTCGTAACACCATCACACTCGTAACTCACCCACCAGCACATCCGCAACACAAGCACACTCGTAACTCACCTACAAGCACATTCGTAACACACACACACAAACACACACACACACTCTCGTAACTCACCCTGAACCGGAACTCAATCTCCAACCTGAAACCTCAAACCTGAACCAGACACAGCATCACACACCCAGCGCGCGGCAAACACACTAACACTTTGCGCGGCGCGCTGACACACACACAGTGCCCTGACACACAGATCACACACACAGCGCGCTGACATACGAATGACACACACACACCGCGCCAACACACCAAAGACACACACCCAGCGCCAAATCAACTCCGGGCATCACACCAGTAGCCGTCGGCAGTGGTCAACAACGGTTGCGGCTCGTCTGGACCTTCATGTCAGCGGCTGGAGTGGGCACGGCAAAGAGCAAACAGCAAACAGCCAACACGAAACGAAACACGAAGAGCAAAGCCACGACCGCAATAAAAACTACCAAATTTTTCTTTTTGACCGCAAATGACAATCACTCACCTTTTATTTTTGCCAACCAGAATTTATTGAAGTGCTGCGAGTTCGCGCCGCCGCCAAGAGCGCTGTCGCCAGTGCTAGAAATGAATTAACCCTATGATTCGATTTTTTACGATTTCAGCCCTGAGATTCATACATTACATCAGTTTGCATATTAACTTTGGTCGCGCACCCTTAAATCCGATCCCTAAACATACAGGAATTCTTGGATCCTTGCTTACAAACTACAAAACTTCAAGGGCTCCTAACTATTTAAAACGACCATAGATGACAAAAACCAAGGTGCACGGCATGATCGCCAGGTCGAGGCGGTCATTTTGAGGGGTAAGTGTGTAGGGGTGATAGAACCGGAATTTTGACGTTAGGGGGTTCCCTATTATAGGGGGTTGAGAGGTGGCCAGTGACTTGTGCGGAGGGGGCCCCTCCCCCTCTCCGCGCATGTGGCAAGGCGGGCCGAGGGCCCAATTTGAACAAGGGGATGAAGGCGGTGGTCTAGAGGGTGGGCAATTTGCATAGGGGGGGTTGTTTTTGGAGGTGATACATACCACGGACAGCCCTTTGTTTCCTTGTACGTTTGGGGGAAATATTTTCACAGCAATGTTCGGGATATGTTGTTGAGCCTAACATTAGGGCCAAAGATGGTGAGAGCAATGTAGGGGCCACCTTGTGGCAAATAATGGCTGTATGGCAAACAGATAGGTGCCATAAATGTTGAAACCTTTGCGTAGCAAAATACTTGTGGGGAGCTTCCCACCCGATGCCCCTTTGGGTAAGCCACCCGGGGGGGGGGGGGGGGGGGGGGGCTTTGCCTTTTGCCCGAAAAACAACGGTTGTTTGGTGCCGCAAAACAACACAAATTGCCCAGCAAACATGTTGGCCCTCATTGTTTGCCCATTTAAAAATGTTGGCAATACATATGCATGCATGTTGTTCACCGCATACCTGCACCAAAAGGCCAATTGGATAATTATTCCATTGAGAGTCAACAAATTGGAAAAATTGGCACACAAATGTGGCATGCTCTTTCTCTTCCAACCAACGTTGCCCCACAACTTGTGCACCTTGCCGTTCAGCCGAACCCTTACCACCACGTACCCCACTTGACAACAAACAGCATGGCTTTTATCCACCTATGGTAGCTACCCCACGCACCCACCCCCCTCAAAGCATGCAGCCCCCCACCCCCCCCCCCCAGTCACGCAATTTCCTGAGGTAAGTGAATGGATACCTGAGTGGATGCGATGAGTGAGTGGATACTTGAGTGGATGCGATGGTGCCATGCACCATCGCATCCACCCCCCCTCTCTTTTTGTGTTCCCCCTCCCGGCGAAGGCATGGGGGGGGGGATTGGTGGACTAGTTAGTTTTCCCCTAGCTGGGGCAAAAGTTGCCGGAACGTGAACTACAACTAAACATGCCATAAAAAGATGGTCAAAATGGCTAAAAATCTTCATGAGGTTATGCAAAACAACACCAGCAATGTGCACGCCACTCCTAAGCTTGGGGGTGCAACACCAGTTTCTTCACCAACTGCCCGATGGGAACCAAAATCATGCACTTGATTTGTTTTACAGCGTTGTTTGTAGAAACAATGTTTCTGTGACACTGCACTTGCCATCAATGTATTTGATCATTTCGCCCCTTTCACTTATTCCCTGCCATCCAACGTTGTTGTTTCTAAATGCAAATGTACAAAGCTCCCCCTGTCACCAAATTTTACTGCTTTCTCTCATGAACATTCACAAAAAGCCTTTTGTTTCGAAAAAAAACCATCTCTGCTTTCAGTGGAGCAAAAACAAAACACATCACACAACACACAAATGACACAAAGATGGCAAAAGGCAGACACACAAATGACACAAAGATGGCAAAATGGCAGAGACACAAATGACACACAGATGGCAAAATGGCAGACACAAATGACACAGACACATCAGAACGATCGCACTAGACAAACACCTATGCACTCGTAACTCACCCACAGTCACATTCGTAGCACAAACATACTCGGACTGACTCACAAGCACATTCCTAACACAAGCACGCTCGTGTCTCACCCAGAGGCAAAGTGGTAACACAACCACACTCGTAACTCACCCACAGGAACATTCGTAGCACCAACACACTTGTCACTCACCCACAGGCACATTCGTAGCACCAATACACTCGTAACTCGCCCACAGGCACAATCGTAACACAAGCACGGGAGTGCAAGATGTGTTCTTGTATGTGATGGGTGCGGCGGATTTATCTCAACTCGTAAACGCCGTGAACGGTACGGCTAAAATTGAGCTTCGGTACAACGACAACACGCGGAGCAAGGCAAAGAAAATTCTCAAATGGCCATGACCTGTTGGAGTGTGATCGTATCGTGCAAACACGTCGTGACAAACACATAACGAGCACCACTCCTCCGGTGGATTGTCTACACATAGGATTTACCACGGTGTCTGACTGTCCCCGGACCAGGCTGTCGGTTCCAAAAAAGAAATGATCCACCCATTTGTGTGGAAAAAATGTGATCCAAAAATGTAAGTTCCAAAAAAGAAATGATCCACCGATTCATGTTCACAAAAATGATCCAAAAACGTAACTTCCAAACATAAGTGTGACATAGTGCAAGTGCAAAGCAACATATTGAACCAACAATGTGTGTTATAAATGATCCAAAAATGTAAATTCACTTGATCCAACAATTTGGCTTCCAAAAAATGATGCAGAAGTCCACAGGACCATTGGCACAAAGTTGAAAGTATAGTGAGCAAAATGGTCGAAAATGGTCCAAGAATGATCCAAAAGTGATCCACCGATCACCTACCCCATAACCCCCCCCCCTCTCCCCACTGCCTAGTGTTTGGATCAAAAATGATCCGGATCACCCACCCCATAACCCCCCCTCCCCCCCTGCCTGCCGCACTACGTGCGTTTCTGGAGGCCGCTGGAAAAAGATTACCGCCTTTGGCCCTACACCATCCAAAAAGCCTGAGCAAGCCACCGGACATCTCATCAACCGGACGTCACAAGCCGCCTCGAACAGATGAGCAAAAAGCATGGAACGAAGCCTCCTCAACACCTCATCTGCAAAGCTCAACTAAGCAACAAAGAATGTACCCCCCCCCCCGACTGTAGACCCGGGTCTTATAATTTTTTTATCCTGAGCCATGTCCGGTGGGTCTTATATAGTGGTCTTTTTGAAGTGGGTCTTATACTTCTTTGATGCGGAGCACACTGTGACCTGTTTTCTCAACCACCAAAGAATGCCGGTTTCAGTGCCACAACTTTTATCCATTTTTATTTTTCAACCGAAAAAAACTGTTTTGGGGGGCAATGACATCATCATTATGTCACCACACATTTTCACATAATGAATTGAAACATTGATGCATACATGTATGACGATGATTCTTGGGAGCCCCTTGAACACTTGACAAGTTGTCGAGAGTTGGTGGAGGCTTTCGAAGAACGCGAGCGAGATCGCTCTTTGTCGCGAACCATCGGTCTTGGGTTGCGGCACTCTTAATGTGATGCCTCTCGATATTTATTCATCCATTATGCCCCCGCGGCATGTGGTGTATTAATGTGTGATACTCTCGTCTCGCAAGCATTTGACGCCAACTTGGCAAGTCACATGACACCATCCCATCATGCAAAGCATTCAATGAATGTCTTTTGTCATTACTTTGGGTTGGGGGTGGGGTTGAGGACAATTTTGCTTCATTTCCTTGTGCTCCGCAAATTTTTCCCGGGTGGGTCTTATATAGAGGTCTTTTTGAAGTGGGTCTTATAGCTGTCTTTGCCCAGGAGGGGCTCAAAAAGGGGGTGGGTCTTATAAATGGGGGGTTTTGGGTGGATCTACAGTCGGGGGGGAGGAGTAAACGCCCTGACTGCAGTTTCCAACACTTACCTTGTTACTTCTCCAAAGAGAGGCTTTCACGTGTCCTTTGTGGTCAGGCACGGCTTTGGCCAGTTCGTCCAGTGCTGTGTGCACACTGTCGCGGAATGAGCGCCAAGAGGGTACAATTGTATCCTTCGTGAAGCGGCCGTTTGAATGGGAGATTCACGGAGGCGCGAATTAGAGAATTTTTTCGCTCTGTTTTGCTCGTAACTTGGCGCCATCGTGTTATTTTCTGGGGCTATCTTCGCCAAAACGTTGTCGCTACAAATGTATTGAAATTTGATGTTTTACCTTGTTGGTAGGTTGCGAATATTCGGCTCCAGTACCGTGGACGCAACGCGAAGCTTCAAGATTGGAGCATTCACAAATTTTACGCGAATTCGGGTGAATTTTGCTGAAATTTGGCCTTTTTGGAAATGTACGAATTTCGAACCTGGGGATTCTGGTGAACGCGCGACATTCGCACGAAATTCCCACGAATCTGCCAAGTTCGCACCAATTTCGTACGAATTTCGCACGAATTTGGTACGAATTTCGCAAATTACCGCCCAAAGGTACCGCAAAATGCTGCCGGGAAATTTTTTAGGCGTTGTTTGGGCGTCATTGGTCCGTTCGGGGCGGGACTTTCACTGAATCATGGGGACTGAAAATGGGGCCTGAGGTTTACCCCATGAGATACGTCATATTGAAGCCAAAATGTAGTGTTTTCAAAAACGGGTTAATAGCCCGTTGTATTTGGCTGTTGTTCCTCTGCATGCTTGATTGCACGCTTAATGCCCCACTGACGAGTGAGTCCCTACGAGTGTCTTCACCAACATACATTTTGAAAAAAGGCTAACTTGTCCACAGTTTTGGCAGGGGGTTAACCCGTTTTCCTCAATGAAAACGGGCAATAACCCGTTTTCTTGAATGAAAACGGGCTATTATCCCGTTGAAGCAGCCAACTCCGGTGTGCCATTGCCCGAGGCTGCTAAGTATTTTAGAGTAGGGGTGGATACTATGATGGGTTACCACCAGGAATCGGAAGAAACTGCTCCTAAAGTGGCAAACATCTTGAGTGCGTTCCAGTCTACAACCACCACTACCGCCAGCAGCTCTACCACAGCCATTACTAGCAACACGTCTCACAACGAGGAAAAGGGGCAAAGTCCTGAACCGGTGGAGGAGCTTGAACCGGAGGAGGCCTCTCCTCACGCTGCTCCTGTAGCCGATTCGAGCCCTGCAAAGCTTAGTGTGACGTGCTCCCAATCAGGTGGCTTTTAATTTATATATATATATAATTTAAATTGTCGACTTGCTTGCTGATGGTAGAAGCGAGTCTAGTGAGTCGGTGTGGGACTATGACGAGCGGCCCTTGACACAGGTATTCCTGAAGCGCTCTTTGGAGGATAGTCGCCAAGAGTATAGGGATGCTGCTTGGGCTGCTCCCCCCACCGCAGCTAATGTCCCACCGCAGCTAATGCTCCCATCTCCCAAGATCTCTCGGATATGCCAATGCCTTTCCAAAAGATGCGGCGACCGAATTGTCCGCCCGCGGTTAGGCAAGTGGCACCCGAGTTCATTTGGCATAGGGGCTCCCGAGAAATCAATGTGTGGCGTCCTTTGCGACGGCAGCACCGTGTCTGTTGTGTGATGTGCAATGCTCCCTACCATGAAGCTTGCATGGGCGAGGGTGCCAAAGATGGCTCCATGCGTGGCCCTTGTTGCCCCAAGGAGTAGATCATAATTATTGTACACTATCATTAATAATGTACACTCAATCAAAGGACAAATCAACACAAACTAACATTATACTATATTATTATAAACGCTAATCAAAGGTGACCACTTGAAACTATCCTGTATAGTGTATGTATAGTGGAGGCATTTTTCCCCATGCCAGTGGTAGGGTTTTTTTATCACGTCTTGAAACATTTCACATGAGGTACTTTCTTTTGCCTTGCCTCTCCTCCATGTGTCAACAGGAACCTGCAACGGTCACTGGGAGGTTTGCACAAGTGTCCCAAGAACCTAACGTCGGTCTAGTTAACCCGTTTTTCAGCCAAATAAAAGGGGACACCTCTTCAACCCTAAAATTTAGATTTTTTCAGCTCGGGATAGGACTAGTGTGTCACAGATCCAATGCACCGCAACGTCCTCAGTCTTTCTCCCCCCCGGGCCGCAGCGGCCTTCACACGTGCAGTCCGCTGCCCCAGTGAAGGGGAATTGTAAACTGTAGGGGCCATAGTGCAGGTGTCTCGCTGGTGTTTTGCACACATAATTCCTGCAATGTTTTGTGTTTTTCCTGAGCAGAGGCTGATTTTTTTTTTTAGGATGTAGGGTTTTTTTATCACGTCTTGAAACATTTCACATGAGGTACTTTCTTTTGCCTTGCCTCTCCTCCATGTGTCAACAGGAACCTGCAACGGTCGCTGGGAGGTTTGCACAAGTGTCCCAAGAACCTAACGTCGGTCTAGTTATCCCGTTTTTCAGCCAAATAAAAGGGGACACCTCTTCAACCCTAAAATTTAGATTTTTTCAGCTCGGGATAGGACTAGTGTGTCACAGATCCAATGCACCGCAACGTCCTCAGTCTTTCTCCCCCCCGGGCCGCAGCGGCCTTCACACGTGCAGTCCGCTGCCCCAGTGAAGGGGAATTGTAAACTGTAGGGGCCATAGTGTAGGTGTTTCGCTGGTGTTTTGCACACACAATTCCTGCAATGTTTTATATCCGTGGCATAGGCACGAGGATATCCGCAGATATCCGTGGTATATAACACAGGATATCGCAGCGGTGATATCCCGTGTTATATACCACGGATATCTGCGGATATCCCGGGTTATATACCACGGATATCTGCGGAGGAACCTAAGGAAGAGAAGGCCTCTAATAGTGCTACTTTGTCTCCAAAGCGTGAGGTGGTGTGTGTTAGCCTCAGTCCAGTTAAAGCACAAAAGAAACGAAAGGAACAGACACCCTCTCCATCCTCTGCAAGGATTACCATTGATCTCAGTGCGGAGGAGGAGTATGCCTCCTTCCCTTTGACACAATTGAGTGAGAGGGAACCATCTACATATGAGCTCAATGAGAAGGAGAGCATTGTATATGAGCGTGAGAGGTGACCTAGATTACAAATGTCAAGAATGACAAAGATCGTACGAGCGCAAACACAACAAGCAACGAAAGGAGTGTGCAACTAGGTTTAGCAATGCATATGAACCTTGTGTAGACCTCCGGTTGTAGTAGATTGTAGCATTTACCTCTAAATGACCAAGATGACCACAATTGCACACAATTCTCACCTTGACTTTGCAATTGCTCTCTTTGAAAGAGCAAAAGCTGCGCTCAATCTCCTTCTCTTGCGTTGGGCAACCACACCAAACACACAAACCCGGCGAAACTTCTGCTCCCATCTCTTCTTACCCACAATTGCTTCACCCAAAAGTCGGCATTGCCCAAGATAACACTGAAATGCTTGGGAAGGGTCCAAGCTGACTTTGTCCTTCTTCTGGGGGGGCTTCAGTTGAAGGATCGGCGGACAGTGGCGCCACTGGGTGGACAAGGTTTGCTTGCCTCAAAGCCAACACCACTTTTTTTCATATCCCATCTGTGCAGACAAAGGATGCATAAATCCGACTGCATCAGATGAAAACTATATATCTACTGAGTAGATTCATATAAAAAAATTCATGGATACCTGATCCGCTCTCGATTTCTATTGAAAATTCGACTCAAAATCTCCTTGCCGCGAAAGTGCCGCAGGCGGTACCAGATCCATTCGGTGACGGTATGCAGACTGCGGCCCTAGCAGACTGCGAAAGACTGCGCACGAACAGGCGACACGCGCATTTACGACAACCGAAAAAACGACTGCAACTGATCTTCTGCGACTGATCTTCTACTAAAAGGCGACAAGGATGTTCTGAACCGTTCTGCAGCCCAAATTTATAAAATAATTGCATTATTTTATCGCCAGATAAGGGAACGAAACCTTACTGGTAACAAGGCTACTGCTGCTGATTTTCAAGTCCCTCCAAGTGAAAATCCACTCCCTCCTACTCATTTTCAACTCCCTCCTACTAATTTTCAACTCCCTCCTACTCATTTTCAACTCTCCCCTGCTCATTTTCAACTCCCTCCAAGTGAAAATCCACTCCTTCCTACTCAATTTCAACTCCCTCCTACTCATTTTCAACTCCCCCCTGCTCATTTTCAACTCCCTCCAAGTGAAAATCCACTCCCTCCTACTCATTTTCAACTCTCCCCTGCTCATTTTCAACTCCCTCCAAGTGAAAATCCACTCCCTCCTACTCACTTTCCACTCCCCCCTGCTCATTTTCAACTCCCTCCAAGTGAAAATCCACTCCCTCCTACTCATTTTCAACTCCCCCCTGCTCATTTTCAACTCCCTCCAAGTGAAAATCCACTCCCTCCTACTCATTTTCAACTCCCTGCTGCTCATTTTCAACTCCCCCCTGATCATTTTCAACTCCCTCCAAGTGAAAATCCACTCCCTCCTACTCATTTTCAACTCTCCCCTGCTCATTTTCAACTCCCTCCAAGTGAAAATCCACTCCCTCCTACTCATTTTCAACTCCCATCGCATCTGAAAGCTCTTCGGCTCTTCCTTCAGCGGCGGACCGCTACCCCTACCCTGACCCCTACCTCTTCCCTTTGTAGCACCCTTTGGACCATCCCCTCGCTTAGCGGCCTTCCTGACAGTTGGCTGCACGGTTCGCTTGGCGGCCACCGGCGGGGGAACAGGTCGTGGTGCTTGTGCACCTGCCACATGGACCTGTGTGGAGGAGGCTCGCATGTCCACAAATTGGTTCAGTAGCCTCTCCTCTTCTTCGAGAAAGGCCCCTGCATCCTGTCCCTGGTCGGAAAGATGAGTTGCCACTCGATCCACATTAGTTATATATTGACGCATCCGGGACTGCAGGTTCCCAAGGGAGCGGACAATCTGCTCGCGTTTCGTTCTGGCTGGCAAATCAGCCCACGAGGAGATGTCGGTCAATATAATGTCATCGTCTGTAGCATGGATTGCCACGGGTACCTGCACTGTGGGTAGGGGGAGGCGTTGGCTGCTGCATTTGGCACTGACAAGGACCTGAGTTGCAGTCTGAAATTGTTTTAAAATAAAAATTGGATTGAACAACCCAAGATGGAAGCCGACTGAAGATGACCGATGATGCAAAACAGCAAAATAGTGACGACATAGATGCCCGACTCGGACAGCAAGTCCACAACTACACCAAAACTTCGTATAGGCACCATCCTCAGCCAATGGCTCGAACAGACAAACATAATGTGGACAGTTCATGTAACGCGAAGTGCAGCTGGATTCACTTCGCTTTACCTCATAAACTATATTTTTGCCTTGGATTTGGTGCACACAATTGGAGATCGCACAGAATCTTGGTAGGTCTACCAACTCCGTCTCAAGTGAATCGTGACACTGTCGATCATAGTTCCATAAGGGTGCCGCCCTGTTGGCAACTATATATTGGGCCTCCCTGGACACGTCATACTCATACACGAGGTACGCAGTTGAAGCATTCATCTGCTGGAGCATTCTATCAAACGCCCAGCTTGTCACCTTGCTTGAAAGGAACTTGACATAGAATGGGAAGGTTTGGTTAGCTATTTGGTGATTGGCGTGCCGGTGATTCACCATTTCAGTATATTCAAGTTTATAGCCCTCCTTGGAGAGCAAGTGCAAAACAGATAAAAAAAATGTGGTAGTAACCTTTTCTTGCAGCTAGGTGGCGCTTTATGCGGCAATTCAAAGACTCAGCCCTCTGTGTGGACTTGCAGCCGAAGGTAAAAACTTCTACCTGCCATGCAACACACCAACGGTCAAGACGATGTAGGGGGATCTGACTCCAAGGTAGTCCTTGACAGTTTTCCAGCGGGGGTCCTCCAGAATTTTGCGCCAGAGAATATCAGCAGCGTCCTTATCTGGGCACTCCTGAACCTGTCAGATGGCGCTCTCAAGGGCAGTGAAATCGTGTTGCTCGAGGGAGTTTCGGCAGTTTTCGGTAAGATTTTTGTAAATGTGAAAAAGGCAGAGGAAGTGAGCAGTTCGGTCCGGGGGGAAAACCCTGGGAACGGACCCCAAGAGGGCGTATGCAGCATCACTGAACAAAACCCGGGGTGCACAACCGTTTGCCTTTACATCTGTCATTTCTCACACATTCATGCGCGGGCTGCCACTTGCCCCGAACGTTCCAAATTTGAAGGCTGTCCTTGAGTTGCACATGCAATTTACGGGCAAGGTTTGCATTGACATGTCCAGCGGCGAGGCTACCGCAAGGCCCAAGCGGCGGGAGCCTCGCGCAGCAGGTCTACAGCCTCATATTACGTCTACAGGCAAAGAGCATGGCATGTCACACTGCGTACGTGCACAGTCAGTCCATGGGAGGCCGAGCGGTGATCCGCTGGATTACACGTGCACGCGCAGGACATCCAAAGGGCAATGAAAGTGCTCCATCGCACCGCTGGCTCAGTCTGCTCATCGCTGCGCTCAGAGTACCCGACAGCCCTCGCCAGAGCGGGCTCCTTTCTCAAGCGGGTGAAAATCACATCTGTTCCAGGTGGGCACAAGGTTGTGCTATCCAAATCCATGAGTAAATAGGCACGTTGTGTTTTGGGCTGACTCGAAGTGTTCACAAGTACTCAAGATAGTTCTTGGAAATTGGGCGATGACGGCTCGAGTACATGATACATTGGATCCCTGGTTGACAGGGCACAGGGCGCAGACCCATAGCTCATATACAAGGAAAGAGGAGGAACAAGGTTGTGCTATCCAAATCCATGACTAAATGTGCAACTGAAAATGTTCCTTCACGGTATGTACAGTGGATGGGCAACGACGGCACTGGGGCACCACAGGCAACCTACAAATGGCAACATGCGATTTTGGTGGTTGACAAAGTGAACCCCCCCCCCCCCCGAAGGACGGCACAGGAGGGGGGGGGTGGAGAACGGGTGGGGTACCACAGAACACATGTTGCAGACACACGCCAACCCGCCCCCGTCATGACTGCAGAAGGGTGACCAACAGGCCACCGCACACCCCAGAACACAAGAGCACATGCAATGACAGCCACACCAACACGTTGACACCCACATCGACCCGGTAATTCCTGGTGCTGTCTGGATGTTTGCTTGTGAATCCTGGTAGTGTCTGAACGTTTGCGTGATCGCCACAAACTGCCCACATTCAGATGGCCACCGAACAGCGGCCACAACGTGGGCACCGGTACATGACAGGCATTCCACTGGGAAGCCATGGGACATTGCTGTCTGAGACGACACACAAGAAGGTACACCAAATTAGCGGCCTTTTGCCCGATCAACCTCCTACCCTCAGAATCAACTCCGGTGCGCTCACCATCCGCGCACCGCGTCCGGTACTCCGTCTCCACTGCGCCCCCCGTACGGAGTCTTGTGGAGGGCTAGTCAACAGTCAAGCACACGTGAGCACAACAAAAGCCTCATCAGTGGTACCACAGGCGCCTTTCGGTCTGGGCAGAAGAGCCCCCCCCCCCCCCAAAGAGAAAGACACGTCCGGCCGTGGTCCATAAAGGAGGGTGGGCAGCATATTATTGAGCGCCGCCCTTAGGCCTGTGAAACCCCGGCCTTGCTCTCCAACGCGGATGGCGAGACCGCGGGTCGAGAAAACACCCTCTCTGCTGACAGCGCAAGAGGCCCCCGCTCTGCAGCCTCAAGGTCTGCCTCCCCTGCCAACACAGCCCCCCCCCCCCCCCCCACATCCCCAGCGGGAGGTGCGCTCGCGCGTACCAGACTCGGCACCCGCGTCCACCAGATCACACGCATTGACAAGGGGCTGGGTCCTACTGGGTTTGATAAGGGACGCCGTGGGTTCCTACTGAGTGACTGGCGCAATAGCAGCAGACGTCACTCGGTGGCACACAGGTACGGGGCTGAACAGGGATGTATGAGAAGGGAAGGGACCCCGGAGGCGGCCCTGGGGCCGGTTAGGCAGGCGGTTGGAGGAGGTTGCCAAAGCGGTTGGGGGCGGTTACTGTCGGTTACAAATGCCTCTGAGCCTGGCACTTGCCGAGAGGGAGACGGTGCCTGGGCATAGGCTGGGCGCCCTCGAGGGGCCCTTCCAATACATTGCTGGGGTTGACCCCCTCGCTGCTCGGCCACGGCCATCTGAAATGCTGCCCCCGTCCCTCGGCGGGCACGTGCTGTACACTAACGGTGCATGGCCGGGGGAAGGGGGTCCTGCCTTCACTGATCTCGGGACGTCGCAGGCAGCACTCCACAAAGGACAAAGGCCGGGGGGTATCGTGCAGTGCGCACGGTGTCCCGGTGCAGGCGGGACGGGCCGCACACTCTCTCGCGCCTCCTCGAGGCCCGCGAGCGAGCGCAGCCAAACGATGGCTCAGAGTACCGGTGCCCCGATGCGATGTGGTGGTGGTGGGGGGGTGGGGGGGGCCCGTGCAACGGTCGGTAACTGCCGGTCCCCACTACTGACAGTTCCGGACGGTGGTCCGCACCCGTTTGGGTGGGGGAACGTTGGCGTGCGCGCGCGGGGGATCAATGGTCGGTACTGATAGACTGAATGTCCCCGCCATAAGACACTTTCAGTCGTTAGTTCAAGTGTGCTCAGGATTCAAGTTCAAACTCAAATTCAATGCGCGCGCGGGGGGGGGGGGGTCGTTTGAGGCCCCAGAAAGAGGGCGGGGGGGGGGGGGGGTTCTGGGAAAGGGGCTCTCGTGACAGGCCAGTCCAGAGAGGCCGGTCAAAAACCTCCGATGATGACTCACCACCTGCGCCGCGAAGCGACCCGGAGGAGTTTTGTTGCACAAAAAACAAATTGCTCCTCTGATACATAACCCCCTCCCCCCCCCCGCCCCTTGTCTAAGCTACGGAAAAGTCCCACAGTAACACGGTCCCTTCGCCGACTGCCGCGTGCGTACCGCATACAACTGCCGGCCCGGCGCAAGAAAGGGCAATGCTATGCACAGATATCCCCCAAAAACCAGAGCTCTGTGGGTGCCAGTGGGCGAACACCCGGAACAACCGTCGCCATGACCCCGTGTGACTGGCAGATCCGTCACCCAACCCCATGTCTTATGTGGCCGCGCTACACTTACCACCGAATCAAATGAGGGCCCAAATCAATGCGGTCCCGCCCCCCCAGACCGTCGCTGAGGCAAAGGGGGTGGGGGTTACCTGCGAATCATCAGCGCATCACGGGGGGTCATGGCAAGTCATTTATGTTGGGGCACCTCAGGGACGCCCCCGCCCTCAAACCCGCCCCCGTCGGGGGTCCGTCAGTCCGGCGGGGGTGCCCCTCACTGGACCCCAGAAGGGAGTTGGGCGTGGGGGGGGGGGGGGGGGGGGCAGGGAATCGCTTGAAGGGGGGGGGGACCCCCCTCCCCCCTCCCCACTGCCCTGACTCTACCCAAAAGGCATTCCCATACCCCAACACCAGCCCCAACCGCATTTCCAACCGCCAGTAACCGCCCCCCAACCGCGGTCACATCCCCTGTGACCGCTCTACAACCGCTCCGGGACTGCCCTGATGGCCCCCCTCCCCTTCAAGCAAAGCCCTGGGGGGGGGGAGGGCGCTGTCCAGGGAAAGGGGCTCCAACGCCCCCCCCCCCCCTCCGCCGGCGCGCAAGCCCATGTGCCCCCACCCTCTCACGAGGATTGCGTCCACGTGTTTGGCGAGGCGTGGGAGGGGGGGGGGGCAGGCGGGGGGAGGACGGGGTGTCCCGTGAAGGCGGGGGGGGTACCGTGCAGTACATCCGGGGGGGGGGCGGTGCCGTGGGGGCGGGGGCCGGGGGGAGTGGTCCGTCAAGGCGGGCGGGGTGTCTGATGCTTTGCCTGCCTTTTGCTGATGGACGTCCCCTGTGGGGGAACGCCGAGCCCCCCCTCCCCCCCCCCCCGGGGGGGGGATTGCAAGTTAGGACTGCAAGGAATGCGACACGAAAAAATGCCCAAAAAATGCATTTGCACCGCCCCCCCCCCCCGTCAAAATGGTGCATGTCTCCGTGGGTGGCCACAAAAATAGACGGATGCAAAAAATGCAAAAAAAATGCATTTGCATATCCCCCGTCCCCCCCCCCCCTTGTGCCTTGTGCCAACCCCCGCTGCGGGATACGAATGTTGAATGCTAACCTGCTACCTCCATCTTCAGGCTCCATTGTGCTCCCAGCGCATCCCCCTCCCCCCCCCCCACACACATTTGGTCCGTCGTTGGCTTCCTTACTGGGCCCTGGACAGTCGCCCCCCCCCCCCCCCCCCCCGCAGGACGTCTGGCTATTGCACGTGTGCACAAGCGGCCGGCAGCACAAAAACCGCGGAAAGTAAATTGGCTCGTCAGCGGCCTATAAGACCCGAGGTGCCGTTCTGCAACAGAGAGAAGTGGACACGGAGATCCCGGTGGACAGGTCGCTGACACATGCACGGCAGCGGCACTGCAGCGGTGCGCATTATCCCCCCCCCCCCCCCCGTGTGACATTCCGTCGGGTTGTTGCTCCTTCACAGGGCCCTGGACGGTCACCCGGTCTTCCCTTCGCATGTTGCGTCGGGTCGCTGCGTTCTGTCGGCTGCTGCGGCCGGTGCTCCTGCTGGTGTCGTTTCCGCGTTCGCGGAGCCCAGTGGATGGCGTGCCGGGGCTGTGCGGGATGTGGCAGGATGTGCCGTTTGCGTGTCAGCGGCGCCCAATAATTGGCGTATTGGGGGTTGTGCTGGTTGTTGGGGGGGTCGTTTGACTGTTTTTGCTGTCCACACACCTCCGTCCACAGGCCGTCCACAACCTGCCTCGCTGTGTTTCTGTGCGGCCCCCGCCCCCCAACCCCCGACACCAAACCGCTTACTTGGCATCGCAGGGCCCCGTGGCCTGTGGCACATGGGCCTGCGGGGGTGGCGGCGCGCCCGCGGCCTGCGGCGGGTGCTGCGGGGGGAACTGGGGCGGCTGCGGGGGGCACGCGCCCCCCGGGTACTGCAGGCCGTACTGCGGCTGGGGGCCCGGCGGCGGGGGGTACTGCCCCGGCGGGGGCACCCACTGCGGGGGGAACGGCTGCTGGGGCAGCGGCACGGGCGTGCCCTGGGGCGGGGGGGGCGCCGCGCGCACGCAGCACCAGACGACGCAGAGGACGATGCAGACGAGGATGAGGATGGGGGTGGCGATCAGCAGGAGGACCATCCAGATCGCGATGCCCACGGCCGCCCCCGCCAGCGTCCCCACGCCCTGCGCGAAGGCGTACACCACGTCCTGGCAGCCGCGGTCGTCGCTCCACGTGCAGGAGCATGTCTGGCGGGTGGTCGAGTACTGAGGGGCGAGTGGTGGGCAGCGGTGGGCAGGCTTTCGTCTCGGGGGAGGGGGGGGGGAGGGGCTTGGGTTGATACCGCCCTGTGGCTGGACCCCTCCCCAAAAAGGGGCTCAATTGACGGGCCCCCCAAATCCTACCGAGACTGACCCCCGGGCCCCGGAGGTGACCCAGACCCAAAAATGCGGCAACAATTGAAAATGGGAGTTTGGAATCAGCGCGTCGAGGGGGCTCAGAAAAGTCATTTGTGATGGATTTTGTGAAAAAAGAACTTGACCATTTTCGATGCTCAAAAACAGTTTGGGCGCCTTCGGCGGCAGAATTCAGAAGAAGCGATCAATGGTCCTTCCCCCCCCCCCGCCCCCAGTGTTCGGGGGCTCTATCCACCCCCGAACCCCCGGAAGTGAAAGCCCGACTTCCCCAGCGGCATCCCCCCCCACCCCCACCCCAACCCCCACCCCCACCCCCACCCCCGCCCACACACACACCGTCCCCAAAGGACGTCCGCAGGGCAGCGCTGCCGCAAAAGCAGCGACGAGCACGTGGCAGAGAAAGCAAACGGACTTGGCAGTGGCCTCAACGACCGTACCTCCCCCCCCTGCCCCTCGCGGCAACAAAGGGGGGGTTCGCTGAGAAGGTGCCGCACCGCGCCCGCACTGTGGCCACGATCAGGGGCCAAACACATGGTCGGTACTGATAGACTGAATGTCCCCGCCATAAGACACTTTCAGTCGTTAGTCCAAGTGTGCTCAGGATTCAAGTTCAAACTCAAATTCAATGCGCGCGCGGGGGGGGGGGTGTCGTTCGAGGCCCCAGAAAGAGGGCGGGGGGGGGGGGGTGTTCTGGGAAAGGGGCTCTCGTGACAGGCCAGTCCAGAGAGGCCGGTCAAAAACCTCCGATGATGACTCACCACCTGCGCCGCAAAGCGGCCCGGAGGAGTTTTGTTGCACAAAAAACAAATTGCTCCTCTGATACATTAGCCCCCCCCCCCCGCCCCTTGTCTAAGCTACGGAAAAGTCCCACAGTAACACGGCCCCTTCGCCGACTGCCGCTTGCGTACCGCATACAACTGCCGGCCGGTGCACCATCCCACGATGCGCCCACTGCAACAGCCCATGACACCCCAGAGACCCCCCCCCCTTGTCCAAGCAACGGTGAATGGCCAGAAATTGACGGAACCCACACCGAGTGTTGCTTGGACAACGGTGCTAATGGGGCCATAACGCAACGGATACAGAGCTCACATATGCCCCTGTGTCACAGGCATATGGTCATCGCCACAACCCTCAGTTCATTGTTTGACCTGCTGCTCCGCAGCACACCTCAGACGAGGGCCGAAGGTTGCCTTGAGCTCACCGCAGTCAGCGGCTATCGAATGTTTTTTGGCCCGTTTGGGTAAGAGCCCACACCCCCCGTTGGACCGGTTAGGCGTGCCGGAATTGACAGTACCCACACCCAGTGTTGCTTGGACAAGGCTGCTAATGGGGGGGGGGGGATCCTTGCCGCCAAACAGGGAGACGGGGGCACTCGCCGACGCAGAACATGGATTGCCACTTGTGCTGCTGCGGGTGGCGGATGTGCTGAGAAGCGTTGTCACTGGTCTATGCCCACATGGCCTGCAACCGTCGGACGTGCTGGACCTGGCTGCCCCCCCCCCGCCCAAGACACTCTCAGCCACCATTCCATAGCCATTCCTGCACCACAGGTACCGCCAGCCATGCAATGTCCCCAGGCGACCGCCTACCACCAGCCCAGCGGGAACGCGACCAGGAACGCAATCATAATCAAAAGATACGGATACGCCGCGATGGCACGGCCGCACGGCACTCGTGGCCGGCTGGCACCGCCATCGCGGGAGGATGGGGCCACCGGGTAAAGCACAAACACCCCAAAGAACCCCAAAAGCCTCACCAACTGCACATAGCGCGCACACCTGACCATCATTGAAGTCGTTGTCACTACAAATGCAGATGCCTCCGTCGCAGGCGGACTCACAGCGTCTCTCGGTCCATCCGGCAGCTTTACACTTGTCGTTGCAGCACTTGCTGGGGCTCTCTGCAGAGGCTTCCAAGACGAAGCTGATCAAGAAGCAGAGGCCAATGGAGATGCACCGGTGCACCATTGTGATGAATGTCAAGCGTACTCCTCTGTGTGGGGCGTCAGTGAGACATCGAGGGCTGTACACAAACAGGAGACAGGAATGGGCTTTGGGATGCAATGAGGGGACAGGACCACATTCGGAGGGAGTTTGCGCAGCGCGCGCGCACCGTGTCCAGGCTATTGCTTAGTGACCCCGGGTGGGGGGGGGGGGGGTTAGTTTGGGCCTCGGCCAGGTCTCAGCCACCCACCAACCCACCCAACCCTACCCCCCCGAAAAAAAAGGTGAAAAATGTGTGAAATATGCAGACAGGTCTCAAAGCCCTGCACAACCCAAATCCCAACAAAAGCGCACCCGCACCCCGGGGGGGGGGGGTGCCTGGTGGCCCAAAATGCTGAAATTTGCGGCTAACCCAGGCACCCATCTCTACACCCACCCACCCCCCCCCTGGGGGGGGGGGGTATTTCGCCCACTACGCAATAGCCTGACCGTGTCAGGTGTACGAACAACTTCTCCGGGAATGATCTACCTTTGAAGCCCTTGTAAATACTGTCCCTCGTGGAAGTTGCCGGGGGAAGAGGTATGGCAGGGCCCCCTTGGGCGAGCTCACATGCAAACAGGGCAGCAACAGGCTGAAAGATGACAAGTTGTTGCACACCAATCCAAATTTTGCATGTTGCTATACTGCCCAAGTTTCTTCTGCGGTAGCCTCCAAGGGAGCTGAAACGGTGGGTGCAGCAACCCCAGCATAGGCGCCGTGTGTGCACCACGCACACAGCGCATCCGATACTCCCCCTGGACCCCTCACACCCCCACAAGTCAACAGACGGCTGGTTGATGTTGTGCACCCCACTCCACCCCACCACTCCCTACCCCACCCCACCCCACCCCAGCCCAGCCCAGCCCAGCCCATCACACCCCGCCACACCCCATCCCAGTTCCTTCGTTCAGCGGACTGTTTGGGCGAGGGGCTGTTTCATGAGCATGGAATGGGCTGTCGCCAGCCCGGGAGACGAGTCAGCGCTGCCGGTTATGGTATGTCTGTCTCTGTGTCTTGTGGATTTTGTTTTCGGTGACTTTTCCTCTTTCTGTCTTCGGGTGTCTGACAGCATTGCCAACGGGCATAACCAAAGAAGTGTAAAATACTATGAAGTGGGGGCACTGATGAGGACTGACATACATGTCCGTCGCCCTATGTACTTTCTGCGGCGTCATTGCAGGTTCGGTTCGTGTGCAGCTTTCTGTTTCTCTTCTGTTTTTCTTTTCTGCATTTTGCCAGTGCGAAAGTGGCTGACAAAGTGTCCCCATGCCCATATATGGGGGCCTTTTTGCTAGTTCAAAGTTTCCCCAAAGGTGGGGTCTAAAGTTGACACCGGGGGGTCTAAAGTTAGCACCGGGGGATCTAAAGATGGGGTCTAAAATTGGCACCGGGGGGGTCTAAAGATGGGGTCTAACGTTGGCAGCTGGGGGACTGAAGTTGGGGTCTAAAGTTGGCACCGGGGGGTCTAAAGTTGGGGTCTAAAGTTGGCACCGGGGGGTCTAAAGTTGGCAACGGGGGGTCTAAAGTTTGGGTCTAAAGTTGGCACCGGGGGGTCTAAGGTTGGGGTCTAAAGTTGGCAACGGGGGGTCTAAAGTTTGGGTCTAAAGTTGGCACCGGGGGGTCTAAAGATGGGGTCTAAAGTTGGCACCGGGGGGTCTAAAGTTGTGGTCTAATGTTGGCACCGGGGGGTCTAAAGATGGGGTCTAAAGTTGGCACCGGGGGGTCTAAAGTTGGGGTCTAATGTTGGCACTGGGGGGTCTAAAGTTGGGGTCTAAAGTTGGCACCGGGGGGTCTAAAGTCGGCACCGAGCGGTCTAGAGTTGGCGTCTAAAGTTGGGACGGGGAGGTCTAAAGTTGGCACCGGGGGGTCTAAAGTTGTGGTCTAAAGTTGGCACCGGGGGGTCTAAAGCTGGGTTCTAAAGTTGGCACCAGGGGGTCTACAGTTGGAGTCTAAAGTTGGCACCGGGGGGTCTAAAGTTGGGGTCTAAAGTTGGCACCGGGGGGTCTAAAGTTGGCACCGGGGGGTCTAAAGTTGGCACCGGGGGGTCTAAAGTTCGGGTCTAATGTTGGCACTGGGAGCTCGAAAGTCGGCACCGAGCGGTCTAAAGTTGGGGTCTAAACTTGGCAAGGGGGGGATTTAAATATGGTGTCTAAAGTGGGCTGCGGGGGGCTTAAATTGGGGCCTAAAGTTGGCACCGGGGGGTCGGAAGAAGGGGTCTAAAGTCGGCACCGAGCGGTCTAAAGGCACCTAGGGGCCTAAAGTTGGCAACTGGGTGTCTAAAGTTGGGGTCTAAAGTTGGCACCGGGGGGTCTAAACTTTTGGTCTAAAGTTGGCACCGGGGGGTCTAAAGTTGGCACCGGGAGGGTCTAAAGATGGGGTCTAAAGTTGGCACCGGGGGGTCTAAAGTTGGGGTCTAAAGTTGGCACCGGGGGGTCTAAAGTTGGGGTCTAAAGCTGGCACCGGGGGGGTCTAAAGTTGGGGTCTAAAGTTGGCAGCGGGGGGTCTAAAGGTCGCACCGGGGGTCTAAAAGTGGCACCGGCGGGTCTAAAGTTGGCACCGGCGGGTCTAAAGTTGGGGTCTAAAGTTGGTACCGGGGGGTCTAAAGTTGGGGTCTAAAGTTAGCACCCGGGGATCTAAAGATGGGGTCTAAACTTGGGACCGGGGGGTCTAAAGATGGGCTCTAACGTTGGCAGCTGGGGGTCTAAAGTTGGGGTCTAAAGTTGGCACCGGGGGGTCTAAGGTTGGGGTCTAAAGTTGGCAACGGGGGGTCTAAAGTTTGGGTCTAAAGTTGGCACCGGGGGGTCTAAAGATGGGGTCTAAAGTTGGCACCGGGGGGTGTAAAGTTGTGGTCTAATGTTGGCACCGGGGGGTCTAAAGATGGGGTCTAATGTTGGCACTGGGGGGTCTAAAGTTGGGGTCTGCTGCATAATTCAGTGTTGGGTACCACCACCCAACCACACACACACACACTTCGTGACAGTGATTAAGAGAACCAACCCACTGTGGATCGCAGACAGGCAGGCACTGATCAAAACGACTCGTCAGGTCACAATCACAAAATTGTCATGGAGGCTAGGCGCCTTTCTGAAACACACACACACACACACACACACACAATGCAGACATGCCAATACCTGAAAAATGTCTTGAAGGTAGCATGACGACAGGCACTGGGCTTGGGCGTGAAGACTCCTCGCCAGGCCATACAAAACAATGCAATTGTCGTGTGGCGAGGTGCCTTTCTGCAGGTACCGTACGAGGGGGCGGTGGTGGGGCCAGGAGGTGAGCGCTGTTGATGAGCAGTGAAAGAAAACTCCTCAGGGACAGCAGAGCTGTCCTCAACGTCTTTTGTCTGTGTGGGAACAAGAGCAGCACGAAGGGCTGCAGCAGCACGCAGGTCAGCAAGTCGGCCCCAAACAGCCCTACAAAGGAGGATTGCTCGGTCACTGCTTGTTCAGCACCCTTCGCCCAGCATCCTGCACCCGTCCGGCACAGTGCAAGCTGTCTACAAGAGTTATGTGTTCTGCCAACCAAAACCGCCAACCAAAACCTGTATTGAGTGTAAGCCCGGTGCTTTCAGGGCGGTGGTGTGCACATACAGAGGAGGAAAGGGAAATTCTAACACATACATGCACGCGCACACACGCAGACACTGCGGGAGGAGAGATCAAGCGCACAGCGAAAGCAAGCACTGATCGTCAAAAACAGCTCGTCAAGCCAACATCAAAAAAGTCATGGAGGCTAGGCGCCTTTCTGACGGACAGTGATGATAAATGTGCACAGGGTATCCGCGGATTGTGTCATATTCATGAACCATGTTTTAGCGAAAACTCCTCCCCCCAAATGCTGCCGCATCCACATTGCATTGGTGCCAGAGACACTGCCAGTGGTCTTGAGGCCGACGTGCCACATGGAAGGACCCGAAGTGGCAGAAGTCACAGGAGACTGGTCCACAGATTATGAGACCCTGGTCCACTACTGCTTGTCTATAGTGTCCTGCCTGTGCGTGATGGCACCCTTGCACGCGATCTGAGCGAAAACACCAGGGCAGTAGAGCCAGGGGGGGGGGGGGAAATTGCGGTCTGGGGGGGTCGAATCCAATTGCGAAAAATTGCGGGAAAATTGCGGAAAAATTGCGAAAAATTGCGGAAAATTGCGGAAAAATTGCGGGAAAATTGCGATGTCGTAAGCGGCCCTCCTGAACCCTCAAGGTGCAACAACTCTGGACAGGTGGCTCAGAATTCTCAGAATTTCACTGAAACAAATAGTCTATGGGCAGTACAATTACAGGAGGCGCCCCTCAATATCACCGTGGAATTGCAGCATGAACCGAAGGCGGCGGATGTTGTCATCCAATTTGTGCTGCCGCTTTGAAACTGTCCCACACTGTGAGAAAAAGCGTTCCACATCACCACCAGAAGTGGGCTGCGTAATCAAGAACAGCACCCTCTCTTGGAACGGTGAAGGGGCACGAGATTGCCACCATTCCTGCAAAGCATTTGGCCCATTTATATCAACAACATTGCAACGGATGTATAGGCTCCAGTGCTCTGCAATCTCTGGCAGGGGGGATAAATATCACTTGCAGATGACATTCAATATCACAGAAAATTTTCATGTCTTCAACTTCCCTCACCTGTCAAAGTCACTGAATGTGTGGAAGGCATGGGGGAAACAAGGCGGGGGTGGCCCAAGCGGGAGGGTAGGAGAGGAACTTACAGGTTTTTATTTTTAGAGCCCACCCTGCTCTCTTGGACCCCTTGGGTGCCTGGGCGTCCTCTCCTCCCCCCCCAGTAGGGCAAGAAGGTGAAACCTGCCTGCCCAGGCACCCAGCCATCAGACAGCACCTGTTTAACTCAGAAAGGATGGTTCACCAAAAAAGAAAAAGGAAAATTTGCAAAGTGGTGCTATCAGTGGCCCCCTGTGTTTAACTGACTTTTGTTTGTTTCCTTGTCAGAGGCTGGTTGCTTCGGGGAAGGGGTCGAGAGCAGGGGGGAGGGGTTTAAGGGGTACATGTGCCTGTGACTGACTGAAAGGGTCCCCCCTGATGGGGGGACCCGTAGCAAACTGTCCTGCGGGCGGCATGCACATGCAAACATGCAAACATGCAGGCATGAAAAAGACCAAAAAAGCGAAGGTAAAAAGACCAAAAAAGCGAAGGTAACTATATATATAGGACCCCAGAATTACAGTACAGCGCTACTACCAACTGAGCTATGCCAGGTTCTGGTGACTGTGAAACACTTGAGAGTGTATGGAATAGTAAAAAAAAAAATTCTCATTGTTCTGCACCAGCATGGGGAGGCAGTCAGAAAATCGGGAAGTGTGAAAAATTGCGGAAAAATTGCGGAAAATTGCGGAAAATTGCGAAAAATTGCGAAAAATTGCGAAATTGCGGAAAATTGCGAAAAATTGCGGACCTCAATTCCCCCCCCCCCCTGGTAGAGCCCACGAAAAAGCAGCGGTCCGACAAACTTCATGTCTGCCTCTAATTTAGCTTGCAAGAGACGGCAGGGGCTTACGATTGTTCATACTCTCCTTCCGGTCAATTATCATATGCCAGTATCCCACCTGCTTTGCAACCTCGTGGTGTGATGTTGTTGCGCTCCTTACAATGGCACTATTCATGCATGGCTCGTCTCACACAACCGCGCGGAACTCCACTGAGGACTGCATCCTGACACCAGACTGCCGTTGACAATATGTGACAAGGGGCTATGGCACCAGGGTCCAGCATTCGACAAGATGCCAGTGAAAATACCATGCAGGTACTTAGCGGATGCATATTGTGGTGAGATCACGGGTGGTGCCCACTTTGAGGTTCCATGTGCTATCCACAGAGATGGGCTTGCCGTGCGCTCGTGCTTGGGGTGCATGATCAGATGACCATGTCTGTGGTGTTGGGTTTTAGACAGGCGTGTGTATAGATGCCATCGCAGGGGCACAGGACCCTAAGCTTCCACACTGTCTGTAGGATGGTGCACACGTTCTGGACTACAGCTACCTGCGGGTCATCTTCCAAGGATGTTGCGAGCAAAATATTGTCCCTAAACTGGCACAGGCCCAGCTTTCCCCACTCCGTTCCCCAATAGACGAATCGTGTGGCACTAATGATGTAGGTCTCCCAGTTCCTGAGGTGGCGATGTTGGTAAACCTCCCACTGGCATTGTAGATTAGCAGATTGGGCGGAAAAACTCCCGCCCATGGGTATGCATCCTGCTAAGGCTGCTGTAGTGACTCCGATGTAGACAGTCTGCAGCCAGATGTTGTTCACGAGGTATATGACATACCGTGGGGGGGTTACTGCGACCCACCAGTTGTGGACGTGGCCCAAGCGGCGTGCCATGGCCAAGTGTGCGTGCATGTGGAGTGGTAGGTATCTTGCTCAGATTTGCATCAACTCTGCCCACCACCCCAAGTTTTTGTCATCAAGGGTGACCTGCATTCGCATCGTAAGCATACGGCAAATCAAGTGGCTCTGCACTATCAGGGGAGGGAGAATCCTACTTGTGACCAGGAGGTGACTGCGCCACTGCTGCTGTTCATCGCAGTTGCACAGGGCCACAGCACTTGTGAGCACACTCCACTCTGGGCTCTTGGTAATGCAACCCCCCTGACGGTAATTTGGAAGGCGAGTGAGGACTGTCTGGACCTCAGTGGCTGGGGCCCAAATCCAGTAATATACCATCTTGAGGGGGAACATCCAGGTCGTGTCGTGTATCAAACCAAGCACCTCTCCCGTGTTTTGCTGCAGAGGGACAGGATAGTTCTGGCCTGGACAGGCAGTGGTGCTGTGCCGTTAGCACATGTTGGGGTTAGATGACGCAAAGCGACCAAATCCCAGCACAAGCAGAAGCAGGGCAGGCGCTGGTCGGTGGTACAATTTCGTCAGGCCGCTGACAGTCACAGAAGAGCCATGACCATCGGCGATCAGTCGCGTTTCGAACAAAAAATGGCCACTCAGAGACACACACGATTGAAGCGAGATGAACAGGCATGGCAAACAGAGCACTGCACTGGTTGCTAACGAACCTCGTCAGGCCATGAGAAAGTAGAAGAAGGAGTTGAAAAGCATGCGGCTAGGCGCCTTTCTGTAGTACAACGAGAACACGGTCAGTAGGCACCAGCAGCAGGTGGGGCGGTCCACTTGTCGTGTCCACCCCTGCAAGCAGGACTACAGGGTAAAGCCAGTGCCTGTGCAGCAGCAATTCCCACACACACACACACACACACACACACCATGTCAATTCATGCCCCTCACCCGGGGGCACTGGGCCCCCTACATGAAGCAGTCAGGGGTTTGTCAGCGCTCATCCTCAAGCAGTTGCAGCCTTTGTTGCCACAGCAAGCTGCAGTAGTCCTGTCAGAGTCACACGGGCAGTGGTGCACAGTCTGAGGCATGATGCCACACCATGGGGGCGGGGTCGAGCCGCCAGGCCATAGCCTGGACTGCTTGGTGGGTCTTGAGGCTGGTGAGGCCAGAGGCTGTCACTCTCACCGCAGATGGGGCCGGGGGGGGGGGGGGTTGGCACAAGGCCTCGGTATTAGGTTGTTTGCATTTGGCGGCGCCCATTGGCCTCTCGCCACTGCACATTCCGACCCTCTGTGGGTCCGAACATGTTTTGGTTGGGTCAATGGAGCCCTGGATGACTTGTCCTGTTTGACTACTCCGGGGGTTGGCTGTCCCGTTGCTGTTGCTCGTGCCATTGACCGGGTGCATCCCGATGCACACTCCGAGTCTATGTCGGGTTTGCCGACTCCAGCACTGACATGTGCGCGCTGGGGTGTGCATCTGCAGGATAACTTTCCTGACAGGGGGATCATGCTGAAGCACCATCAGCGTTCTTGCATGGGGCTTACCGTACCATTGGCAGGGCATATGTTCATTGTTGTCATCAAGACAGCAGCAGCGTTCAACGCTTTCAACGGCTTGACCACAATCCCATTTGCAGAGGTCGGGGGCGAGCAGGACCACCAGCATCGGCCTGCGGACGTCGCCGATGCGGCAGGTCCTCGAATCCTGCCTTTTGCATTCGTGGGCCCAGGCAGCAGCAATCCACATCGCATCGGGAGGAACACAGGTCAAGAAGCAGCGGGGCGCTGCCGTGCAAGCAGCCTGCGCCCTTCTTCGCCAATGCTGTGATCGTGAATGGTGAGGGAGGTCAACACGGGGCCGTGTTCAGCAATGGCTCGGGCACCGCCTTCCCCAATTTTGTTGTTGTCGCTGATGCTGAGGGACGTCAAGGAGGTGCAATGTTCCGCGATGGCTGCGGCCCCGCCTTCACCAATGCCGTTGTCGTCGCCGATGCTCAGGGACGTTAATGAGGTGCAACATTGGGCAATGGCCCGGGCCCCACCTTCCCCGATGTGGTTATTGTCCCCGATGCAAAGCAATGTCAACAGACTGCAATGTGCAGCAATGGCCTTCGCACCGCCCTCACCGATTTCGTTGCTGCCACCGATGATGAGGGATGTCAATGAAGCGCATTTTTCAGCAATGACTCCAGCACCACCTTCCCCAATCTCGTTGACGTCGCCGAGGCTCAGGAATGTCAGCGAGGTGCAGTGTTCCGCAATGGTTGCGGCACCACCTTCGCCAATTTCGTTGTAGCCAATGCTCAGGGATGTCAAGGCGGTGCAATGCTCAGCGATGGCTCGGACCCCGCCTTCGCCGATGTCGTTGACGTCGCCCACGCTGAGAGCTGTCAAGGAGATGCACTGACTAGCTATGGCCCGGGCCCCAAGTTCGCCGATGTAGTTGTTGTCGCCGATGCTGAGGGATGTCAACGAGGTGCAACGACCAGCAATTGCTTGGGCACCGCCTTCGCCAATGTCGTTACCGCCACCGATGCTGAGGGACCTCAACGAAGTGCAACGTTCAGCAATGGCCCGGGCACCAGCCCCACCGATGTCGTTGCTCTCGCCGATGCTGAGGGACGTCAGGGAGGCGCAAAGTCCAGCGATGGCTCGGGCACCGCCTTCACCAATGTCATTGTAGCCAATGCCGAGCGATGTCAAGGAAGAACAATGGTCCGCAATGGTGCGGGCGCCGCCTTCGCCAATCTCGTTGCTGCCACCAATGTGGAGGGATGTCAAACAGACCAGGCGTTCGGCAATGGCGCGGGCGCCGCCTTGGCCAATCTCGTTGCTGCATCCGATGCTGAGGGACGCCAAAGACAAACAACTTTCGGCAATGGCACGGGCGCCGCCTTCACCGATGTAGTTGTCGTCGCCGATGTGGAGGGATGTCAAGGAGGCGCAACGGGCAGCAATTGCCACTGCACCCCCTTCACCAACACCATTGGCATTACCCATGCGGAGGGATGTCAAAGAGGTGCAGTGTTCAGCTATGGAGACGGCGCCCCCTTCATAAATGTCGTTGTCGTCGCCGATGGCGAGGGACGTCAAGATGGTGCAATGTTCAGCGATAGCTCGGGCACCGCCTTCACCAATGCCGTTGTTTCCGCCGATGGTGAGTGAGGTCAAGGAGGTGCAACGTTCAGCGATGGCTCGGGCACCGCCTGCACCAATGCCGTTGTTTCCGCCGATGGCGAGGGAGGTCAAGGAGGTGCAGCACCCCGCAATGGCTCGAGCGGCGTCTTGGCCAATCTGGTTGCTGCCGCCGATGCTGAAGGATGTCAACGACCCACATTGCTCCGCAATGGCTCGGGCACCGCACCCACCAATGCGGTTGTTGCAGCCCAAGTGGAGGGATGTGAGGGAGGTGCAGTGGTCCCCAATGGCTCGGGCACCGCGGTCGCCAAGGGCGTTGTTGTCGCCGATGCTGAGGGACACCAATGACGTGCAATAATCGGCAATAGCTCGGGCACCGCGGTCACTGATGTTGTTGTTGTGGCCCAGGGCGAGTGATGTCAGGGAGGCACACTGTTCCGCAATGGCCCGCGTACCGCCTTCACCGATTTTGTTGTTGTGGCCAATGCCGAGGGATGTCAACGACGTGCGATGGGTAGCGATGATTCGGGCGCCGCTGTCCCCGATCTTGTTGCTGTCGCCGATGCTGAAGGACCTCAGCGACGCGCAGTGTTTGGCCAGAGCCGCCGCACCGTCGCAAGAGACGCGGTCGACGCGCACTGCCGTCAGCAATGGACATTGCTTGGCCATGACTTCTGCACCGGCGGTTGTGCAACTGTCAAGAGCAACGGAGGACAACTTGGGGTACAGCGTGGCAATGAGGAACTGCCCATCCTCATCGATATGCGTTCCGGAGGCATCCACTGCTTCGACCGTGCCGCACTCCGTCGTCAGGCCCGCAGAACAGGCTGCCTGCCAGCCACCGATACTGATGTCCTCCAGAAGCCTACAACCGCGAAGCACTTGCTTTATCCCTTCGAGCCCCAATCCATTGTCAAGGCCAATACGGAGAGACCGCAGACTCTGTCCCTGTGACACGATGGCAAGAGCGCCAGCCTCTCCAACTCGGTGTCCAGCACCGATGGCCAGAGAGGCCAGGCCTTCTGGAAGGTGGGGGAAAACTTCAGAAATCGCTCCCGCAGCGGGACTCTTCCGTGCAATCGTGATGCTTTGCAGTCGCGGGGCCATGGCCGCACATACACCGCCCATGTCCCGCATTGCTGCAAGGGCCAGCAAGGATGTGCCCTCATGCTCTTGCTGGACCTCAGCGCCATCCCGTATGTCCTGCATACATGCTGCATGGTTGCCATCAAGGAGGTGCTCAACCAGACTCGAGCTAGCACGCTCTGCCAGGAGCCGTGCTGCTTTCTGCTGCTGCAATGCATGCTCTTGTCGTGCCGAGTCCTCGGTCACTTCATGCAGCTCGTACACGTCAAGCTCCTTCATCGTGTCCCAGTCCATTCCCATGTGCTCGGCAAGGAATCGTTTCGTCCGGTCTGTGAGCTTCTGCTGCACACGCAACCACGTGTTGTGGGAGAAGAGCACCTCCTTCTCCATCTCGAACTCCGATAGGAAGTCAATCAAGTGCCCCTGACTCTCCTCTGAAGGTCTCAAGATGAAGAGGGAGCCACCCTGCACCACCTCCTTTATAACATTCGGGTTGGCGGTTGCGGCAGAAAACGGATGCCAAACAACGAAGCGGCCCTCCTCATATCCTGTCACTTTGCAATCAATGCTCCGGTACAACGGCGTTAGAGAATGTGGTGGCAATCTGCTCAGGGCGCGCTGGATGTGGCAGATGATGGGCCTCCACTTTTGCTCGTCGGCCGCGGGCGCATCACGACTCATGGCCGCGTGCACTTTCGAGGAGATTTCCGTTTCCATGGTGTACACGTACAGCGCATAGATGTCGTCGTCTTCCAGTCCTTCGCACGCCTGCTGTTTGGTGGGATCGTCGCGACACTGCGCAGCGAACTCCACCGCCTTCCTGACAATGTCGCCCACAGTGGGCTGCCATCTGACACATGGGCCGTGGGTTAACTTGCAGTGCTTCTCGAAGTCTTTGATGATGACGTCGCACTTGCAGCACCCCGAGTACTGGTCCGCGTCCTCCAGGGCGAGTCCCTTCAACGCCTCCAGGAACGGGGGAGGACGGTAGTCTGGCCGATAGAACTGCTTAGCTGCAGGCAACTTCCCATGCGCGCCCTCAGCGTTGGCCGCGATCCCATCGGAGAGCTTAGACAGCGTTGTGCCGCGGTGCCCCACCTCGCAGGCGAGGCCCTTCATCCACGACCTCAGATCGAAGGTATCTTCACAAGTCGGACTGCTGGAGGCCAGGCTGTCAAGGATGCCGCACGTGCTTTGCAGCTTCTTTTGGAGGACCCCCCAATGAGCGGACATCACTTCCAGCTCCGCTTGCGCTGCTTGCGCCTTCTTTGCCAAATCACAGGCACATGAAGCCAAGAAGTACGCAAATGGAAAGAGGTCCTGCAGTGCGCAGCCCTGCACAGAAGCATACAGAGCCTGCAGCACGGGGCCGCGGCCCTTGGATCGCAGTGTGCCATGCCCTACTGCCCCGACGTCCTGGACCCCGTGTGCAAATGCCGCGCCCATTTGCGCGGAGAGAAGGTGCTGCAGAACACTCTGAGTGGCCGCCACCGCGCGGTCCAGCATTCGCCCCTTGGGCTCAGCCCTGCGAGAGAGCACGGATTCGCATGTTTGGAGGACCTGGACCAGCGCTTCTCCGTCAGAGTCGTCGCGCATGGCTTGATCGATTTGCACCAACAGCGACTGCAAGTTGCCGGAGCCGTATACCTCCTTGATGTGTTCATCGAGGCCATCCCATTGGGGGTCTGGAGAGGGTTCTCCATTGAGCCGTGGCAGATGCATGGGAGGCAATGGGCTGCTGGTGGGGGATACACGAGACGTGGGACCCTGAGGGCCGCGGAGTGAGGAAGGCCCAGCATCTCCTGGGGTTGCCCATGCAGTTTGCAGCGCTTGGGGGCGCAGGGAAGCGGATCCCGTTTCACATGGGAAACGCGGCGATGGGGTCGCACGGGGAAGGCGCGGCGACGGGGTTGTTGGGGAAGCGGCCCCCGGGGCACAGGGGATGCGCGGCGATGTGGTTTTGGCGTGTTCGTACTCCGTGGCCAACAGCACGTCCAGCATGCTGATGATGCTGTAATGCTCCTCCTCCTCGTCACGCGCACCGGACGATCCAGGAAGTTTCTCATGCCGCGACACGGGAACAACGGGGAACGGCACATCAGAATCCATGATGTCTATGAAGGAGCAAGCAAGGAAGCAAGTTGAGGAGCGTTGCCCTTGGGCCTAGAGACGTGGGTTGAAGGGTCCCGTTGGCTGGTTGCCTCCTTTGCTGACAGAGCTAGAGGCTCCCGCTGTGTTCAACCTTAGGTTTGTTCAGCTGTTGCCTGGGTGTGGCCAACCAAACTGTGGTGCGCAATCTGCGGTTTGATGCTGTGAGAGATGGTCTAGTGAAGGTCTAAGGAGGAGCAAATGTCAGCCAACCGCCGGCAAACAGAGTAAACACCACCAGTGCAAGGAGCGGACCTCTGGCTGCAAAACTCACCAAGGCCTTGGAGAACGAGCAATTCCTCCCTCCTAGATGTTTTCTAGTAATTCCTAGTGCATGCCTCATGCCTACTATGAATTTGTGGTGCCGTCTAAATGCTTGCAGGTAGCCTTGGTGCTTTTACCGGGCACACAGAAAAGCATATACAGATTAAGCAAAACGCACAATTCGTGAAACGGTCCTCAGCACATGCCCTCATGGGATTTTAGTGTGGGCCCGTACTTAGGGCGCTTGGTAACAAAACACACCCAGAAAAAAAAACCCAACAGTGGGGCTTACCAAATAGATATCAAGAACATGCAAAAGATAACAGAGAAAGCCGCCCAGTACTACCCGTTCCGTCACGCGAACATGTCAGAAGAAACGAGGAATCGCTCAGAAGAACTTCGAAAATGCCAAAGAATTCAATAATCCATTTGTCTGATTTCGATAAATCTTTCGATTTCACAATCCTCCTTGAAAATCGCGCTGAAATCCCAGCAACATCACAAACTACGGGTATAAGCTGCCTTTTGCCGCCGATTAAGTCCAAGCTGATAAGATTTTTAGAGAACTGATGCCTTTCCTGTCACAGTCAAATGTGGCACATCCGTTACGAAGCTCATCACAAGTTTCGCCACAGTCATCGCCGTCCAACGAGTTGACGCTGCTCAAAGTCCTCCTTGCCACCGTGGAGGCGATAATGAAGTCTGCCGCAAGTTCAATTCCCTGTCCTTTTCAAGAACAATGCCGCTATGCCCACAACTGCTGGTATTATCATCTCATGGCCCACTCAACCCCCCCCGGAAATTACACCAAAAACGCATAGAACCTCACCTTCAACCTTACAGACAAGCAACGTTCTGCAGCCTCTCCAGCAACTGTTTCCGACTACAGAACACGCCACGCTCAATTCATCCGGCGGTATGCAACCACCTTCACCTTTTGCCCATTCTCCATACTCTTTCACTCCAAAACCGTCACACTCCCATGAAAAACACTCGCACTCACTCACCGGACATTCTCCAGCAGCCGCGCGCCTTCCTGCAGTTCCACCGCCGACATTCCCCACAACTCCTTCTAATTTTTTGTTTCCACAACCAAGCCGCACGCTACCAGTCCATCAACCCTCGTTTATTCAGCCGCCTTGGCAGACTCACAACCAGTCGCCGATCCCTGGTCCAAGCACTGAAGCGCCTTCGCCTTCACTGCAGGTCTTCACTTCCACTCCACCACTTCGCCCTACTCTGCAAAAACCAATTTGCCAAACAAACTCTTTACCAAGGAAATGCCACTCGACTGCGGCGAAAACGCTGGTCAGATCGAGACCGAACTCACTCACAATCACCAATCCTTTTCGCCTCCAAGACGACAACTACTGGACTCTTAAGGTCGACGGGACCTCGCACACTCGCCCTCAATCGGCGCCACCGACCACCTCTGCCAAAAGGATTCCAGGGTCTGAGCACTCTTGTGACGCCACACATTGGTCCCACAGATTCAAAGATCTATTGAATACAACTACTCCTGTCTTGTTTGTTTGCAAACCCAGCGACCTCTTCAGTGGCAAGCAGAGCACAAAACGCCTGTGGCCAGAGGATACATCACACTGTAGCGAAAAGGAAGCAGACTGTGCGAGGTATCAACTTTCAGTACACTGGGGTCCATGTACGTGATGCCATCCACCACCTTGTAGTGGGTCCGAATGGCTGTACATGGGCAAACAGCAAAATCAGACTGCAGACTGCGACGCTGCACGTGGTGCTTCGCCTCATCCCTATCCTTGCATGCAAGCATACAATTCGGCATCAGCCAGTTGGTCTAAACACAAGGCGACAGACCCCACTTCTTCAGGCACTTGTGCAAGAGGGGTGTCCACCATGAGTTGGGGTAACCCTTAGCGGCAAGGTCACTGGTGATTAGTTTTACACTTTTCTGTGCATCCATTCGTGCATCCCCGAGTTTTTGGCCAGAGTTGGGACCAGTGATTTCAGGGTACTTTTTGCGTTGGGAGCATGGGCATCAGGATAACGCATCAGGAACTGGTGTGGTGCTGTGTGTTTGCGGCTTTTATCAGCGAGACACAGGTGTATACTCGGTGGGTAGGCTGCTGGGTTTTGCGGATTGACGGTCATGTCACCTTGCACTGTGATCCAGTGGTCGCCCCCCCCCCCTCCCATTGGAGGTCGAGGTTATATATACCCTCAAATGTAGCCTGGAGCAGTTCTCTGGCAAACATTCATTCATTCATTCATTATGTGGCGGCTTAGGCCCCCGCTTCTCTGGCAAACATAACACCATTGATGTTATCTCGGAAGCGACCTAGCTGGGCAGGCAGGAATCAACAAGAGCAAGCATTCAAGAAGATCAAGGCTGACGAATACAAAAATAGGACGCTTCACAATGAAGATTTCGAAGACAAATTCCTCACCTGTTCATGAAGCCACAAGCAAAAAAGCAAGCAGAAGCCGTCACTAAGTCCTTAATGGTTGCACAAGTCAAGCTATGGCAACGACAACATACAAACAGTGATCTTTGGTGACGTTTTGTTGAAGCAAATTATTTGCCTATGTCGCCCGCAAAATGGTGTGTCCGTGACTTACGTGTGGTAGGTAGTCCGCGGATCACTGATCCGCGGGGGTCCAAAACCCCCCCCCTTGCCCCCCCCTAAATGATCTGCGGATCACGGATCACCTACCCCATAAATCCCCCCCCCCACTGCCTAGCAAAATGATCCACGATTTCCCGGACCATCGATGCAGACACGTGATGATCCAACGGGTAGTAATAGTAACACATAGTGCAGGTACAAAGCACCATATTGATCCACCAATTTGTAGAAAAAAAATGATCCAAAAATGTAAGTTCCAAAAAAGAAATGACACAAAATTGGTGGATGATTTCTTTTTTGGAACTTGCATTTTTGTATCATATTTTTTCCACACACATTGGTGGATCATTTCTTTTTTGGAACTTGCATTTTTGGGTCATATTTTTTCCACACAAATTGTTGGATCATTTCTTTTTTGGAACTTGCATTTTCAGATCATTTTTGTCTCACTAAGTTCAACGACAACACGCGGAGCAAGGCAAAGAAAATTCTCAAATGGCCATGACCTGTTGGAGTGTGATCGTATCGTGCAAACACGTCGTGACAAACACATAACGAGCACCACTCCTCCGGTGGATTGTCTACACATAGGATTTACCACGGTGTCTGACTGTCCCCGGACCAGGCTGTCGGTTTCATTTCCTTGTCGAACTAAAGCTCAGCGATCATGCTATGGCTAACTCGTGACTGCACTTGGGAGCGAAATGTGCCACCTAGTGGGTCATGTGTCGCGCCCAAAAGACAGTATATTATAGTAAACGAGACTGCAACAAACGTTCAGGGGTCCTCATCAGAAGACGCGTCGTACATCTCGGCTAGTTCTCTCCTGAGAAGCCATTGCTGTGACTCTGGTGTATGCATGTCGAGGATGCCTTCTTGCCACATTTCCCTGGGGGGGGGGGCTACATTCTTATAGTAAAAATGGACATCATAGCGGTATTTTCGATAGCTCCATTGGTCCACTGGTGACATGGCGGCGACTAATCGCGCCTCGTGTGGACCCAGGATTAGGGCTTTGTAGGGCTCAATCTCCCTGGACCACCACTGTTGAACATCTGCAACCTGCTGTGGGCTGGCATGTGGTCCCCTGGGTACTGTAGGCACCTCGACATCGGAGTCTGTAGAAGACGTTGTGTGACTATGTACAGAGCTGGGGGAATTTGTAGTTTCAGGATCAGTCACGGACAAGTTGCACGGGGGGGTGGTAGGGCGTGGGGTTGTGACAGGCTGTGGGGTCTGCTCCTGTCTGAGCCTGTTTCGCAGTTTTTTCATTGGAGGGGGGGACAGGGGCGCTTGGGTCTGACGGTCTGGACTTCTCGGTGATGGGGGCCGTGTGCGTTTTCGACGGGCGCATTGGCGTGGGTTCGATTGTGTGGTGTGCCGTGCGGTGGGTGGTGGGCTGGATATTGTGACATTTGTGCGGGGCTGTCGTTGACGTACAGACCCTCTACGTGGCCTCCGTTGCGGTGTCATATCATACAGGAAGATGGGTGCTTGACGACTTCTGGTGATGCGACCTGTGGATTGCTGAGGTGGTGTGGGCAACGATATTGTTTTCTGGCGTTTTTTGGGTGGCTCTGGTGTGGGCAGCACCTGCAGGACAACCTGCTGTGTGCGATCTGTGTATGGCAAAGGAAATGTTTTAATTGGAATGAGATGGTGCCCAGCGGGCGTGCGCTGGAAAGCCTGCAGACTGGGCGTCTCAGTCCTGAGGTCGAGTGTAGGGAGGGTAGAGGTGGGGTGCAGCCATGCGTACCCAGGGGGTACGGGGCACTCCCAAGTCCAGTTATCCCTGACCATAGACCAGCGCAGCGGTGGCTGGCCTACGTATGGCGGCTGTTGTTTTTCGAAAGCTGTGCGGAGGACTCCTTCCCACCAGGACTTAGGGTAGTTTTTGGACGAAAATTCCCAGTAGGCTTGCCGGAAATTATTTACCCGATGCGCCACCGTCGTGGCGAGCTCCAGAGATTTTTGTGCTACAGCGCTGGCGATCCCGTGCACGGTCTGCGACGCATGCGGTTCATGTACAGATGGGTATCGCAGCGTAGGTGGGCAATCAGTCAGGTGGGAGAGGAGCACTTTATTTTTCATACCCCACTCAATGTGCTCATCGTGGCAATCTATCTGAACTTCAAGGAAACACAGGCTTCTGCCAGCCTGTTCTACAGACAGATCTAGTCGGTACAGTTCGCTCAGTACACACTTGATCTTGGCCATCCAGAATGGAATTTCGTGGAGAGGGCAGATGCAAAAAATATTATCCCGAAAACGGCCAAGTTTTACGTGCGCGGGCAGGAACTGTCCCCATGGGACCAGGCTTTCAATAGACACCAGATAGGCGTCTGCATTCTGTGCTGACATGGCTCCTCCTATCGCGACACCTGAGAACTGCTCCCATAATTCATGTCCTAATTGAAAAAAGGAGTTCAGAAAAAGATCGACCTTCATAAGGTCGTGTACCTCAGATATGCTGAAGGTGTCGTAATACCTCTGGTCCTTCATACCAAGACAGTCCATGTCTCGGGCGTTGCCCTTGGCCAGTGATACAAACCTGGCTGATTCACCCCGTCGGAGGGGATTTAGGGCATCATATCGGTCGCTCAGCGACTGCCATGCGGACGGTACCTGGTCGCGAATGATGCTTGGAAACATGCGATCTATGTCCAGCTCAAACCCACCGACTGGGATTCCTAGACGCTTGTACTCTTCCCTGGCAGGGCGCAGGAAGCCCTGCACCAGGTGTGCCTGGTCCAGGATTTCCAGGCTAACGAAGGTGTGGGTGTATACTCGGAGGAGGAGCGAGAGACACCTGCCGCCCTTGCGGAGCAGGGTGCCCAGGGGATGGCTTGCTTGGGTAAAAATTTCCCTGAGCTTCGCCAGCTCTAATTGTAGGCGCTGCGAGGTCGTGAGACTCTTATTTTTCAGGGAGAGGATGACCCCGGGTACCGTCCATTTTTTCTTCTTCGACGGGGTCGCGTCAGGAGGTGGCCCTGTGTTCGGCTGAAAGGGGGAGAGGGCGATAGCACGGGACGCTTCGGCTGTTGCGTGTGCAAAGACGGATTGTCTGAAGGATTCCCAATCCTCCTTATCATCTGTCGAAGGGGGGGGGGTCCCCTGGTAGGTAGAGAAGCGATAACCTTTCAGCGGTGGGGACATCTGCGACAGACGGGTGCGCATGTGCGCGAATGCAACGTGTTTTCGGAGCACGGGAACACATAATACCAACGTGTAGAAATACACGAGGTATGTGGCATACAAATGGGTAGGAGAGGGGAAGGTGTGAAACAGGCGGTAGTTCCCGGCGTTCAGGCTCTTTACTACTAGCTGACAGAAAAAGGTGTAGCAGACTAGTGCAAAGCAGTGCGTGTTTTTGTCGAGGCGCACAGGCACCCACTCGGGGTGTTCCTTATGAAAGGACTTGATATGGTTCTGGGGGGGCAGGGTACGCTGGAGTTCGGCATGCCCGTGCATCATGGCTGAGGTAATATCGTGTACACGGGCGGCCAGACGTCGAAAGGGGAAAATCCGGATTTTCGGTAGCTTCTCTCGGATAGCGTTCAGCGATGACGATAACTCCTGGTGTAGCTTCCAGCGAGAGGGTATGGTCGTGTAGTTGTTTTGCGCACTGAGCACGATCTGGTAGCGGGGACCGAACTGAGACACCAGTGTGTCCTTCTTGAACAGGCAGGCACCCTCACAGTGTGTAGCCTGTAGGTCTTTCACACATCCGCATCGCTCAGCGTCCTGTGCAGCCTGCAGGTAGTGCTGTGAGCTGTGAACGAGTCGGTCTTTGCAAAAAACACGTAGCATCTTGGGTGGGATGGTGAGGGGTATACCCAGCACTGCAGCCAGGTAGGCCCCAAGGGCCCTAGGGTACGGGGTGTCGCGGAAGAACTCAGCGCAGGCCTTGCGTAGTTGGAGTCTTTCAGTCTTTGTAACAAAGGGCACATGCAGAGTTATGGATCTGGGGAGTGCGAAATGCGCGTGTGCCTTCCAATATGCCAGGAGTCGGGTCTGTAATGGGGAAAATTTGACAGGCGGAAGTGCACGTTTCGCCTCAACCAGGATGCGGAGTGCATCCAAGGGGTGTAGTGTGATCCGTCCCGCAGTTAGGTACTGTTGCCAGCGGCCATGATCAGTCAGTGCAGATTCGGTCAGCTGCTTGTGCAAGCCAGATCGCACGAGCCAACGCATGTAAGGTTTGCGCCGTGATTTACGGTCGTTGAGGTTGTTAGGGAACTCTGCAATCAGTTGCTGCTCCCCTCGTGTAGCTTGTGCGCGGGGGGTTGGACGGATAAGCACCACGACCCAGTTGTGTGTTCCAGTGGTATGCATGGTATGTAGGTATGTGGGCCCCTTGACTCCTTTGGAGCCATACAGTTTGTGCCACGCGCGTGCATCTGCAACCTCCTGGAGGAATCGGTTTCCCACTGATGTTTCGCCCTGAATGGCGCCAGTCTGGCCGAAGTAAATTCTGCCGTCTGCCACGCTGTAGGCACCGTACAACCAGGTGCCAACGGCAGTGAGATGATTGTGTGTTGGCATGTGTAGTATGTCATACAGTCGACGCAGGTGTGTGCATGGGGCCAGGTGCAAGACCTGGTTCACTCGAAGGCAGGACTCCAGGACTGTCTGGCGCCAATTCCGTGTGCGGAGCGCCTGCTCTCGCACAGAGCACTCTCTTTTCCAGACTGTCCAGAACACCATTTTCCCGCACTGTGGTAAGTGCTGCACCTCGAGGCGGGAGGCCACATCGTGCGGCAGTGTGGAGCATGCAGTGTGTGCTGGTGTAGGCCACAGCGTAAGGCCCCATCGTTTCAGATAAGGCCCAATGCGTGCAACCACGGTGGCGTGTGCCACAGGCCACAGGTCCGCAGCCGATTGGTTTTGGATACACAGCATGTCCCACCGTGTGTTCTGCTTGGTTACCCCACGTGAAATGGTGTATGAGCAGTGCTGTGCGGACAGTGTGGTGACAGGCACATACATGCCATGGGTGCTGATGACCAGCACCACTAGGCGGCAGGGATGGGTAGAGTTGAGCAAGGCAGCAAGGTGCACAAGTTGCTGCTGTTCCCAGGTTGAGTGCCCAGGGGGGGAGGGAGTATCATCAAGCAGCCACATCGCACTGAGGCGGCGAACATCTGTCGCAAGCGTGGCTATGTCGTGGTGTGCACCCAGCTGCAAATAGTGATGGTAGGGTGACACGTGGTGTCGCACAGGTATTGCAGCCGTGGGCTGCCAGTTAACCATGGTGTCAATGCCCCACACTTTAGCCGCTTGCGCCAGCAGTCTCATGCGCAATCTGTATGGCGCGGCCCTGGGTGGCCTGGTGTGGTGGCCGTGGGTGAGCCGGTCGACACGACAGCGGGTCGGGGCCTGGGCAACAAACTGCGTGATCGTGTGTTCGCACACCGAGAATGTGCTCTGAGGTTGTAAGTGTGTGTCTGTGGCGCGCGCGCAGGTGAGGTTCACATTTAGATAATAACGCTGGGCATCAAGCCAATGTGCTGCCCATTGCAGGAAATGTAGCACGTGCATAGGTGAGGTGGTATCCCAGCATCGTACGCTTTTGGCCGAGGTAAAGTAGCACCACAGGTCTTTGAGGGCTGCAAACTTTTCCACGGCATATGCCAGCGCCTTAACAGGACGGGGTGAGGACTCACAGTCAGCAAGCAATTGGAAACATGGTAGTGTGTGCTCCGTGCCGTCGTGTGCAAGAGCCTCACGTTGCTGCAGTAGGTCCATGAGTCGCATGTTGAGGGCAGACTTCAGGCGAATCACTCCTACGAAACTGTGCACCGCGTCTGCTTGTGCAAAATTGCGCTGTGCGCGCAGATCAGCAATGAGCGAACTCAGCTGTTGATGAGCCTCTGGTAATTCCAGCATAGAGTTCCAGGAGTCACACGTATAACGGCATGAGGGTATCCGCCAGTTGCATGCGAGAACATAGACCTTTCGGTACTGTTCATCTGGTGCAGCAAAGGGATGAGGGTCAAGCATAGCACAACCGCACGTCCAGCGGAGGATGTCACGATGGCCAACATGTAGTTCCGGTGTATCGTCCTGGGTCTCCACGCATTGAGCAGGGTCGGGTTCCTACTGCGCCGCCACGTTGCGGGCAGTGTCCTCGGACATGGCGCACTGGAACGGCGCTTCAATAGTCCAATCCGTGAGTGGGATTCCTTCTGCTGACCAAGCAAGTCCGCGGAAGGTTCCGTCGGCCACAGCTGTGACCATCGTTTTGAGTGGTTGCCATTTTTCAAAAGTAGAACGTCGTGTCACAGTCCACACATAGCTCTGCGGTACGACATCGGGACAGGAGGCATCTTTTGGTCGCTGTGCAGCCAGCACAGGTTTTTTCATCGCCTCGGCCAATTGGCTTCCGAAGCCGTCAATTTTGGAGTTTAGGCCAGAAATATCGTTGCGAATACCAGCAATTTCGCCATCAATGCGGTTGAACTCGGTGCGCACCGAATCGTCCATCGATGGTGCCATAGGTACGTCACCCTCGAGAGGTGGCGGAGAGATTGGGGTCGTGGGCTGCGTGTTTTGTTGTGCCGCCGCTGCCGGCGCGGCACCAAACACAATACCGGGTGTCGTAGGCCTAGAAAAGTCTAACGGGCCCGTGGTAGAGGTAGCATTGGTGAATTGCTTGGTTTGGATCGGCTTACCAGCATCCACTGCATTTTTCAATTGGTCCTGAATGGCTTGTCGTGTCGTAGGGCATGAGCACGCCACGATAATCCTCGTATCCACTGGGTAGGCTATCCGTACTTCTGGTAGAGCAGCTTGCAATTTTTTCACGTCATCATGGGTCGTGTCGCGCGGGAAGATGACTTCTACGCCGCTAGGGACGGTCGCCTTGATAACCGATTCCTTAAATTGGGGCAATGCACGAATGAGCACGTCGGTAACTTGTTCCACCGTGGTTGAACTTCTATGGGAATGGGAAGGTTGTCCCTTGAACTTGCATTCGTCCGGATGATGCGCGACTTCCTTTTTGTGGTACGGACAATAGTATTTTGGACGGCCGTCGGGCCATGTACCGGTTGTCTTAGTGGACGAAGAAGAATCATTCGGTGTTCTTGTAGGACAATTTCGAGCCATATGGCCTTCTTGGCCGCAAGCAAAGCATGTGATCGTCATCGTAGGGAGTAGTAGTAGTCGATAGAGCAAGGTATTCGGCGGAGTGCAAGATGTGTTCTTGTATGTGATGGGTGCGGCGGATTTATCTCAACTCGTAAACGCCGTGAACGGTACGGCTAAAATTGAGCTTCGGTACAACGACAACACGCGGAGCAAGGCAAAGAAAATTCTCAAATGGCCATGACCTGTTGGAGTGTGATCGTATCGTGCAAACACGTCGTGACAAACACATAACGAGCACCACTCCTCCGGTGGATTGTCTACACATAGGATTTACCACGGTGTCTGACTGTCCCCGGACCAGGCTGTCGGTTCCAAAAAAGAAATGATCCACCCATTTGTGTGGAAAAAATGTGATCCAAAAATGTAAGTTCCAAAAAAGAAATGATCCACCGATTCATGTTCACAAAAATGATCCAAAAACGTAACTTCCAAACATAAGTGTGACATAGTGCAAGTGCAAAGCAACATATTGAACCAACAATGTGTGTTATAAATGATCCAAAAATGTAAATTCACTTGATCCAACAATTTGGCTTCCAAAAAATGATGCAGAAGTCCACAGGACCATTGGCACAAAGTTGAAAGTATAGTGAGCAAAATGGTCGAAAATGGTCCAAGAATGATCCAAAAGTGATCCACCGATCACCTACCCCATAACCCCCCCCCCTCTCCCCACTGCCTAGTGTTTGGATCAAAAATGATCCGGATCACCCACCCCATAACCCCCCCTCCCCCCTTGCCTGCCGCACTACGTGCGTTTCTGGAGGCCGCTGGAAAAAGATTACCGCCTTTGGCCCTACACCATCCAAAAAGCCTGAGCAAGCCACCGGACATCTCATCAACCGGACGTCACAAGCCGCCTCGAACAGATGAGCAAAAAGCATGGAACGAAGCCTCCTCAACACCTCATCTGCAAAGCTCAACTAAGCAACAAAGAATGTACCCCCCCCCCCGACTGTAGACCCGGGTCTTATAATTTTTTTATCCTGAGCCATGTCCGGTGGGTCTTATATAGTGGTCTTTTTGAAGTGGGTCTTATACTTCTTTGATGCGGAGCACACTGTGACCTGTTTTCTCAACCACCAAAGAATGCCGGTTTCAGTGCCACAACTTTTATCCATTTTTATTTTTCAACCGAAAAAAACTGTTTTGGGGGGCAATGACATCATCATTATGTCACCACACATTTTCACATAATGAATTGAAACATTGATGCATACATGTATGACGATGATTCTTGGGAGCCCCTTGAACACTTGACAAGTTGTCGAGAGTTGGTGGAGGCTTTCGAAGAACGCGAGCGAGATCGCTCTTTGTCGCGAACCATCGGTCTTGGGTTGCGGCACTCTTAATGTGATGCCTCTCGATATTTATTCATCCATTATGCCCCCGCGGCATGTGGTGTATTAATGTGTGATACTCTCGTCTCGCAAGCATTTGACGCCAACTTGGCAAGTCACATGACACCATCCCATCATGCAAAGCATTCAATGAATGTCTTTTGTCATTACTTTGGGTTGGGGGTGGGGTTGAGGACAATTTTGCTTCATTTCCTTGTGCTCCGCAAATTTTTCCCGGGTGGGTCTTATATAGAGGTCTTTTTGAAGTGGGTCTTATAGCTGTCTTTGCCCAGGAGGGGCTCAAAAAGGGGGTGGGTCTTATAAATGGGGGGTTTTGGGTGGATCTACAGTCGGGGGGGAGGAGTAAACGCCCTGACTGCAGTTTCCAACACTTACCTTGTTACTTCTCCAAAGAGAGGCTTTCACGTGTCCTTTGTGGTCAGGCACGGCTTTGGCCAGTTCGTCCAGTGCTGTGTGCACACTGTCGCGGAATGAGCGCCAAGAGGGTACAATTGTATCCTTCGTGAAGCGGCCGTTTGAATGGGAGATTCACGGAGGCGCGAATTAGAGAATTTTTTCGCTCTGTTTTGCTCGTAACTTGGCGCCATCGTGTTATTTTCTGGGGCTATCTTCGCCAAAACGTTGTCGCTACAAATGTATTGAAATTTGATGTTTTACCTTGTTGGTAGGTTGCGAATATTCGGCTCCAGTACCGTGGACGCAACGCGAAGCTTCAAGATTGGAGCATTCACAAATTTTACGCGAATTCGGGTGAATTTTGCTGAAATTTGGCCTTTTTGGAAATGTACGAATTTCGAACCTGGGGATTCTGGTGAACGCGCGACATTCGCACGAAATTCCCACGAATCTGCCAAGTTCGCACCAATTTCGTACGAATTTCGCACGAATTTGGTACGAATTTCGCAAATTACCGCCCAAAGGTACCGCAAAATGCTGCCGGGAAATTTTTTAGGCGTTGTTTGGGCGTCATTGGTCCGTTCGGGGCGGGACTTTCACTGAATCATGGGGACTGAAAATGGGGCCTGAGGTTTACCCCATGAGATACGTCATATTGAAGCCAAAATGTAGTGTTTTCAAAAACGGGTTAATAGCCCGTTGTATTTGGCTGTTGTTCCTCTGCATGCTTGATTGCACGCTTAATGCCCCACTGACGAGTGAGTCCCTACGAGTGTCTTCACCAACATACATTTTGAAAAAAGGCTAACTTGTCCACAGTTTTGGCAGGGGGTTAACCCGTTTTCCTCAATGAAAACGGGCAATAACCCGTTTTCTTGAATGAAAACGGGCTATTATCCCGTTGAAGCAGCCAACTCCGGTGTGCCATTGCCCGAGGCTGCTAAGTATTTTAGAGTAGGGGTGGATACTATGATGGGTTACCACCAGGAATCGGAAGAAACTGCTCCTAAAGTGGCAAACATCTTGAGTGCGTTCCAGTCTACAACCACCACTACCGCCAGCAGCTCTACCACAGCCATTACTAGCAACACGTCTCACAACGAGGAAAAGGGGCAAAGTCCTGAACCGGTGGAGGAGCTTGAACCGGAGGAGGCCTCTCCTCACGCTGCTCCTGTAGCCGATTCGAGCCCTGCAAAGCTTAGTGTGACGTGCTCCCAATCAGGTGGCTTTTAATTTATATATATATATAATTTAAATTGTCGACTTGCTTGCTGATGGTAGAAGCGAGTCTAGTGAGTCGGTGTGGGACTATGACGAGCGGCCCTTGACACAGGTATTCCTGAAGCGCTCTTTGGAGGATAGTCGCCAAGAGTATAGGGATGCTGCTTGGGCTGCTCCCCCCACCGCAGCTAATGTCCCACCGCAGCTAATGCTCCCATCTCCCAAGATCTCTCGGATATGCCAATGCCTTTCCAAAAGATGCGGCGACCGAATTGTCCGCCCGCGGTTAGGCAAGTGGCACCCGAGTTCATTTGGCATAGGGGCTCCCGAGAAATCAATGTGTGGCGTCCTTTGCGACGGCAGCACCGTGTCTGTTGTGTGATGTGCAATGCTCCCTACCATGAAGCTTGCATGGGCGAGGGTGCCAAAGATGGCTCCATGCGTGGCCCTTGTTGCCCCAAGGAGTAGATCATAATTATTGTACACTATCATTAATAATGTACACTCAATCAAAGGACAAATCAACACAAACTAACATTATACTATATTATTATAAACGCTAATCAAAGGTGACCACTTGAAACTATCCTGTATAGTGTATGTATAGTGGAGGCATTTTTCCCCATGCCAGTGGTAGGGTTTTTTTATCACGTCTTGAAACATTTCACATGAGGTACTTTCTTTTGCCTTGCCTCTCCTCCATGTGTCAACAGGAACCTGCAACGGTCACTGGGAGGTTTGCACAAGTGTCCCAAGAACCTAACGTCGGTCTAGTTAACCCGTTTTTCAGCCAAATAAAAGGGGACACCTCTTCAACCCTAAAATTTAGATTTTTTCAGCTCGGGATAGGACTAGTGTGTCACAGATCCAATGCACCGCAACGTCCTCAGTCTTTCTCCCCCCCGGGCCGCAGCGGCCTTCACACGTGCAGTCCGCTGCCCCAGTGAAGGGGAATTGTAAACTGTAGGGGCCATAGTGCAGGTGTTTCGCTGGTGTTTTGCACACATAATTCCTGCAATGTTTTGTGTTTTTCCTGAGCAGAGGCTGATTTTTTTTTTTAGGACGTAGGGTTTTTTTATCACGTCTTGAAACATTTCACATGAGGTACTTTCTTTTGCCTTGCCTCTCCTCCATGTGTCAACAGGAACCTGCAACGGTCGCTGGGAGGTTTGCACAAGTGTCCCAAGAACCTAACGTCGGTCTAGTTATCCCGTTTTTCAGCCAAATAAAAGGGGACACCTCTTCAACCCTAAAATTTAGATTTTTTCAGCTCGGGATAGGACTAGTGTGTCACAGATCCAATGCACCGCAACGTCCTCAGTCTTTCTCCCCCCCGGGCCGCAGCGGCCTTCACACGTGCAGTCCGCTGCCCCAGTGAAGGGGAATTGTAAACTGTAGGGGCCATAGTGTAGGTGTTTCGCTGGTGTTTTGCACACACAATTCCTGCAATGTTTTATATCCGTGGCATAGGCACGAGGATATCCGCAGATATCCGTGGTATATAACACAGGATATCGCAGCGGTGATATCCCGTGTTATATACCACGGATATCTGCGGATATCCCGGGTTATATACCACGGATATCTGCGGAGGAACCTAAGGAAGAGAAGGCCTCTAATAGTGCTACTTTGTCTCCAAAGCGTGAGGTGGTGTGTGTTAGCCTCAGTCCAGTTAAAGCACAAAAGAAACGAAAGGAACAGACACCCTCTCCATCCTCTGCAAGGATTACCATTGATCTCAGTGCGGAGGAGGAGTATGCCTCCTTCCCTTTGACACAATTGAGTGAGAGGGAACCATCTACATATGAGCTCAATGAGAAGGAGAGCATTGTATATGAGCGTGAGATGTACCGTGTATGGGCAGCCCCGGCAACACCTGCCAAGGCCCCAATGAGCCAGGATTTGTCAGCTGTTCCATCACCATTTGCTTAGGCCATGTTTGAAGAGCAACCCAAAAAAAAGGTGAAAAAGGAAGTGCAGGTGAAAAAGGAAATGCAATGCTACCGTTGTGATTATCCCATCAAAAAGAATGCATGTGGTGGCCAACGACCTGTCACATGTGACATTTGCCATGCTGTGTATCATATGTCTTGTGCCAAGCTCAGGTTTCCTCCGAAGCATGGTTCCTTGGCCTGCGAATCTTGTGTCACCGAAATGATTGGCTCCCAGTAGAGCATCTATATGTGCCTAACTGTTCCATGGTTGTAGAGAGCTTGCTTGAAGCTCTACGAAAGAAAGCTCGTTTCGGATTTGTTCTACTCCAAGTGGTGTTCACAAACGTGTTTTGCATGTGTCTCCTATGCAAGGGTGTTCATGGGGAGTGTGCAAGGATGCGCGCTAATATCCTGTGGTTATATACCACGGATATCTGCGGATATCCTCGTGCCTTAATGCCACGGATATAATATTTGTGCCTAATAACACGGATATCTGCGTTGTATCCTGTGGCATATACCACGGATATCTCCCTCCGGTCGATATCCGTGGTATATGCCACAGGATACAACGCAGATATCCGTGTTATAGGCACAAATACTGTATAGTGTTTTTCCTGAGCAGAGGCTGATTTTTTTTTAGGACGCCTTTTTGAGGCAAGCCTCGCCAACCGTACTGAGAATTAAAGCACAATTTCAGAGCTCCTCCAGATTTGTGCACCAGTATTCAGACCCACACCCCACACCCCTGCATCCCTCTTCCAGCCAATGGCCCGTCCACAGGTACAGTAGTTCTACAGATTGTATTATTGTGGGCCTGATTGTAATTCATCACCAAATGGATGCGTGCGTTGGGGTCAGGAGGTGGAGCTTGCTTGTGTGGGGCACACGGGGGGACCGTCATAGTATCACGCAGGACAACGGCATTTGTTAGTTGTTACCCTACAGCATAAAACAACGCGATATTTTTGCAATTAGCTCAGACATTGCAATTTTTGGATAGCTCTATCGTGGGAAAATGACGCACTGTTTTGTGCGCGCGTGAATCTGAAATGGTATCGCAGTTACGTGGTTTTTGAGAACCTCATACGTTTTTCAATCGAGCTGCCCAAAGTCCAGTAGCTCATTAGGTTTTGTTTGTCCTTTTGTGTTTTATGGGCATGCAGCCGGGATGAAACCCTTATCTTTCCATGGTGCATTTAAAATGCGCTTTTTTTTCATTTGTGGCATTCTGTTTCTCGGTGGAATTTTGCTACAGCTGTTGCTGTTGGTATCAAACACATGACAAAAACTTTGACAGTTTTTTTGGGATTTCTGCCGCCTCCTGAAATGTCCTTCTGGGCTGCAGAAGCTCTTGCAGACGCTCTAGGGCTTGAAACACACATCATTTTCTTTGGGTTGGATGGAACTATACAAATTGAAGGCATCACCCATTTCATATTCCTTTGGCTACTAGCACAACGGTCTTGTCCGGTCTGGATTTTTGTGCAAAGTGTGACTTTTGTGTGAAGGGTTGGGTCAGGGGTATTTGCATGTGGCGGATCTTGTGGTTTTGGTGTTTTTTGATGATTTAATGAAGGTTTAGAGTTTTGCATGTAGACCAGTTTGGCAGACCACAAGACCGGTCTAGACCGGTCTTTGTACCAACTCAAACGAACTGGGCGGTCCGATCAGTTTGCGCAGCTCACCACACTTCACACAACATGCACATACGACACACCTACAGAGCGTGCACACACATACCACCTGCTCCGCATGTTGCATGGATGTTTCCCTAGGGTTCTCAGGGTATTACAACACCTTAACATTGCATGATGGTCATGTAAATGTAGAGCCATTGTGACAGATCACCTTATGCAGTTCGTCCAGAGACCGGTCTGCACCGGTCCAGACCGGTCTCCGTGTCAACTAGTATGAACCGAGCGGCCCAACTACTTGGACAACCACACTGCAGTTTATGATGGTGCAGGTGTCTTGCAGTCTCCCTGCTTTGCCATGCTTGTGTATGCATACTCCCCAAAGGACCTTAGGCCACCATGATGGTTTAATAGGCTTTGTCGTGTAGCACAATCCGTTTATGACATTTCGCGCAGTTGGTACGCAGACCGGTCCAGACCGGTCCGGACCGGTCTTCATCTAAACTGAAATGAACGGGCCGGTCCGACCGGTTCGTGCAGTTCGTGCAGTTTGTGCTTTTTTCTAGTGTTCAACATGTTTTTCCACCTTTTTGCTTTAGTTTCTTCCTTGCCATGCCTGTGGAAGGTCCCGGTCAAGCCCTCCCCCATGCCACCAAGGATGATAAGGTGGTCCCCCACGCCTTCAAGAACATCGAGAGAGGGCAATGGGTCGTTTTCTTGAAGAAGGGCTCGCACGGAGCCCGTTTCAGTGGGTTGGTGTCCAAGGTGGAAAAAGGGAAGGTGACACTCACAAACACCAAGGAATACACCGAAGACAAAAATGGAAACGTCAAGAGGCAACAAAACAAAGGGGATGTGGTGTTTGACGTTGAGACGGTTGTGGGGAGTTGGTTGATTGAGAAGGGAGGTGCCAAGGCAAAGACCCCCAAGGAGAGGGTGCAACAGCGGGCATCTGGGAGTCGGGCAGAGAGGTCCAAACGGCCTTTGGATGTGGACGAAGGTGATGAGGAGGATGGTGATGAGGAGGAGGAGGATGAAGAGGGGGATGACGAGCCCGAGGGCGAGGAGGGGATTGTAGATGAGGACCCGTCGAGCGAAGAGGAGGAGAAACCAAAGAAACCCCCCCCCCCGTCCCAAAGAAATAGAAATAGAAATAAAAATAGAAAGTAGCCAATGGGGGGACAAAAAGGTAAAGAATAGGAAAAATCAACAAACAGCGTAAACTGCGTAAACTGCTCGGACCGGACAGTTTAGATGAGTTGATGCAGTTTGTCCAAGGACCGGTCCGGACCGGTCTGTACCGGTCTTCTCGTAAAGTGAAACGAACCGCGCGGTCCGGCAAGTTCGTGCAGTTTGTGCAGTTTGCGCAGCAAATTTCCTTTTCCCTCTTCTGCAGTCAAATCACTATGCAATCGGATTGGGAACCACGTCCCTTGGATCCTGATGAGGCTTTGTATGACTTCACCAAAGGTGTTGCACGAGGCACAAGCCTATTGGAGGGTACATGCGCCGCGGACACACCGGTCACGGTGTATGAGTACATGATGCGGCCCATCATGGAGTGCATGGACATTTGCCTCCGCGCCAAGGGGCATGCCGACTTGGTCCCCTTGCTTCCCCGCTACATCCTTTTCCGACTAGGTCTCGGAATGCTACAACCCCGCCGCATTGATGACCTATGGGATAGGGATAGCATGTACTACAACCCCTACATGGAGTACCTCTTCCCGGACCGTGGGGCGTTCTACAAGTTGCAGCGCTTCGCGGATCCGGATGTGGATGCCCTGATTGAACTGTGCACCGAACAATGGCAGAATGGGTGGGTATTAGGTGACATTGTGTGTGGCGATGAATCTATCGTCCCACACAAGGGCCTATTCCTATTTAGACAATTTATCCCTCGGAAACCCCATACCACGGGGGTAAAATTGTATCTGCTGTGTGATGCTCAGGACCGGTACATTTGGCATGTTTATTTGTACCGTGGTGCGATGCCTCGTGACAACCCCCCACCTCCAACCACCTATGCTGGCCATTACACCCCCACGGAGATTGTGCAGCTCTGGCATGATGTGGCACCCAGCAACCGGGTGTTGGTGGCGGACACCTACTTTGGTTCCCATGGTACAGCTAGGTCTCTAGCGGCACAGTCTCGACCCTTCTTGATGCTAATCCCCGAATCAGCGGATCTCGTTGAGCAGCGGGGCAAGGGGCTGCACCCTGGGAAGGTGAACACCGTGGTTCACAAGGAGGATGGGTATGCCTTGAGCATTTTCAAAAGCCCAAAGGTGGGCAAGAAGGCGGCACGTGCCGTGCCCTTGGTCACCAACTGCCACCATGGCCCCCATGTATGGCGGAAACGTAGGTATCGCCTACCCGGCATTGTGGCCAACTACCGCACATTTGCACCCGGGGTCGATGTGTGCAACCAGCTGTGCTTGCAGCATCGGGAGGAGCAGCGGTTCCCAAACTGGTGGAAGGCCTTGAACGGCATGTTGCTCCGCATGGCATCCACCAACGCTTTTACCTCGTGCAAAGCGTTGAAACTTTGTGCCCCGGGGGAAACCATGCACAATTGGCAGTGGCGTCTCATGCGGTACATCTTTCCAGCCCGAACAATTGAGGTGCAGGCAAAGCACCTCCCTATCCGTGCCAAGCGAGGTACATGCGTGTGCTGTCGGGGCGGCACATCGATGTACAAATGCCAAGCTTGTGGCGTTTCGCTGCACGTTGATTGATTTGCGAAGTACCATCAGTAGGGCTGAAGGGCGGTCATATGGCATGGGGGGAAGTGCCCCATTGCGAAGCTCCCGCCGTATAATAGAGCTAACGACCCCGAATGCGGCCACCCCTCGACGGCTCTGGCTGGGGATGGAAGGCATTGGTATGTGGCACAAACAAACACACACGCGCAAACACACAAACACACGTACACCACACACACACACACACACACACACACAAACGCACATACACTATGAAGTGAAATGAACTGCGCAAACTGATCGGACCGCTCGGTTTAAGGGGTTTTATGCAGTTGGTACGGAGACCAGACCAGACCGGGCGGACCGGTCCGGACCGGTCTTCCGTGTTCCCGCACGAACTGCATAAACTGCTCGGTCTGCATAAACTGCATAAACTGCGTAAACCGGCGTAAAGTAGAAGTTTTGCTAGAATAAACTGCGCGAAACGGGAAGACCGGTCAGACTGGAAGACCGGACTTTATGAAATGCGTACCTGTAGCCAAAGGAATATTTGTCAAAAGACACTGCATTGGCTGCATTGGCGTGTGTCACCGCTGTGGGTAGTGTAAACCAGGACACACTGTCCTGCACTTCTTGGCAGATGGGTTTGCCCCTGTTTTGGGGGCAGCCGGGAAGAGGGATCATGCAGCGAAATCCGCCTGGAAACCATGTGGCTGTTAGATCTGAGAAGCCGTTGAGAAGAGCTGCTAAGGCTGGGCAGGGGCCAATGCCAAAAGCATGCCCCAGCCCAACATTGTGTGATGGCATCAAGTTTTCCGGAGACAAGTTTTGCAGCACATTTGAGAAAGGCAAGGCACATGCTAACAAGGTTAGGCTGCAGGTTTCAGGGTTGTATGAGTGCATGGCCACAATTAAAGCCTCGAGCATCTATATTTTGGTGCCACACTCTCTATGTAGGCATGCATAGGCAGAATCTGAAAAATCTGTTCATCTGCGGGCCGTGTTGTGTTTTCCACTTATTTTCTTTCTCTTTGAAACTGCGACCAAAAACGATTTTATCCATCACTCAGTGGTCGGTGGGAAACACCACAACCTCCACCCCTACCCCTCCTTAAATGCTTCAATGTTTTCAAGGCACACTTTTTTTTCCGCTTTTGTTTTGCACTAGGTGTGCTCATTTTATTATGGGCATGTTCTCCCAATGCAGGAAAATTTCACCAATGGATTAGGGTTGCCTTTGATCGTGATAGGCCCTTGCCACTTTAAAACCAACCCGTTTGAATTTCTCAGTATGCCACAAAATGGTAGGGATGCTACTATTGCCATGTGCATTGCAAGACACAACGGTTGCGATACGTTAGCGCTACCCACGCTTTTTTCTTGGCACATGTTTGCGCCCCCCTCCCCCCGTATCACAAAAAAGGCTTGGCCTCCATTCCCCACCTGCTTTTCGCATTTCTATCTGCAGGTGCCCCGATGAAAAAGCCCAAGTTGGAGCCCAAGGGCCCCTTGGCCCCCCGCCGAAGGCCCCCCCCCCGTCCAGTTCCATCCCGGGGGGGTGCGGAGGCAGGCGGGAAGGCAAGGCAGACAGGGAAGGCAAGGCAGTGGCTGACTGGGCTGGCAGGCGGGGGATGAGGTCGCGGAGGTGCGGTACGCTCAGGGCGTGGACACGTGAGGGGGGGGGGGGCTGTTGTGCTTGGGGGGGAGGCGGTTCTGTTTTTGTCTTTTGACTGCGGACGGCCGGCGGTTTGGGGTGGTCGGAGTCGGTTACCCGACGGCGGTTGACACTCAACGGACGGCTGGTCAACCGACGCCGGTTTGGCCAGTGACCGACTGCAGTTCCTCGTCGGCTGGCGCTCTGCGGACGTCCGGGCGTACCGGGGGCCGTGTGGGACGGTCTGTTGTGCTGCCTGAGCCCCCCCCCCCCCCCTCAAGGCCCGCCATCCCCCATGACCGGGACCGCCCGCAGTGTGACCGTGGCGACTCTGCGCGGCCACGCGGCCCCGGGGCTGAGGTTGTCCCTCGCTATGTCACGCCAGGGGGCCGCACGGGGGACCCCCTCGGCCACTGGGTCCCCCGCCCACTACCCGCCGTCCACGGCCCTTGTCGTGTGCATTCGGCACCGCCCGTGCCAAACCACCGGCCGTTGCGTGCGATTTGTTGTCCGGTGCTTGTGGGCGGGCGCTGTGCACCAGCGTCCCGGTCGTGCGGTGCGCATTGTGCCCGCCGCCCGCGGCCCCTCAGGCCTGTGCATGGGCCCCACATCTTCGGCATTGGAGGGGCATGGGCCTGACGCGGGGGTTTCGTCGCCTGAGACAGCCCGTTTTAGTTCAAAACGTGAGTAGATAACGGTGGCGCCTTTGTACAGTGTGTGGCCCATTTTTTTTTCGGGGCCAACGTACAAATGTGCACTTTGCCCCGAAAGCGAAAGGGTGTCCCACGGTCACGCAGGCGTGGGGCGTGCGCTCTGTAGCATTTCACGCCCCTCCTCCGGTTGGGCCGTTGTGGGGCATACGTGTGCCTAGTGCACACGCCGGTCATGGCACACTGTTGTTTGTGGTCTAGCCATGGGCCCGTTATTGATTAGTGTGCGGTGTTGTGAGGGGGGCCCATCCCACATTGGGAGAGCGTCGTGGGCAAGGGTGTTTCCGGGGGGAGTGGCGGCGTCTCAGAGACCGGTAGTGGAAGAGGTGGTGCAGAGCTGAGGCCGCAAAGAAGTTTTTGGTGCCCCTGCCCCGTATGCATGTCATGGGGAGTGCCCGGCCTTTGCTGAATGGAGCCCACGCCCCACCCCCCCCGATGCCTGTCTTTGTCAGGAACGTGGGGGCCTCTTCCCTCTCGGGCCCCCCTCCCGCCCCTGAGCACCAAGAGTGGGGCGGGTGGGGCAAAGAGGAAGAGCTGGTCATCTGCCATTAATGGTTGTGCTAGTAGAAGCCCTGAACCCTCACACCAGAGTGGTTTGTTGCTAATCCGTGGTCATTGCACACAGCCTTGGACATACTGCTGCATGGTGTGCAGGGGCTGTCAGCCGTGTACAGGAATCTTCATAATGATTGTATCACACTTGGTTTGGACCCCAAATGCATCAGGTTGTGTGTGTTAGGATGCTACGATGAAGCCCTGTTGCAATAGGGCCCTGTGAGGCCCCGTGTATTTACGAGTTGATTCCCGAGTGTAACGTTGATGTGCACGTAAGGCGTGCCAAGCAATACACTCTCAGTTATGACCGTGCCATTTCTGTGCAAGAACTATGCCTATGTGCTACAGGGTGGGGTAATTGGGTACAGCCACAAACGACAAACATATGACTAAAAAGGTGATGTTATTGTGCTGTGTTATTATTGTGTTGGGCACAAGTAGGTCACAGTTTGTCACTCCCCGTGCAACTCCCCGTGCTAACATGTTTCTCACTGCAATGCATACCACCTTACACAGAATACAGTCACCTCTAGCTAGTGGCCAGCAGGGACATCTGCATGCAAACGAGCAACTGTTGTTCCATTACTGCTCTGGGGCACGGACACTAAAAACATCCCGGCTATGCGGTACAAAATGGGGGTTGCCATGAACAACATGACAACCCTCAAGGGGATGGATTACTACAAACATCAGAAAAAGAAAAAGTACCACCAGGAAACAAAAGGAATAGTACAACACGTGTCCCACAAACGGTGTCAACAGGGTCAGTCCGTGTTACAGCAATACGACACCCAAAACATGGTGTCTGCACAACCAGCCTGGGATGCATGGGAAGAGCAGGTGAGGCGCATTGGAACCAGTCTACAAAAAGGATACTAGAATGCAGTCATTTTGTAGATGCACTGAAATATATCCCCTCAAAGCTATGGAGCTCCTATGGTCACAAGTGTTTGTAGAGCACTACACGACAACAAACTAACCTTACCGCAAAACTAACCTTACAGCAAACCTTACAGCAAATCTTACAGCAAATTAACGTTACAGCAAACCTAACGGCAATCCTTAGAGCTTGCTTGTTTGTCCCTTCCCTTTCTCGTGGGTGGCATGGCTTAAAGATCCAGCTGAGCAGCCACTGCTTCACAAAATCTGGTGTGATACACCAGCAGGAGTCGATCTTTTTGTTCTCTTCTTCGCAAATTTGCTTCCATGTTTTCAAGTGTTTGCAGAGGAGGAAGTATGGGTCTGCAGGCCTGCCCGCCATCGATCAACCATGTCTTGTAAATGCTTCTTCTCAGCATCCATTAGGACTTCCCGTTCATGAACTAGCTGCGATATTTTGCCTCGCATCCTGGTCTGATCCATACATGAGGCGTGCAAGGTCCATCATGAGCCGTGGTTGACAGTTTTGGAAATCATACTCAATGGCTGGTGTGTCATTTCACGTATAGACTTTGGGAGAACTTGTTCCGGACATCCTCTGATAGGAAACCTTTCCCTGCAAGGTTGACTTCGGGTCCGTTGTCAACAAGACACTTGGCCAATTGTGTTCGTCCATTTGCCATTATGACTTGGATCCAGAGGACAAACTGCCTTTGTTTGCCCCTGCGGATGGCGCTCAGAACTGGACACCCATTGTCTCAAAACCCATAAGAAAAGGGCACCAAAGGCGCCAGAAATAATTTGTCTTTGGGGCTCATTTGAAGCCTTTGGAGCCAATGTGTCATTTACCACCCATGCACATGTAGGGGCAACTTCTGGTCGCGGACAAAAGAGCCCTGACCCCAAGGGTTTGGAAAAGGGTGCTTATACTCTTTGCACCATGTTTTTTTATTTCTTTTCACCGCCGACATCATTAACTGTCTGAGGTCCGAAGCAAACCCACTGCAGACGTATTTGCTGCATGTGCAGGGTTCTAAAAACATCGTGGAGAGCAAGTTTGAACTATATGCCCTACTTCTTGACCCAGGCTGTTGCCTGAGAGCTCATATTGTACTCAACGGAACCGTTGAACCCGTTGAGCCGGCCGAAAAAAAAACATCGTGGAGGGCAAGTGGTTCCATGCTATTCATATGTTTCAACAGGTCTAGCAGAGTATGAGGGAGCACATCGGAGGGTGCAATGGACGAAGTGTTGCCGTGGAGGTAGCAAGGGTCCTGTGAGGGAGCCCGCCCCCCCCTCCCTCCTCTCACCTGGTGCCCGAGCGTAGTTGAAACGCCGGGGAAACAGTTTTGGCGCATGATAAGTGGAGGTGGCCAATGGCAGGATGGTGGGGCCAAGCAATACAAGGGCTTGTTGATTTTGGGTGTGCCCTATTGTTTGGTTGGGGACAGAAGCTTTCTGAGAGACCATTTTTTCATTGACATGGGGAATCGATTTGATTGCGGCTATGGGACGTCGAAGACCCTTCCCCGGGGGCCTTGCGGGGTATACTCAATCGCCCCAACTGCAGGGGGGGGGGGGGGGGGGCGTGTAACCGGCTTCACAGGGTGGGTGGGCTGGATGCATCCATCACTATGGTTGATGCTTCGGTGCTGACTTATTGGGATGGTGGGTCGGGCCTAACGTCTTTGGGCGTGCCCTATCCTTATACTGACCTCAACCTGCCCATGACATTTTCGATAGCAACATCAAGACAACATCCGGTTCTGGTTGAAGCTGAACTGATGGAGTCTGGCATGAGGTCAGGATCCTGCTTGTTATCACAAAACCTGACGTCATGGCCCTCCTCTCACCTCCCCTCGCTGTCTGAGTGTCTTTTTTTGGCATGGGCTGCTTCATGACATGGGCGTGTCATCTTCTTGTGTACATGATTTTACTGCAAGTTGATGCCCGACAGCCCCCAAATGTGCCTGATGACGAACTTCAACAGATGATCTGGGAACGAATGCGGCTCCAAGCTTCCAATGGTACCCAGCCCCCAGTCATTTTGCAAATTGGCGCTCATGGTGGCCCTGAGGATGACGATCCATTGTGACCGGTTCTTCAGCAGGTGTTCAAGAAGTGCCACTCCGCTGCGATTCCTTGGAGATGGGTCCTGGTGGAGCCTGTTCCGAGGAATGTTCAGTTGTTGCGTGCGAATTTGCAGAAGCACCAAAATGAATTGCAAGGTGGAAAAACCCTTATTGAACCCGTGGCTGTGCTTCCAGGCACAAAGCCAAAGAGGAATGAAATGACATTTTATGCAGTCTCTGAGGACATTGATCCTGAAACTGGAAAACATGTCTCAGGCTTCAAGTTTCCGCATTGGACATCGAGAGTTGGCTCCTTCAACGAAGAGCACGTGCGCAAGCATCTGAAAAATTCTGTACAGCAGTTTAACTCGCGCCTGCAAATGAACAAAACCATTAATGACTTCATCCACCGCATTTCAGTGGAAACGATCTCAATAGATATGCTTCTGCAACGAACCGGCATCAGATCCGAGGACATTGTGTTGCTGCTGATTGACACGGAAGGTTTCGACTGTGTACTTATCAGCTCATGGGACTTCAGGCTCCTTAGGCCAGGTCTCATTATCTGGGAGGACGTGCATTGTTCATCCATGGACAGACAGAAGGCACCTCGTGCCGTCAAGCCTCAATATTTGTGTAAGCGACTGGATCGCGAAAATATGCTCTGCAGTCGCAGCTCACACGGATGAAGATGCTGATTTAATCCAACTTGGGCTGCCGCAAGTGTAGGACTCGGGTACCCTCTGTGTGAATACATACCAGGATCGATCTTCCACCTGGTGCCCAGGTGGGGTGCTCTGTGGCATTTGGTACCATCCCACCGCCCAGACTCAACACTGTAGCGTGCTGTGGACAGGGCTGGAGACAAGAAAAGCGCAAAATCCTCGGTCAGATTTCTTGAGAGCTGTACTGTGTACTGACCACAGTTGCAGTTGAGGAAGAAACCAAGCAAAGTCAAAAAAAATGCGCAAGGGGGACCATTGCTGCAGTTGAAGTTGGTCAAGCATGGTGCATGCTTGCTTGGTTGCTGTTTTTCAGATCACCTGGCGTCCTCATCTGGTGAATGCAGGTAAAATGAGGGTTCAGAAATGACGGGTTTCAACATAAAGAAATAAAGGACTGAAGAGCCCATCTCACACTTCCTAGATGGCTCTAAACCTTCAGCGTGAAGTGTGCTGTGTTGGACACTGAAACACAAATACTGCCTCCCCCGCCCCCCCGCCCCCCCAGCGGCCTCCAGCAACCACAACCCTATTGGGTTCTAGCATTTTAACAGCCCCCCCCCCCCCCCACCGGTGGCTTTCTGCAGCCTGAGCGAATTGTATGGTTGGATGGACCTCCTTCAGCCCACTCATTTGTATCTGCTTCATCAAGAGGTGGGTGAAAGTTTGCCAGTCATCACATTCTGGTAAGTTTTGGCCTCCGCATGTCATGGACGCTAGAATGCACCACAAGTGTGGATTTGAGAGATCTCAATGGGACTTTTGCGAAGGACCCCAAGGCAAGGCTTCATGTTTAATTGGGGTGGGTGGGGGCAAGGGGTGCAACAAAAAAGTTCCTGCGGCAGGTGAAATTTCACCTCGTCCCTATCCCGAGATATGATGCATCAAAGAGTTGTACATATGCGCCCCATGTATAGCCCAGACACCTGTCTCATACTATGCTTGGGACACATCTGCAGCACTCAACCTCACACAAATACCCATCTTCCTTGATGGCTGCAAAATACGGACAGCCGATGTGCGCTTTTACAGTTCTGCTATTTCCTTTTCAGCAAGAGGATGACAAATGCATACACAAAATACATAGGCTGCCGCATTTCCCAGAACCCCACAATCTGACCATTAGGAAGTGGCAGCGCTGCTGTGGCAGATCATTTCTGTTTTATTGTGGATGGGCAACACATGACGGTCCCACTGAGCGAAGTGCTTGAGGCCATGGCCCTCTCTCGTACAGCCTCAGGACGGGCCCTGAACCTTGGCAAATGTGGTGCATTGGTCAGAGGCCTCACGGACCAAATTGAAATTGTTGGGGATACAGGGTAGGAAATGCATTGGAAACACCGAAGCTGACCATGATGCATCTCCCTGTTGTCTCAAAGACCGCACACCCAGAGATGAACCGCAATGAAACGACCCTGCACACCCAACTTGCTGTTTGTGTCAATTGATGAAAAACTTCTCTGCCTGGACATAAAATGGCTTTAACTGTTTCTGGTTAGGGTCAGGGTGAGGGTTAGGGTGAGGGTCACCGAGCTGGTGGAACCAGTCTTGGTTTTATAACCCTTTTTAGTGTCTATCTAGGAGGGACCTACCAGGTTTAGCAGCAGCAGCAGCAGCAAGCAGCAGCAAGCAGCAGCACGCGCGAAATGGGTAAAAATCAGAACTCCGTCGTGGTGCTTTGGATTTGGTGGACTTTTTGGTGCATGATACCTATGGGTGTGAAGTACAATCACACAAAGTTTGAGCAAGAAACTCAACGGTGGCGGCCGGGAACGGGATTCGCAAGTGGCGGACCTCAGTTTCAAAAGCTGCAGTTTAGGGCCAAAAACAGCCATTTTTGGGCCACAAAAGCCCCGGAACACATTCAAAACGGCCAAACGAAGGGAAACGGTGGGTATACTCCACGTGCAGCTTGACTTCCCCGTGTCAACGAGCTCTTTGCAGCCCTCTAACTCCATGATATGTCCCGGAAACGGCCCAAAAAGGCCCCCAGAAGCTCCAAATGCCGACAGCCACAAACCAAGAATAGGCCATATCTTGGGCTACATGGCTCGAAATGCGATTCCGAGGGCACCTACTCCACCTGCAACCCCCCACTTTTTGTGGTTTCCACCCCTCAGAATTGCCCAAACGGACACTTAGACCCCCATACCTAAGCCACTAGGCTGCGGCAAGCTGCAAGCTCAAGCCCAAACAGGTGGGTGCCCAAATGGGTCAACAGGGTCCAGTACGGGCAAAAAGATGACTTTTCTCAAAAATGATCCTAGACCATGTGCGACGCTAAAACAAGTGTTTTTGGACCGTTTTGAGCTTGTGGTGGCCCATTTTGGTCCTCCGAAAATCCTAAAATGCCTTGAAAATGGGCGGGTTTGGGACCAAAAATGGGTCAAAAATGGGTCAAAAACACATTTTTCCAAACCTCATCCTAGACCATTTGGGGTGCACAAACAAGTGAAATGAGCCCATTTTGAGCCCATTTTGGGGCCCCTCAGAAGTCCAAAAAGCCTTGAAAGTGGGCCTTGTGGTGATGGGGTTCACTTGCAAGCTGATTTCACTTTGTCAAGAGCCATCAATGTGTGAATCATTCTTGATGTCCCTCACCAGTCAAAGCTGATGTTCCCTCCCTCACTAGCTCGGTCCCAATATTAAGTCTTGATTAGGGTTAGCGTTAGGGGTAAACTTGGGTAATCTTGGGTAATCTTGGGTAAACTTGGGTAAACTTGGGTAAAACTGGGTAGCATTGGAAAAAATTGGTTAGGGTTAGGGTCACCGAGCTGGTGGAACCAGTCTTGGTTTTATAACCCTTTTTAGGGTCTAGGGTGGACCTACCAGGTTTAGCAGCAGCAAGCAAGCAAGCAGCAAGCAGCACGCGCGAAATGGGTAAAAATCAGAACTCCGTGGTGGTGCTTCAGATTCGGGTTGAATTTTGGTGGATGATACCTATGGGTGTGAAGTACAATCACACAAAGTTTGAGCAAGAAACTCAACGGTGGCGGCCGTGGACGGGGTTCGCAAGTGGTGGACCTCAGTTTCAAAAACTGCAGTTTAGGGCCAAAAACTGCCATTTTTGGGCTTAAAGCCCGTGGAACACATTCAAAACGGCCAAACGAAGGGAAACGGTGCGTACAATCCACGTGCAGCTTGACTTCCCCGTGTCAACGAGCTCTTTGCGGCCCTCCAACTCCATGATATGTCCCGGAAACGGCCCAAAAAGGCCCCCAGAAGCTTCAAATGCTGACAACCACAAACCAAGAATAGGCCATATCTTGGGCTACATGGCTCGAAATGCGATTCCGAGTGCACCTACTCCACCCGCAACCCCCCACCTTTTGTGGTTTCCACCCCTCAGAATTGCCCAAATGGACGCCTAGACCCCCATACCTAGGCCGACTAGGCTGCAGCCAGCTGCAAGCTCAAACCCAAACAGGTGGGTGCCCAAATGGGTCAATAGGGTCCAGTAGCGGCAAAAAGATGACTTTTCTCAAAAATGATCCTAGACCATGTGCGACGCTAAAACAAGTGTTTTTGGACCGTTTTGAGCTTGTGGTGGCCCATTTTGGTCCTCCAAAAATCCTAAAATGCCTTGAAAATGGGCTGTTTTGGGACCAAAAATGGGTCAAAAACGCATTTTTCCAAACCTTATCCGACACCATTTGGGGTGCACAAACGGGTGAAATGAGCCCATTTTGAGCCCATTTTGGCGGCATTTTGGCCCCTCAGAAGTCCAAAAAGCCTTGAAAGTGGGCCTCGTGGTGATGGGGTTCACTTGCAAGCTGATTTCACTTTGTCAAGAGCCATCAATGTGTGAATCATTCTTGATGTCCCTCACCAGTCATAGCTGATGTTCCCTGCCCCACCAGCTCGGTCCCCATATTCAGTCTTGATTTGGGGTTAGTGGTAAACTTGGGTAGACCTGGGTAAACTTGTGTAATCTTGGGTAATCTTGGGTAAACGTGGTGAGGGGAAGGGTTACGGTTAGGGTCACCGAGCTGGTGGAACCAGTCTTGGTTTTATAACCCTTTTTAGTGTCTAGGGTGGACCAACCAGGTTTAGCAGCAGCAGCAGCAAGCAAGCAGCAGCAAGCAAGCAAGCAGCACGCGCGAAATGGGTAAAAATCAGAACTCCGCCGTGGTGCTTTGGATTTGGTTGAAATTTTGGTGGATGATACCTATGGGTGTGAAATACAATCACACAAAGTTTGAGCGAGAAACTCAACGGTGGCGGCCGGGAACGGGATTCGCAAGTGGCGGACCTCAGTTTCAAAATCTGCAGTTTAGGGCCAAAAACAGCCATTTTTGGGCCAAAAAAGCCCTAGAACACATTCAAAACGGCCAAACGAAGGGAAACGGTGGGTATACTCCACGTGCGGCTTGACTTCCCCGTGTCAACGAGCTCTTTGCGGCCCTCTAACCCCATGATATGTCCCGGAAACGGCCCAAAAAGGCCCCCAGAAGCTCCAAATGCCGACAGCCACAAACCAAGAATAGGCCATATCTTGGGCTACATGGCTCAAAATGTGATTCCGAGGGCACCTACTCCACCCGCAACCCCCCACTTTTTGTGGTTTCCACCCCTCAAAATTGCCCAAACGGACGCCAAGACCCCAATACCTAGGCCCACTAGGCTGCGGCAAGCTGCAAGCTCAAGCCCAAACAGGTGGGTGCCCAAATGAATCAACAGGGTCCAGTAGGGGCAAAAAGATGACTTTTCTAAAAAATGATCCTAGACCATGTGCGACGCTAAAACAAGTGTTTTTGGACCGTTTTGAGCTTGTGGTGGCCCATTTTGGTCCTCCGAAAATCCCAAAATGCCTTGAAAATGGGTTGTTTTGGGACCAAAAATGGGTCAAAAATGGGTCAAAAACGCATTTTCCAGACCTCATCCTAGATCATTTGGGGTGCACAAACAAGTGAAATGAGCCCATTTTGAGCCCATTTTGGGGCATTTTGGCCCCTCAGAAGTCCAACAAAAGCCTTGAAAGTGGGCCTCGTGGTGATGGGGTTCACTTGCAAGCTGATTTCACTTTGTCAAGAGCCATCAATGTGTGAATCATTCTTGATGCCCCTCACCAGTCATAGCTAATGTTCCCTCCCCCACCAGCTCGGTCCCAATATTCAGTCTTGATTAGGGTCACCGAGCTGGTGGAACCAGTTTTGGTTTTACAACCCTTTTTAGTGTCTAGGGTGGACCTACCAGGTTTAGCAGCAGCAAGCAAGCAGCAAGCAGCAAGCAGCAGCAAGCAGCAAGCAAGCAAGCAGCAGCACGCGCGAAATGGGTAAAAATCAGAACTCCCTCGTGGTGCTTCCCATTCAGGTGAAATTTTGGTGGATGATACCTATGGGTGTGAAGTACAATCACACAAAGTTTGAGCAAAAAACTCAACGGTGGCGGCCGGGAACGGGAATTTGCAAGTGGCGGATCTCAGTTTCAAAAACTGCAGTTTAGGGCCAAAAACAGCCATTTTTGGGCCAAAAAAACCCTAGAACACAGTCAAAACGGCCAAACGAAGGGAAACGGTGGGTACACTTCATGTGCGGCTTGACTTCCCCGTGTCAACGAGCTCTTTGCAGCCCTCTAACTCCATGATATGTCCCGGAAACGGCCCAAAAAGGCCCCCCAAAACTCAAAATGCCAACAGCCACAAACCAAGAATAGGCCATATCTTGGGCTACATGGCTCAAAATGCGATTCCGAGGGCACCTACTCCACCTGCAACCCCCCACTTTTTGTGGTTTCCACCCCTCAGAATTGCCCAAACGGACACCTAGACCCCCATACCTAGGCCCACTAGGCTGCGGCAAGCTGCAAGCTCAAGCCCAAACACGTGGGTGCCCAAATGGGTCAACAGGGTCCAGTACGGGCAAAAAGATGACTTTTCTCAAAAATGATCCTAGACCATGTGCGACGCTAAAACAAGTGTCTTTGGACTGTTTTGAGCTTGTGGTGGCCCATTTTGGGCCTCCGAAAATCCTAAAATGCCTTGAAAATGGGCTGTTTTGGGACCAAAAATGGGTCAAAAACGCATTTTTCCAAACCTCATCCTAGACCATTTGGGGTGCACAAACGGCTGAAATTAGCCCATTTTGAGTCCATTTTGGGGCATTTTGGCCCCTCAGAAGTCCAAAAAGCATTGAAAGTGGGCCTTGTGGTGATGGGGTTCACTTGCAAGCTGATTTCACTTTGTCAAGAGCCATCAATGCATGAATCCTTCTTGATGTCCCTCACCAGCCATAGCTGATGTTCCCACCCCCACCAGCTCGGTCCCAATATTCAGTCTTGATTAGGATTAGGGGTAACTTGGGTAATCTTGGGTAATCTGGGGTAAACCCGGGTAAACTTGGGTAACATTGGGTAACGTTGGTTAGGGTTAGCGTAGGGGTTATAGGGAAACGCAGAGGGATCCTCCTCATCCAAACAACAAACGGAAAAAAACACACATTGGGGCACGTGTTGTTGGCTGATGATCGGAGGGTGGTCCTGCTTTTTCGTTTCCCCATATGGCTCCGGCCAAAGCTAAGGCGCATATTACTTGAGTCTACCGATGACACTGAGCTGACTTGAGAATTTTGACTTGAGCATGAGCACATAATACACAATTACTGCGCATATTCAGCACAGCCACTGTTTGCGATTTCATGCACCCGTTGCACGGTGACCAAAAAGAGCCCTTTAGCTGTGCTACCACGGGCGGTGACAAGGGCACCAAGGCCACGCTTTTGAGGTGAACGTGCGAAGGCATGCACCCTACTTTTTTCTATACTCAGACAGACACACACGCACACACACGGCTTGCCTCCCAACCGAACGAAGGCGGATGCCACCAGATGGGGGTGCAGAGTGGCATGGGACCTCTTGAAGGAGATAGTCCAGGCGCCGCTGAAGTAGCGGCCGCCCATGGCGTTCAGAGGTGGCCCGGGGGACACGCTGGAGGTCGCCATGGACCTAAAGATGGAACAGGTCCGGTCTTCGGTCCGTCACTCGGGGAGATGCCCGGGGGTCGAGTACTGGGCGGGCAAGCCAACCCCAGAGGTGCTGACGACGACCACTGTATGGATGAATCTCCCGATGGAAGTCAGAGCGACCACGGCCGACATATGGGCGCGCCTACAAGAGGCCCCCTGGTTTGCGGGGCTATGCACTGGAGATCGACCAGGGAGGTTAGGGGTCTCAGTCTGGGGCTCTGCGCCGGTATGCAACGACATTCGCAGGCTGTTGGCAGCGGAGTTGGGGACAGAGGTGAAGCAACCCAAAACACTTGCTCGAGTGTACGGCTATGGGCCTGGCTTTGGCCTAGATGCCTGCGATCCGGACTCCTATGCCTAGCAGGAGGTACGCCAAGTGTGGCCGTCCATGGATGTGAAGCTAATAGACTGCCAGCATCTCACAAGCTCTGGCCTTCAACGCCCCACCTTCGCGCTCACGCTGGAGGGGGTGCCGAAGGACTGGGAGCAATCTATCCTTCGGGACAGCGACGCGCGGCTGCAGGAGAAAGTATGAGTTAGGTGTGTGACCCAGCGGGCTACAGGGCAAAGGAAGCATGTGGGCCCCGGCGCACAGCTAGTCCGTGGCCCCGGGCCGGAGGCGGAGGATCCAGCCAGCAGCTGGTATAGGAGGAGCCCTGGACATCGCCGCAGAGCGAAGAGGTGGCGAGCGGGGACGAGGACATGAATGGTGCAGGCGAGCTGTGACGCACGGCCGGGGAAGGGCCCTTATGCTGACTCTATGGCTGGCGCTTGCGGGATTGCTCTAGCTGAGTGCGACTACGACATTGACGACATGCGGCATGCACGTGCTCCGGCGACGCCCCCCATCTGCTCTGGGATGGCCGAAACAGTATGACGTGCAAGCCATGCTACTGGGTCGCTGTGGGGATATTCATCCGAGGCCGGAACCCCTGCCGGTGGAGTCCGCGAAGGTGACCTCTCTTCGAAGACACTGGCGGCAAGTCATGACTTCCAAGGCCGACATAGTATGCCTCCAAGAAACACGGCTCACCGCAGCGGGAAGAGAGCCATGACCGCACTGGCACGCAAAATGGGATGGTGCGCGCTCTGGGGCGCGCCGCTCGACCACAATGGAGTAGGTGTGTGGGACACCGGGCCCGGCGGTGTGGGCATATTGTACCGTCCGGGCATGGTGATGCAGCTGGCGGCTCGCCCGACCGATAATGAGGCCGTCCAGGCGCTGTGGGCGTCAGGGCGGTGGATGCATGCCCACGTGGCGCACGCGGAGGGCCGCAGCATTCTCAATATGCAAGTGGCCTATGGTATTGTGGCGCAAAAGCGCCCTAATGCCCAGCTGTGGAAAACGATGCTGCGCTACACGGCAAGGCCAGGGAATTCCGCGCAGATATTATGTGCCGATTTTAACTTCCGACTCTGCGATGAGAACGACATGCCGAGGGAAGTGTTCACGGTGTTGAGGAAGGGTCTGCTTGTGGACGTCATGAGGGCCCGCGCGGAGGCGCGGGGGCATCATCCATGTCCGACCTACCCAGGCGGTTCAGGCACGGAGACCCGCATTGATGGGCTTCTAACAGACCCCAGAGTGGCCTCCCTGGTGCAAAATGAGAGGGTGATTACAAAGGCAGGGCTACCGGGTCACTCTCTCCTGCGAATAGACATCAGCCTCGACATGGCGAACCAGAAGGTGACCAAGATCAGAAGCCTGGAGGACCCTGAGGAGCATAACATGCACATGGAGGAGCGCCAACGACTGGCCTCAATTTTCTGGGATAGTGTACGTAGGCCGTGGAAAGTGGCTGTATGCGCCCGGGACGTCAACGGAATGTGGCACACGTGGACATGGGCAGCGGAGGAATTCCTGGTGATGGAGCTCGGGGAGGACGGCACCATGGAGTCGACGGTCCGCATGCATTGGCCGGGCCCCCCGGTGGCGAAGACCGACGCAAAGGAACTGGAAAAACGGGGGCAGGGCACGTTGCGCACGGTAGCAATTACCAAGCTCTGCCCCAACAAGAAACTGCCCAGCGGCGCACCAAAAACCAGAGTCATACGGATCCTGGACGCGGTCAAAGGGGCGGTGAAGCAGGTGCTGCGGTATGTGTGGGCGCAGGAGCAAGCAAATCTGGCGAGATTGGGCGGGTGGCCCAGGTGGTACAGCAGTGCTGGCTCTCTGCGCACAGGGGTTCGGATCAACTATAGCAGGAACGACCCCCCCCCCCTCTTGAGCGGATAGTAGTGCCTTCGCGAGACAGGCTGTGCAGTGCCCAGACGCCGGAGCAGCTCATGGCAGCCCTGGAAGCGGCGGTATGAGCGCGAGCGCTGACTGAGGAGCGGGCGCGCGTGCAGGCCTGGAAACAGTGGATAGATGAGTCCTGGACAACGTCGCCAGGAGTGGTGTATCGATGGATCAGAGGAGCGGGGGACGCAGCCTTGCAAATGGTGCGGACCCCAAGCGGGGAAATCACGGTGAATATCGCAGAAATGGATGAGGCCATCCGAGCCGCTTGGCCGCAAGTGAAAAGGCGCTATGAGACGACGCCGGAGCCCTCCATTGACAAGTTCATGAAGGAGTATAGACACCATGTCTGACGCAGTGTGATGAAGGCCAGAATGCTCACGGGCGACGTGTTGTTGCAGCGGGCACGCAAAATGGGGGTGAAAACGGACCTCTGGTCAATTAGCCTGCTTAAGCGTCTCCCGGCTCCTATCTGGGATGCGCTGGCGGAGCTCCTGCGCATGGTGGAGCGCACAGGACAATGGCGAGACAGGGTGGCAGAGGGCTTCACATCACTAGTGCCCAACGGAGAGGGGGGGGGGGCGACCCCATGAAGTTGCGGCCGCTGACCGTTCTCTCGCAAATCTACCGCATATGGGCAGGGGTCAGAATGGAAGACGCACTGTAGTGGCAGGAGCAGTGGATACATCGAGAGGCGTACGGATTCCGCCCCCACCGGGGGGCCATAGACGCGGCGACAGTCCTCACTCTCTAAGTTTATAGTGATTTCAACACTGTGTTTTTGCCTCTCCTGCTGCTTGCTGCTGGTGTAGGGTTTCCTGCTGCTTGTTTTTGAAGATGAAAAGCTTTTGTTTGCTGAAATACAATCAATCCAGGATAGCCCAAGCCAGAGATATGCAAGTAGAAGAGAATCAGGATCAAAGCATGAAGGGCTGCAGTGTAAACAGTGAAAGATGAAAGGATATTCACAGAAACTGCAACCCAGGTCAAATCGGATTGCATATTCACAAAGATAGCTGAAATGTTTTGGAAAAGAGTTGGAAAACTGCCTCATGGTCACTCTATCTCCATAGTGCCATCTCAGGAGATGTGCACTCTTTGTTTTGGGTCCCATATATGCTGAGGTGGCAGGGCATGTGGCGATGAGGTCACTGCCATGTCACATGGGATCTTCCTACTTAGCTAGGCTGACCGGGAATTGAACCCAGGACCTCTCAAAAAGAGGTGCCCAGCCCCCTAGGGTGCATACCACTAGGACAGCTAAGAAGTCATGGAAAAACATAGATAAATTCATAGGCTCTGCCCTGGATATGTCAGTTCTCAGTCAACTCAGGAAAAGATGATTTGCCTCACATTGAAAGGGGATTAAGGGGTCCACTCCATATCCTGATTGGGTGTTTGGTTCCATAGGTCAAAATGTGTTATCACCACTTTTGGTGGGGCCAATACTAAGATAGAAATGCATGGATGCTCAGTGCATCTCTAATACAACTAGAGTATGCCTCAAAGCATTGGAAAAGCACTTTTTCTTACTCCCCCCTTGTGCTGTGGTGGCCACCACTGTCGCATTTTCAGGAAAAAGGGATTTTTTTCTTGGCCTTTCCTTGGTTTCCACATCTACTTTAAAATACCTATAGTGTCCCTCACACAGAAAAATGGGCGCTCACCATGGCTGGCGCTCTTTTGCTGCTCTGTTTGTAACATTTCCTACCGAAGGCTCAGCGCTCATGGCGCTGCCGGGGCTCTTGTGGCTTGGTTGGGTTAGTTTGGGAGCATGCCAAAACATGTGCATGTGCATCCCTCCCTCCAAGACGCAGCGCGACACAAACCCAACGCAAGACACAATATACACACTCGCATGGGTTCTCGTAAACCTGCTGGCGACCTGTGACCTATCTTAGGGCGAAGGGAGTCGTCAAAAAAATTAATTTGCCCCTTGGTGGGGTCTTGGGTTCTGCTCAGTCTCTCCAGGCTGCTGCGTTTCGGCCCGAACACGGCCTACTCAGCGAGGCTGCGCGTGGGTATCTGTACAGACAGGAATGGGAGAATTATGGACGAATCCACGCAAACGCGAAGCGACGACACCTAAATCCGTCAAATGACGGCCTAGAATTTTTCTAAGACAACACACCTGACCAGAATCCAATTGTGCATTAGAAGCACATTTTTATAAAAATTATAGTCATCTCTAGATTTTTCAATCAAGAAATTCCTACGCATAAAAAGGCGGCGCGCAGGAGCGGCTCCTAGCGAAGCGCCTGAAAATGCAGAAATAATGGCATTATAAACGTATGTCTCAAGTAGTCTTGAAAATGACGAGACACACATTAATAAATAAACATACAGATTCCACCCACACTGATAGAAGAATCAAAAATCCAAGAATTCGAAAATCAACGAAAAGACTTCAATGAATCAGGTATAAACTACAGGTATGCTCGTCTCGTATGCAGCATACACATTGCTCGTCTCGTGTCTCCGTGAACGAGTCTTGTAGCAGCGCTAACAACGATAGAACGCGATAGAAGGATTGATTAGATAGATTGCAGATGATTAGAGGTCAGATCAGGGTGATTAGACATACACACAAGTGCATAGCGACGTTTTTCGCTTGCGCCCCACCTGCTCTCTCTCTCCAGCGGTAGGTAAGGTGAGTAAGCCCAGGAGGGGCCACCCCCTGGTGGAGTCCGCGATTGTGGGTAAGATGGGCAGGTTTGCCCAAGACACTCGTGCATGCTCGTGCATTCACACACGCATTAAAGGGTAGGCCACGCGAAGTGCGCACGGTAAACCTTGTTTAGGTTACCCAGGGGCTCCCCAGTACGTTCTTTAAGAGAACCTGAGGAGTCTCTTAACGCTTGCTTGCTTGACAGGGCGTGTTTGCGGACAGTGTATTATAGGTCACACTGAGAAGCGTAAGGTACGTGGAGTGTGGCTTGGTTCCTCCGCCGCAAACACCCCTTCATTTGCCTTTGCTTTACAGGTGGGCAGGTAGGGTGATTGGTGCAGCAGCATACCATTTTTTTCCTGCCCTGCTAAACAAGGGCGCAGATCACACAAACAAATAACTCCGCCTCTGCCTGTGGCAGAGCAGGGAGTCCGACTCCATCGACATCTGCGCCGTGCACGCAAAAAGAGCACCTCTTCCCTCCAAGCCCTAGCAGGGGAAACACGTTGCGGCGTCCCCTGTTAGGCCACAGTTGCTTAGCAGCGCTGTGTTCTCTTGTCTTCTTCACAGGAGGGTCGTTAGGACCCACGACATGTTCTTCAACCACACCCAGTAGAGTGTGCGTGTAGGAGTGGTAGTCCTGAGTGGGGGCTTGAGCCAGTTGCAGAAGTGCTCGCCCACCAGGATGGTGCCACTGTAGGGTGTGTAGGACCTGTAGTGCGTGTGTCACTGTCCCACCCGTTTCCTGCAATTTTAGCAGGGTTGGTGGGCTGTGGCAGTGGTTAGGTCAGTGTTTTGGCCACTTAGCAAAACGGCGTTTTCATGCCTTCATAGCTTTTGGCCACCCCTCCCTGTAGTAGACAGACAGGTAGGGAAAACAATACCTGGATTAGTACGCTGGGTATTCCCCAAAGGTTTTGCGCCAGCACAGAAATTGGGCGCTTAGGGGAGGGGAGACCCGGGGCGTACCCCGTGGCATCAATAAGCCAACCCTCCAGGTTTAGCAAGCGTGCAGACTTGGGTATAATTAGGACACCACTTCTGCGGCTTGCTCTCAGGACCTTAGGAATAGCACACTCACACATACGCTTTGGCAGGTCAGGGTAAGGTTCAGTCCCTAGCTTTAGTCTTGGAGTGTCTCAGCGAGCCTCAGCAACTCACCAACGTTGTTCTGGGACAAGTAGTCAACCAGAACTGAGTTTAGGCGTCCCTCAGGTAGAACAAATGCAGAGAAGGGCTCCCAGGTGGCCTCTTCGACTCCAAACCCTTCCCATAGGGTGAGGAAGCGCCAACCCTGGCGATAGCGGTGGCGTAGGACAGACTTCACCAGGTAGAAGCCCCCCTTAGCCATCTCCTCGGCGTTCATGTCGGGGAGTTCACCCTCAACTTCCATAGGGTTGGCAGCCCCTTGTAGGTCCAGAGCGGCGATTTCCTCGTCGTTCAGCTCCCACTCCTCCCCACAGAGGTCTTCAGGATCATAGTAGCGCTTCAGGTGTTGAGCAGCGCACACCAGGGTCCCCCCTAGACGGGGAGAACACCGCACGGTGATACGGTGTCCATCCACTGATAGAATCTTGTACGGCCCGAAGTACGGGTCATCGCTGGTAGAGCGTGGCCAGGCGGGTAGTCGACTGTGGTGCACCAGCACCCAGTCCCCCTCTTGGTAGGTGGCCGGTACTCGGTGCTTGTTCTTCTTGTTCCACTGACGCTCCCTCACTCTCTGGAGCATAGCCTTGGCCTTGTCCACCTTCGCTTGTTGCTCTTGGACCCATTCACCCACAGAAGAATGGGTGTCCTCTGGATAGGGGGCATGTAGGAACCATGCCGGGCGCCCTAGGAATAGCTCATGGGGCGAGTAGCCAGTAGCAGAACTCTCTTGGGAGTTCATCATCAAGGATATGACGGGGAGTAGTCTCACCCAGTCTCTGGTGCGTTCAGTTTTGCACAATATCCTTACATTCTCCTTGAGGACACGGATCTGTCGCTCACATAGGGGGTTGCTCGTGTGAGAGTAGGGAATCCCCGTAGACACCTGGACATTGAGGGATCTCAGGACCCTCTTGTACCAGCCAGTATCTGAGCGTACTCGTACGTCCTCATCGGAGTTGATCTCCTTGGGCGCCCCATAGACACAAAACCACTCCTCCAGGAGTATCTTGATAGTTTCCTCCCCGGTAATGTGCTTGGTACATGGGAACACCCTGGTAAACCTGGTCAACCCACAGGTTACCACGAGGGCGAAGTCATAGCCCCCGAACTTCGGCATCTCCGTGTAGTCCACGTATAGAACACTGTTAGCACAGTGAGGGATGGGCAGGGTCGAGTAGAGACCTCTGTCCCTGATATCCCCTGGTTTACAGGACCTGCACGGGCACTTGTCCACGATAGGCTGGAGGGTTTTCCGCAGTTGGTCGTCAGTCCACGTAGTGTGGAACCACTGCTTGAACAGCCTCAGGGTACGGTCAGCACCCACATGACCGCTGGACTCATGGGTCCACTTCAGCAGCGCTGGGACTCTGTCACTAGGCACCACGATGCGGTCCTCGTGCCAGAGGTAGCTCTTGTCCCTCTTCCACTGGTCTTGGTTGACCAGGAGGGGTTCAAGGCGTTTCTCCAGGCGCTTGTAGATATCCCCAAACTCCTTCAGGTACTCCGATTGTTGGAGTCCATCCAGGGGGCGTATCATCGTCATGTTGAGGTCCAAGTGGACGTCCATACGGCTGAACGCCTCCTTAGCCAGCGCTTCAGACCGGGCACCAATCAGGGCGTCGAAGTTGTTGCGGCTGATGTAGTCGGCACACTCGTTCTTCACTCCCTGGATATGGTGTACCGTCAGCCGTAGTTGACTGAGGTAGGTCCACCAGCGCCGTAGCTTGGCCTTCTCAGGTGGGGGGCCCTTCTGGAAACTGCGAACCGGTTCTTGGTCGCATAGCCAGACCACAGGGTTACTCCCCAACAATCGTGCTTGTGAGGATAGCACCAGCATACCCGCGAGCAATTCCTGCTCATAGGTGGAGTACTTCCCCCTGGCCTGGTTCCACTTCCAGTTCCAGTGGCCCAGAGGTACTAGGACCCACTTGTCGTCAGGGTAGCTGTGCTTGAGGGTTCCATCTCGGTTGAGACCTTCCGTCCCCCATTGGGAAATGGCCGATTCGAACTCCTCCTTCTCTAGTGCTTGCCATTGGAACAACGTTCCACCACCGCCCACATTGCTGGCGTCGGTCACCAGGATAATCTCCCCTTGTGCCCTAGGCACGCCCAAGCACTTAGCGTTGGCCACCTTGTCTTTGAGCTCGTCAAACACTTGTTGCTCTTGTGGGCCCCAGCGCCAAGTAGTACTCTTCTTGATCAAGTCCGTCAGAATGGCGCTGGTGTAGGTGAAGTTTTTGATATGGCGGCGATAGAAGTTGCACGCCCCGATGAAACTGCGTACATCATGAAGTCCTTTCTTGGGGTCTTCGTGTCGTACCTTAGCATCCATCAGGGGTTTGGCCTTAGAGGCCGCTGGGGTCCACCACCCATAGCCAACGTCAAACCCCAGGTACTGCATGGTCTCCTCCATGAACTCACACTTCTCCAGCTTGAGTCGGGTGTGGTTCTCCTGGCAGACCGCAAAGAACTCACCCAAGAGGATTAGGTGATCCTCCTGGGTATGGGTCCCGAGGCATACATCGTCGATGTGAGCCTCCATCTGGGCCCCACGGGATATAAGCTCCTGCACCTTAGGTCTCCTTCGTAGGATGGACAAGATCTTGTTCATCAGCTCTTGGAATAGAGCGGGTGCGTTGGCCACACCAAACGGCATGACCTTCCACTTGAACACCCTCCCCTGAGGGGTGATGAAGGCCAGTAGTTCCTGTGCGTTGGGCGTCAGGTCCACTTGCCTGAATCCGCTCCTCTTGTCCATTTTGGTCTTGTAGCGACAGGAGGCTATCTTCTCCAGGGTAGACTGCATATTGGGAATGGACCCTGAGTGGTTCAGCGTTTTCTTGTTCAGCTCTCCGTAGTCCACTACCAGCCGTTTGGCTGTAGACCCAGGTTTAGCCACCAGGAAACAGGGGCTGCAGTGTAGGGGGTAGTCCCCGTCCTTGTACTCCAGGACTAGGCCAGCGTCGATACATTCTTGTATCTGTCGCTCAATCTCGTCGGCCTGCTCTTTAGGAGCTGGATAGGGTCTCCTCCGGATCTTGTGACCCACGAACTCGGGTTTCAGCTTGAGGTCCATCTGTACCAGCTTGTCGCATGAGGCTGGGGGGGGTAGTTCTCCGAACACCTCCAGATAGGTCCTTATAAGCTTCTGTACCCGCGGGTCCAATACCTTGATCTTGTCCTCCATGTCCTCGTCAGAGTGTAAGTTGCTTGCCCCCTGAGTGATAGACGTCGGGAGGTGGTCCTCCACCGACTCTTCGCCCGTGGTAGTGTCCTTCAGCCCTTGGTAGGCATATAGAAGGTCTTGTTCAACCATCTCCGGTGGACGATGGCAACATAGGCACGCTCGAGGGAGTTCACATACACATTCCTCCGAGAGGTCGTCCTCCTCAGGGGTCCTCACATGGGCGCCCCACACGCTCTTCATCAGCTTAAGATCTACCTCCCTTTGCCAGGTGGTGATCTTCTGTTCGAGGTCCTCCTTCAATTGGGATAGATCTCCCATACGTCCTTGCTTCAGTGGCCATGAGCTGCGGGTAGGCTTCGCGTAGCATAGCTTTTTCGCCACCAACTTCCTCTTGGAATCCACATACTCCCTCAGCCTGGAACGAGGGTCCAGCTCTTCGTCCACGGGGTCTTCCACCCTCATGGAGAGTAGGGGTTTTACTGGGGCGACGTACTCGGCGTTCTCCACTTCCTCCACACAGGTCTGCACGAAGAAGGCGTCGTGCTCAGTTTCGTCATCTGAGTGGATAGAGCTAGGTAGCTCAGATAGTCCACACTCAGAGACTCCATCAGGAACAGGTACAGGGCAGGGAGAGTTGGGGGCGTTGGTGTCAGTCACGACGTACTCATCTCCTCCGGGTGTAGTCTCAACACTATCTTGAGGTCGTAGGCGATCCTTCAAGTCACCCAAGGCGAGTCCGTCGCTTTCTCGTTATATAGCCTGGACCAGAGTCGGGTCCAGATCCTCCCAGGGGATGGAGGTAAGACCTCCGTCCACCACGCTCAACATACTCCCCCATCCGGGTTTCCCAATAGGCGTCTTACGCCCCAGAGGCACGTAGATGGCCTCATCAGGTAACCGAACAGAGCTGATAGTCAGCTTTTACAGGAGGTTTCGCCAGTACTCGTTGCCCCCATGGGCTCCCCAATCGGGGGAACACAGGACCATACGGGAACGTTCCAAGGCCACCTTGGTCAGCACCTTCCCCAGTTCACTGAACCTGGGGTTCCCGTAGGACATCCCGAAAGAGGGCCAGTAAAATTTGTAGCTGCAGTTCTTCCCCTTGCTGCAGTAAAGGTCCAGTACATGCTGCTTGTCGCCGGCGAACAACTCCACACTCAGGTCTTCTCTAGAGTAACCCAACTCCTTCAGACCTTGGTCTAGGACTTCCCCCAATAGTTGATAGTCCTCAGTTTTGGAGGCCGCCATCATGTTCGAGGGCTCCTCCTTCGATAGCCTCGGGTAACTCGAGGTATGTTCCGACTGCTCCAGTGGCACAGACTCTCTGCCACTGCCGTGGTCCACGTAGAGGAGGTAGGGCGCTTGCAGCGTCAGGGATTGTATCTGGGAGTGCTGTACGAAGAAGTCAGTCCCCAGTACAAAGTCGAAGGCCTCAGTGTCCATCACATAGAACCGATGGGCGATAGTCCGGGAGCCCATAGGTACCTCCACTTCACAGTCCCCGCAGCTGTGCACCACATGTCCGTCCCCCATGCGTATAGCCGCGGTGGTCATGGTGTCCTCCAGGCTCCCACAAGGTAAAATTTTCTTGGCCACTATAGATATTGTGGCGCCAGTATCCAATACCCCCAGGTATTCGCGTCCCCCTAGTCGGATACGTACCCAAAACACCAGGTCTTGAGTGCCACCGGAGCGTCCCCGTCAGAACTCCGCGGGACAGGTCACCTCGAACCCCTTGTTCCGTAGTTTGCGGGCCATCCTCATGAAACGGCTCCTCTTCTTAGCGTTGCCGTCATCACCACCTTCATGCTCACGCTTGGCTCCTTGTTCTTGCTGGGCCTGCGTTTGTGAGCGTGTGGTAGGTCCAGACTGCCCTCCAGAGGGCTCGGAGTTCCCCCCTGGATTAGGTTTGGGGTTGCCTCCGTTCTTGTCCTTATTCTTGTTGTCCTTGTCTGGCTGGCGGTTAGCGCCTCCTCCTCGTCCACCTTGACCCTTGTCTTGCCCTTGTCCACGTCCTTTCGACTTGCCCTTGCCGGAGTCGTTGCCTTTGCCTTTGCCTCCACCCTTGCCTGAGCCTTTGCCAGGATCTTCACCCTTAAGCTTCGCCGATAGGCGTTGCTTATGGTAGCACTCATCCTCGTAGTGCTTCCGCTTCCCGCAGAATGCACACGTGATGGTGCACCTGTAATGATCCGGCAGCTTCGCTTTGGCGCCGGTGTTCTTCTCCTGCTGCTTCCCCTGGACTACGAAGCAGTCTCGCTGCTCGCAGTCAGGGGCGTGCTGCAGGTGGCCCTGCTCGTCTCTGGCATCACACCAGAATAGCTCTCTAACGTTCTCCATGATACGGGCGTGGGCGTGTTTGGGGGTAGTCCCCTGCCCAGGTCGGGACCCTTGGTACCCTTTGCCATGGCCTCCAGAACTTCCACCACCAGGACGGTAGTTGTTCAAGTGCTGGTCGCTCTCCTTCTCCAGCGCCAGCTCCAGGAGTAGCACGCATAGATCCTCGTAGCGGAGGGATCTAGCCTTGCGCTCCGCCGTCGAACGGCACTCGTCCCACAGCTCTCCAGGGAGCTTGGCCACCAACCAGAACAGCAGGTCGTCGCTGCTGTAGGAACCGGGCGTCAGTCGTCCAGCCCAGTGATCCAGGTCAGCCAACAGCTCAGAGACCCTGCCAGGTTTGGGGTTGTTGGGCAGCACGGGCAGGTTCTGGATCTCGGCCCTGATGGAGAGGTCGGTTTCGTAGGTCGGGTACTGCCTCTCCAAGGCAACCAACACATCGGCAAAGGTGGCGGAGTTAGTCACGATATGCCTTACCTGCTTCTCCAGGTACTTGGTCTTGCAGCACTGCAGGAGCAGATCGCACTTGACTCGTCCACTAGCGTGGGTTTGGCCGGTCAATCGGAGAAACCGGCCAAAATTCTCAGCGAACTCGCTGAGGTCCTTGCCTGTGAACTCAGGCAGGTTCACCACGATCTTGGAGGTGGCAATAGCCTTCGCCTCCTGTGACCTGCGTCCCTCAGGGCGTCGGGTCTTCTTCTTCTTCTTCTTCTTCTTCTTTCCCCTTGGGTTCTCAGGGTCCTCCGGGTCATCGTCCTCCGAGGGCGAAGCAGAAGTCATAGACGGCGGCTCATCATCGGAGGGGTCTCCGCCTAGATCACTAGAGCCATAAGGCTCCACGTCCACCATTGCCCTCAAGGCTGTCAGCCCCAGCCGGTCCAGCTCGGCCCTCGTAGAGTTCGTCACGTGGCTGTAGGGCGGCTGGGCCGTCCTTGGTACGAAAGGACTTCTCGGTATCGCTGCAGGGGTCGGCATCGGTCGGCTCCTCAGGCTCCCCAGGGTGTTTGTCAGCCCTGCCGCCAGGTGGTTGGCATGTACTCGGTGGGGTGACATTTCCACCGTGGTAGGTGACGCTTGGGGCGGTATCATCAGGGGCTCCAGTTTCTCTCGGATCTCTTGAGTGAGGTCGCCCACGATTTTTGAAGTGGCTCCTCGGAGCACCTCGTTGATCTCCGACCGCGTCAGGGACCTGTTGGAGGATCTCCCCGATCCTCTACTCCTGCCTCCAAGAGACTGAGGTCCTCTCCTCAACTCACTCAAGGTTGCATACCCAGGTGCATACCCAGGAACATCCACATAGGTTCTCGTAGCGGGTAGAGGATGGTGATAGTCAGCCGCATACCATCGCGGCGCAGAACTGGAAGCCACCGGCTCACTGGCAGTAGTTGCCTCAGGAAACGCAGTGGTAGGTGGGCCCAAACCATAGGCAGGGTAGGCAGGCATGCCAGTAAAGCCTGTGCCTTCTGCCATAGGCGGGTTGGTTATGGGAGTGGATGTTGCAGCGGCTGGGTCCGGAATTGGGAGTGTGGTGGTTATAGGAGAGGGTGATGCGTGGAGGCCAGAAGCGCTTGGTGCGCCTTCGAAGGTAGGGTCATTCGTCAGGTCTTGCCCTTGGTCCTCTCCTTCGTCTGCTTCGTCTCCAGCATCCTTCTCGCTCTCTCTCTTCCTCTTCACAGGCTGAGTGACCTCCTCCTCGACTGAGAGGGCCCTGAAGGCCGACTGGAGTGCATCCAAAGAGTCCTCAGCCACGCCCACTGGCCCATGTAAGGGCTCCGAAGGTACAGCGCTAGGTCCAGGTCCAGGTTCACCAGGTGCTGGCCTTGCTGGTGCCTCAGGCGCTGTCTTCACGTCGGCGTCCTCCTTCCTTGTTTCCATCTTCGTTCGCCCTTATGCTTATATTTGACTGTACTCGGCGCACTGGATGTACGGCGCGGGGTTGCTGCCGGTGCGCAGAGACAGTCTGCCTCTTGCTACCAGAAAAGTTTATAGTGATTTCAACACTGTGTTTTTGCCTCTCCTGCTGCTTGCTGCTGGTGTAGGGTTTCCTGCTGCTTGTTTTTGAAGATGAAAAGCTTTTGTTTGCTGAAATACAATCAATCCAGGATAGCCCAAGCCAGAGATATGCAAGTAGAAGAGAATCAGGATCAAAGCATGAAGGGCTGCAGTGTAAACAGTGAAAGATGAAAGGATATTCACAGAAACTGCAACTCAGGTCAAATCGGATTGCATATTCACAAAGATAGCTGAAATGTTTTGGAAAAGAGTTGGAAAACTGCCTCATGGTCACTCTATCTCCATAGTGCCATCTCAGGAGATGTGCACTCTTTGTTTTGGGTCCCATATATGCTGAGGTGGCAGGGCATGTGGCGATGAGGTCACTGCCATGTCACATGGGATCTTCCTACTTAGCTAGGCTGACCGGGAATTGAACCCAGGACCTCTCAAAAAGAGGTGCCCAGCCCCCTAGGGTGCATACCACTAGGACAGCTAAGAAGTCATGGAAAAACATAGATAAATTCATAGGCTCTGCCCTGGATATGTCAGTTCTCAGTCAACTCAGGAAAAGATGATTTGCCTCACATTGAAAGGGGATTAAGGGGTCCACTCCATATCCTGATTGGGTGTTTGGTTCCATAGGTCAAAATGTGTTATCACCACTTTTGGTGGGGCCAATACTAAGATAGAAATGCATGGATGCTCAGTGCATCTCTAATACAACTAGAGTATGCCTCAAAGCATTGGAAAAGCACTTTTTCTTACTTTGGTGGAGCTGGCACAGGCGCTCAAGACGCCACTGGTTGGGGCAGGCACTAATTACACAAAGTGCTTCGACCTGATACCGCAGGCCATCTCGATGGCACTGATGGAAGAACAAGGAATCGATGAAGGAGTCCTTCGAGCGTTCAGCGGCATGTACCGGCAGCTGAGGCGCATGTTCAAGATCAAGGGCTGCCTGGGGGCCTGGTGGGCAGCCACGAATGGGGTGCTGCAAGGGTGCCCGCTTAGCGTGATAGTAATTAATGCTCTCACGACCACGTGGAAGCGCATCGTTGATGAAGTCGGAAAGCCGTTGGTGGTCACCACGAAGGAGATGCCGCCCGCGCCGAAGGAGGAGGAGATCCCCTCGTGCTGCTGGACCAGCTATGGATCCGGGCTAGCTCGGATATGGGTTTGGAGGTGTGTGCAGCCCTACTTCTGCTGGGAGCAGGGCTGGGTGGTGGATGGCGAGCACGCCCCGCCGCCGAACCCGGACAATGGGGGGCGGGCGTGCAACCGCCAAGAAGACCACATGGCTGCCGACCAGGGCTGCCCACGCCTGGCGAGAAAGTCTGGGGGCGCCTAGGCCTGTAGGCAATGCCCACCCAGCTAGCACGGAGCACTCTAGAGCGTCGCTGTGGAGCCCCCTTTCGCAGGACGTCGAGTCCGATGTGTCCAACGAGGAACCGGACTGCCCGATCGTGCCCAGGGACCTTTTTGGCGCAGACTCGGTGGACGGAGCAAGCGACAGCACACATATGTCGGAGGAAGGATCAGTGGATGCAGAGGACGCGCCACCGGGATCACAGGCCACGATCTCAGCAGAGGGCTATGCGGACGATACATATATGCCTACAGTGTACCTTTTGTCCCTGCTGGCAATGCTCGCGGCGACTAGCAAATGGTTGACGCTGACGGGACAAGAGGTAAACGCCTCAAAATCGCTGGCCTTCGCAGCAACGCACTCAGCGCGTAAGCGTCCGAGCACGCTGGAGGCGACACTGGACGGACTGCGAATACCCACCCAACAAGAGTTCAGGCAACTAGGGCTGGGGGTGCGCACGGTGCCGCGACGACGCACATGCCCGCTGCTGCACAAGCACCTAAAGGAGGGGAAGGCAGCCCTCCGGAAGACCAGAACGATCCCAGGAGACTTTGATAGAAAGGCCACGGTGGCGGCGGTAATGATCGTGGCAACGACGCCGTTTGGAGTCGAGCTAGCGGATGTGGCCCCAAGAGACGTGAGCAGCTTGGAGTTGGCGATCATCACAGCGATATGGGGGCCCACCGGACCATGCAGGGCAAAGGAGGTGGTGTTTGCCCTGCTGCTGCCGGGGCACAGAGTGGCGCCATCCATGGTGGTCCCATATAGGCGGATGTGCTGGCTTGCGCACATTGCACGCGCCCCGGCCACTGCCCAAATCATCACACAAGCAATCTGGGAGCAAACAGCGAAGCCCAAAGGCGCGGGCCCACTCGGTCGCGCACTGCAAGAATTTCGGCGCCTCGGCTGGCGCACCCCGCGGGGGTGGTGGAACTGGTCAATATCTCGGTGCACCTGCTGCACGCAGCCAAGGAATATGTGGAGCACTTGTTCAGAGAGTCCCTGAGGGAGCATCATCTGGAGGCGCTCGAGAAGCGGAGACCGGGACTCTTCGGCGGCATTGGAGCTCGGATCGACAGAGAGCTCACACTGAGCGAGCTAGCGCGCTGTGCCACGGAGCTAGACAGGTCGATGTTGCGAGGCCTGATGGCGGGGGCGTTGTGGACCGCGGACACAGCGCATCAGAGAGGTCTGCGCCAAGCCGACAAGTGCCCATACTGCCGTAAAGGATCGCGAGAGGACGAGGACCACCTATTATGGTGGTGTATGGCCTGGAAATCAGCAAGGGAACTTTTCCTACCGGAGCTCATGCTGATGGCACGGTCCCTCAAGCTAGGGGTGCTGTCTGACTGGCCGCCATGCCTGCGCCTATGTGGGCTGCTATCAGAGGAGGTGGTGAGGCGAAGTGGCCTGGCGCGGGGGCCAGGTTGAAGACGTGCTGTAAGGAGCTGAACAGGGTCTCGAGACTTTGGGTGCCGGGGCCGGATGAAGACCCCGTGGAGGCATCACGACGGCGAGAGGAGCTGGCCCTGGCAGGACACCAGTGGGCACACGACGACCAGAACCCGCCACAACAGTTTGTGCGCCAGCTGCACTGCATGTTCTTGGCGGTGCTGCTGGCCAGGAAGCAGCGAGACGAGGAAGAATGCCCTGTGTTTGCCCCAGCGAACACTGTTTACCCCTTTCATTCAGGATCTTTCTGAATTTTAATTTCTTTTTGTCAGCATGTGTGCACGCTCCCCTGCCAAGAATCAGCCCCACAATGAGGGGTCGGGCTCCAATGCCCCGGCACCCCCATCGACAGCACCCGATAATGCTTGCTACGGCAGAAGAACTGAAGGCACTCTTGGACCGCCAGAGACTGGAGATGGAAGGCCTCAGAGCACGGTTGGAGGCACAAAAGATCGCGGAACAGGCAGTTGTCCCTGAGCTGAACGAGGCCACATTGCAAGAGTTCCGGGGCCGCGAGCGACCGCCCCAGTGGATGCGGGACACCCTGGGCGCCTTACGGCAGTACGTGGTGGCGGTCCCGCGGCCAGCACGACCGGCAGGGGTTGGAGGGGATGTCGCTTCGCAGGCCAGCCCGCGCGATACCCTGGCATACAAGATGTGGGTGTGTCTGCAGCAAAGCCATCAGGCCTACCGCTCCCGCTACACGGCGCAACAGCAAAGTGCGGAGGCCATAGATACGCTGGACAAGCTCCAGATGGAGGAGGCGTTGGCGCGAGGCGGCCCGCAGGAGGGTGTGTTGAAGTGGATTGCCAGCAATGGCAATCATATTGCGGTGGCTGCCAAGCCCTCCGCAGACTGCCGACCATGCCGAGATTTGCGCAAGCCCGAAGCAGAGCGCCAGCACTGGCATTTCCAGTGCCCCCCTTGGAGCTGAGTGGTCCAGGCCGGCCACCCCGACGGGCGCAGGGGTGAGCCGGATTCTGAGGGTGCCTCGCCAGGGCATTCAGCGCCTATCGACAAGCGGGGCGTGGCACGGCATGGAGCCGATGCACCCCTGTGGGGCAGCACCGCAGCCACCTTCCTCGCGGCAAGGAATATGTGGGATGACGCGGCACGAGCCGACGGGGAGGGGAGTATCCGAGCACAAGCCATCCTCAATTGGAGACCATCGACGCGGACCCGCTTCAGGTCTGCAATCACCCAGCTGGTGGAGGCCGAGCAGCAACGCCCGCAATTTGGCCCGCAGGAGGTCCTGGCCGAAAGCTTGGCCGCACGCTCCGGCCAGGGCCAATCCGCCTCGGGCATGCGTGGCATCTTCGCTGCCGTCCGGGCCCTGGAGGACCTGTGTATCCTTCCGCCCACGGTCCTGCCGCTCCATTGCCGCATAGCGGGGGGCGGGTCCCAGCCGAAGGGCCAAGACTACGCTACGCCCCCTATGTTGCGTGAGCTTTGGCCGTCGTCGTGCACGGACCAGCAGCGCGTCGTTGCAGCCCGGGGTGTGCTCTCGTGGGTTTGCTTCCTCCGAGTGGGGGAGGCAGCGAGCGTCCGACCGTGCGACGAGGAGGATGCCTCTCCGGTGTTCTTCCGCAGCAAGCCCAAACAGCAAGAGTGGCACAGACGGCCGCTGGCACGGTACCCGGCGGCGTGGGCACGATGGCTCCGCGATTACGCCCGCATTCGTTGCATCGCTTGGGATGCTCCGTACGTTGCTAGAGATGCCCCCGCCCTTGAACGCGGCCTGGCCGAGCTGTTGGCAGGCACCCGCGGGAGGGGCTACGCGTGGCATTGTTTCCGGAGGGGCGGGGCAGGCGCAGCCTGGGGCCGCAAGCCGAACGTGCCGTACTTCAACTGGTGGGGTGGGTGGACGGATACCCCCACAGCAATGCGGTATGCCAAGGCTTTCAAGGACCCGGAGGTGCTCGGGCCATTACAGCTCCCGTCCCCATCGTCGGCGTCGGTGGAGAGTGGTGCCGAGGACGTCACCAACTGCATCGCGGTCCGGGGAGGGGGCATGTTCGGCGCTGACAAGCTCGAGTAGGATACTGGCTATGTCGGCGCTGTCCACTTGCCTCCTCCTCTGGGTGACCGCCACACTGCTGCGGTGGGCCCACCTGCTGAAGGTGACCGTGGTCGCGATGCTTTGCCCGACCTAGCCGACGTTCTGGATGCCGGCTCCTCGGACAGCTCCGACGGCGGCTCCACGAGCAGCTCAGGCGTGGAGATCATCGAGCCACCCACAGAGAGACTCCAAGGAGGCACACAGCCGGCCTTCAGGGTTGAGACGGGGGGTGGGGGAGGAACCCGGCCGAGGAAACGCCGCAGACCCGGTGCACAGGGTAGCGGACGCCGGTGCCAAAGCAACAGCACCCCCAACCGAGTTGTGCCTGTGGGCGTCACCTGTCCTGAGCAAAGGAAGGGGGCGCCTAGCGCGCCGGTGGGAGTGGCGGGTCAGTCAGCGGGGCAACCCCCCGCACCCCAGCGCTTTTTTTTGCGCCCCCGCCCCGAGCAAGCTCAGACCGGGTAGGGACCACCGTCTAAACGTCGGTGTCTTGGGCCCAGTGCGAAGGAGGTCGATGCGGCCGCGGCAGAGGCGCCCTGGGGGCGCTTCGAGGGCCGCCAGAGGGGCCGCCACTGAGCCCCAGTTGTATGTTCCTTGGTTGTCTACCGCTCCTGATTCTGACCTGCGGCAGGGAACGGTGAGAGTACCCGGCCGAGACCGATCTGCCGCCAGATCAAAGCGAGCGGCACCCTCGGGGGAGGTCGACTGTCTACACGGTCACTGCCCCCAGCGGCAACCTTCCCCGGGGGTGGCCTCGATGGACGATGCAGCAGACGGCAGTGTGCCCCCGGTACCGCCGGAGCCCCCCCCACTCTTTTCTCGTTTTATGGCGCCACTTGCACCCCATGTGGAGTGGTTGGCTAAGAGGTTGCGCTGCTCTCAGCATCTGCTGTTGAAGCGCATACACCTCCTGGTCACGAGGCGTTTTTCGACCGCGGAGGACTGGCGTTTGGAGGGAGCCATGGGGACGTGGGTTGATGCGCTGGGCGAGCTGGAGGAGGGGGTTTGGGATTCTCTCTTGCATCTGACCACGTCGCCCATTCCTGTCCTTATGCGCACCGACCCGTCTTTGGCCGCAAAGGGGTTGGGACGCCTTGGGGCATATCACATACCGGCCGGGCTTTGGCAATGGGTGGTGCCGCCGGACTTCGTCGAGCGAGCAATGCAGTACAATGTGGAGACAGACCCGGAGGGGGGGGGGCGGGGAGGATAGGCCCGGGTGTTGAACCCATCGTGGTGACGCTTAAGGAGGCGCGGGTCTTGCAGCCGCACACGTCCCCCCCCTCGGTTTTTCCTTTCATCATTCCTAAAAGCAGTGCCAAGCTTAGTTTGATCCTGTCCTCTGTGGGTATGAATGAGTTTAAGGGAAAGCCCCCAGGGTTTGACTTGCCGTCGTGGGAGCGTTTTGCCCGCTTCCTGGCGGGAGCACCACCGGACGTCCGATACTATGCCACACACGTAGACTTGTCCAATGCGTTTTGGTCCTTTGTGTTGCCCCCGCATGCACGCCGTGCTTTTCGTTTTCGTGCGGAGGGGGGGGGGGCAGTCTACAGGCTCGATAGGCTGCCGCTCGGGTGGAAATACTCCCCGATTATCTGCCAGCTTGCCCTTTCCGACATTGTCACCCCCCTGATTCCAAAGGAGATTGTCCTCCTTCATTCTATGGATGAATTCCTGCTGATTGGCCCGGATCCAGCGGAATTGGCCCGAATCACGGCGTTGGTCGCAAAGGCACTGCGGACACAGGTGTTTATAGTGAGCCCGAAGTCCACCCTCAACCCGGTTGAGCGCATCTTTTTCCTGGGGAAGTGGCTGGATTTGTCTGCTCGAACCATCTCCTCCCACCCACGAGCCTTCTTGCAGATGCTTAGTGACTGGCTGAGAATCGCGGTCCGAACCCTGAAGTATAGCAGACTGGTAGGCAAGCTAACCGGCTTCATGCAGTGGCACGTGCGGCCGCGATTGGGGACCGGCCCCCTGTTTGCCGGGAGCTATTGTTGGATGCTGTGGGGGGACCACCGCCAAGCATTACCGCTGAAGGTTCTGGAGAGGCTGGCCACCACTGGGGCCTTGGCCGCAGAGGAGTGGCGGCCACCGGAGTGGAGTGTTTTCCAGGAGTTCGACCGGCTGGCTCAGCCCGTAAGCGAGGGGGCGGTCGTTTCAAAAGCAGTCCTGAGGGAACACGTTATCTGTGTGGATGCGGCCTGGGATCAGTGCCGCTACTGGGTGGGGGGCCTCATCCCGGGGTTGGGGGCCCGCACTTGGTTGCCACGGGCACGTGTCACCAACCAGCAACAGGCTGAGTCGGAGGGGCTGGCGTGGGCAGTGCGGTTGGCGGCGGTTATGGGGTGGCGGTTGGTCACGGTAGTCACCGATAGTACGGCGGCGGGGCACCAGGTTGCAGGTTTGCGCGCTAAGACGTGGCTGGGGAAGCAAATGCGTGTACTGAGGGCGCTGGCGTGGCGGCTGCGCCTCACTCGCCTGGTCGTGAGGGTGGTTTGGTGCCCGACTGAGATCCAACCGGCAGACCCGCTGAGCCGCCTCGAGTCCGAGTTTCACGGGGTGATGGCGCGCGCAAAAAAGATGGCGTGGTTTTCGTGGGGCCGCCTACTGAGTTGTGCCGATCTGTGCAGCTTTGGGGGGGTTTTAACGCTGGCGTGAAGCTAGCCACGCAAAGGGGTCAGTTTTTGTTCAGCGTGGACACTCCTTCAGGGAAGGACGACTGTCTACACGGTCACTGTCCGCAGAGGCAACCTTTCCCGGGGGGGGGGGTGGAGACCTCGCGCGGCAGCGACGAGCTAGAGATTCGCGTTACCAGGTTGTGAGGGCGCGACGCCCCCCCCCCCTTTTTTGTCTGCCTCCTGTGTCAGGCCCCTGTTCTCTTTTAATGGTGCGACCCGGCAGAGGTAGGGGCAGAGCCGGCGGAAGAGCGCACGGGCAGCCAGCCCAGCACCCGCAGCACCCCACTCGACCTCAGCACTGGTTCACGACGGCGGTCATGCGACGGTGGCATACCGCAGCGGTTGCCGCTTTCCCGCATACCCAGCACCGCCACAACTGGGTTCGCGAAGTGTGCTTGCTGCAGCCGGTGCACCGGATCGCCCAAGGGGCCGTGCGAATGCAGGATCTGTTGGCGGGGTGTTGGGACGGCCTCCGTCATGCCCTTGGTGCGGAGGTGCTCATGGACAACGCCGAGCTGTGGATGAGCGCAGTGCCCGTTCCGGGGGGCGTGCCCGACCTGGGCGTGAAGGGGGCGACGCTCTGCGCCGTCTTCGGGTGGCGCTACCCGTCGGGTGCGACCCTTTGCGCCCGGGCCCAGTGCCCAACCCCCCACCAGAGCAGCCGCCCCCAGTACTGGGATTGGTGGGTCGCCCCCCTTTGGGGGTTGCGGCCCATCACCCGGTATCCGGGGGGTGGGGAGTGGCAGCTGGTACCGCCGGTTGGGCTGCCAACCCCCACCGGCGCATTGTTTTGTTCGAAGGTCTTAAGGACCAAGGCAGGACCACGCGGTAGGGCTGTCCTACACTGAACAGTTGTGGAACAGGGCAGCGGCTGGAGGGGGGGGGGGACTATGCACCGCACGGTGGACGAGGCGGTTGCGGCGGTAGCAGAAGCCCTGCCAACTGTGACGGATGTGTGGTGGGTGGTGGTGCCGTCGCAGCGCGATGTGCAGGAAGCGGCGCACGAGCCGGATATTATCCGACGCATCCACCCGGCGATCTGGGGCTTGTGGGCAGTGGTGTTTAGAGCGTGGGTCGTCTCGCGCGCGCTCGCAGAGGGCTGGGAGGCGGGCAGAGCTGTTGCGGCTGTACCGCACGCCTGACCGGCGCGCGCCTGCGGTGAACGACGCCGTAGCAGTTGGGAGACGATGCCCTGGCCTGGGCCCGACGGTCTACACGGTCATTGCCGGCTAGCTGGCCAGTCCAGGCCGGGGTAGTGGTGTGGGGGCCCTGCGGTGGGCGGCAGCAGTCGGGATCAGGAGTAAGGTTTATATTATTTGTACGTGGCATGTTTTGTCTTTCGTGGCTTGTTTTCGCCTTTCAGGCGCGCGGCGGTGGGCAGGATCGAAGGGAGGGTTGAAAGTTAACCGAAGAGTTCAGTCAGACCAGTGTCTTGGTGCTTTGTTTGCTTGTGGTAAACCTGTGTTTGCCCCAGCGAACACTGTTTACCCCTTTCATTCCGGATCTTTCTGAATTTTAATTGCTGCCCTACCCACCCACCCTTGAGTCGTGCCTTTCTTGCGGTGCACTGTGGCAGGGTGGAGATTCTGTTTCCCCTTTTTGCTGTGAAGTTTGATTTTTAATTTTCAGACAGGATCCGATTTGATTGCTTTCAGTTCAGGTTCAGGCGAGGCTGGAGAGTGGGGTAGCCCTGCGGGATGCCACCACCTCTTTTCCTTTTGCTGGGGGAGGAGTCATTGGTGAGGAGTGTGCCTCCGTTTTGGCTTTGCGTGTGAGGCAATCGAGGAGTGTCCCCGATGCATCTCTTGTGTGGGGCGGTGTCCAGCCCCGGTGGCTGAGTCTAGCATCCTTTGAACTATTGTGCTTTGTGCACTGTATTCGAACAGGAGAACCTGCCCGAAGAGTTCAGTCAGACCAGTGTTTTGGTGCTTTGTTTGCTTGTGGTAAACTCCTATTCCCCATGGAGCAGGGCAAAGCGCCCCAGGAACAGCATCCTTGGCATCAGCTTCAGCCCCTTTTCCCGCGGCCGACTAAAACACAATTACCAGCGATGCGGCGGCTGCCTAGAGACTAGAAATGGGGGCCGGACTTCCAACCGGCCTTACTGCGGTGGCTCTCAGAGCTTCAGTGGCTGCCACGTGACGACAACTTGCCCGAGGCACACCGGCAAGTGTCCTTTCCGGAACTAGCGCTGGACTTCGAGTAGTACACAGGGAGGCCCCTCCCCCCTACCCCGCACACACAATTTAAGGGAGGAGAGTTTTCAGTGCAAGGGAAGGGTAGAGTCCTACGGCCGGCGGTCAGTCTGCTGGGGAAGGCGGCGGGCAAGGAGTCCATTCTCCCGGCGGGCTTCACCAACAGGTGCCGCTGTCTGGTCCCGCTGGGGCGGGCACCACGGGGGGGTTAAAAGACAGGCCAGTATTCACACGCCCGGCGGCGGTCTGGCACCACCTGCGCCGTATGCAGCAGCACAGCGCAGCGAGATGGGCCCAACAGCAACAGGCCAGGGTGGCGCGACAGCAGCGCAAGCGCCGACGAGCGCAAGGCACGAAGACGAAGCCGGCACCGGCGCAGCAGCCCCAGAAAGCGAAGTGCCCGGGCAAGGGTGGAGCGAAGCGCTCGGCGGGGGCGTACTCCAGCGACTTTTATGCGAGCCCAGTGCTCCCGCCGGGGACAAGGCGAGGCCCACAGTACTATGTCACCGAAGAGGTTGACATTTCAGCGGGACCGGCGCACAGCGACAAGACGGCACTTTTCACCCCACCACAGAAGTGCGCAGTGGCAAGGCGCCTTGAGCAGAGGCCACGACTGCCCCGCCTTTGGGTGTGCGCGGCACACCAACACAGACAATGCGCATCATGTGCAGCTATGAGTAGGGGGGTGCGGCACTGCTGTGCCCGGGGGCATGCCGGGCATCCACGATCGACGATTGCCCTGCGGGGCCAGCAATGGGGGGCACCGAGAGCGGAGGCCCACCTCCCTTGGGCGGGGGGAACACCGTCAGCGAATAGGCGCAGACGACAGCGGGCACTGGCCCTACGACCGGACCGAGTCCGGCCCCACAAGCGAGGAAGGGTGGACGCAACCCCCCCCCCCCCCGTGCCAAGCGGATGCCCCGTCCGCCGCCGGGCGCTCCCATGCACGGAAGAGCGGGGACAGAGGTGAAATAGCCCCCAAACCCCAGAGGTATTGGCTCAGGTGAGGCCCCCTACCGCGACCCAAGCAGGCACCAGTGACAGCGCCGCAGTTCGTCAGGGCTGTATGTTTTGTCTTTTTCAAGCAGGCGCCTCAGGCGGCTGCTTGGGGCCATGGAGCCATGCGGGCCTCCCTCTTTAATATTGTTTTTCCCCAGACACACACACACACACACACACACACACACACACACACACACACACACACACACACACATACACACACACGGAAGCGGGGTGCAATAGGGGTGCACACCCTGTATATAGCCTTGCAGGTCCCGGTGTCACAACACCACCACAACACAGCGCACTCAGAAAGTGGGTAAACTTGGGTAACCTTGGGAATCATTGGGTAAAGTGGTTAGGGTTAGGGTGGGGTTTGTGGTAAACCTGGGTAAACCTGGGTAAACTTGGTAAACTTAGGTAAACGTGGTTAGGGTTAGGGTTAGGGTTACCGTTAGGGTTAGGTTATCTTGGGTACTCTTGGGTAATCTTGGGTAAACTTGGGTAACCTTGGGTAACATTGGGTAAAGTAGGTTAGGGTTAGGGTGGGGGTCAGTGGTAAACTTGGGTAAACGTAGGTAAACTTGTGTAATCTTGGGGGCCTAGAGGACAAGAGTAGGATATAGACTAGCCATCAAGGGCCTAGAGGAAACAAGAATGATATAGAACCACCATGAAGGGCCTAGAGGACACGAGAATAATATGGAACAACCATCAAGGGCCTAGAGGACACGAGTATGATATAGAATAGCCATCAAGGGCCTAGACGACAAGAGGTCCTTGGGATAAACTGTATGCAATATCGGGGCAGGGCTCTAAAGCGTTCTAAATGTGACAACTTTCTGCGGGATCATTAGATTGTCCAATGTGATAAGGATGGTGGGGCGGTGGTTATGCACCAGAGCCTTTATTTGCGCACCTCTCCGGCACACATGTCCACGGTGGTATGTCAACGGCGGGTATATGCGAAATTGGCGACATGAGTATGATACATAACAACCATCAAGCGCCTAGAGGACACGAGTATGATATAGAACAACCACTAATGGTCTGGAGTACACGAAGATAATATAAAACCGCCATTAAGGGCCCAGAGCACACGATTATGATGTAGAACAACCACCAAGGGCCTAGAGGACACGAGTATGATATAGAACAACCACCAAGGGCCTAGAGGACACAAATATGATATAGAACATCCATGAAACACCTAGAGGACACGTGTATGATATCGAACCGCCATCAAGGGCCTAGAGGACATGAGTATGATATAGAACAACCATCAGGGGCCTAGACGACACGAGTATGAAATATAGTAGCCATCAAGGGCCTAGAGGACTCGAGTAAGATATAGAACAGCCATCAAGGGCCTAGAGGAAATCACCTCGAAGAGCGTTGTTAGATCAAGCGCAGGTGCGTACGCCATGTATGCCCTTTCCCCCCGTTTTTTGGGATCATTCGCGTACGATACCCCAAGGTATGGTACCGGATGTCCAACCCCTTGTAAAATCATCATTTTAGGAGAGAAAATGATCCCCAATGAATTTTTCGTTTTTGATCCCTTTAGCACCCCGTACCCGGGTACCCCTTTTTGGGGGGGTGGGGGTGTGGGTGGGGGGGGTGTCGAGGCGGGTCAAAACTTCTTTGCGTATTCTGGGTGCTGTGTGTGGATTTGGACCCAGGTCCGGGGCAACTTTTTTCATGTACATGGACCCCCTAACCCATGGCGGGGGTCCCGGGTCCGAACACCGGGTACCCCCAGTCGCCCCCCCCTATGGGCCCTTGCTAGTGAGGAGTTTGCCGTTTTCACGCTGGATAAGGCTGTTTAGTGACACCTGCAAGATTTCCAAAATTCGACTTTTTCGGAAACCCTTTTGTCGCCCCCGGGATGGGTTGGGTGATGATTTAGTGACAATATGGGAACTTGAGCACCCATGGGGACTCACGTAGTGGCCACTGGCCCCATCTAGCCCGAGGCATGGGCCCCCCAAAAGCTTCAAAATCACCTCGCAGAGGTTGTTAGATCAAAACCAGGCAGGCGTATATAGGGGAAAACACCACATACCCCCCCATTTCGGGCCTCTTATGGGCCTGTTCGCGTACCCTACCCCAAGGGGTTAGATTGTTAGTTTAACCCCTTGTAAAATCATTATTTTGTCCGATAAACGCATCACCCAATGAGTTTTTGGTTCGGACCCCCCCCCCCCCCCCAGACCCCCCCCACTTGAAACCCACTTTTTTGAGGTTTTGAGGGAGGTGGGGGGGGGGTGGGGGGGATCAAAAATGTCGAAAAGTGACCCCCCCCTTTTTTGGATCGAAAATCAGGAATCTTTTTGTTTTTTTTTCGATTTTGAGCCGAAAAGTGTTTCCCGGTCCCAACTCCATGGGGTTTGTTTGGGGCGGAGTGGGACGAGCGTTGATGCAGTTTATGCACTTTTCAGCCATTTTTGCTATGTTGGCGGTTTTAGCGACCTCGATGACCCCGTGGTACCCACTGTGAGGGGTGTGAGTTGGGATGTTGTGACAGTATATGCCTACTAGGATAGGAAAGGACGTTTTTTTGCAGTCTCCAGCCTTGCTGAGAGCTGGTCACAACCCGTGCCAAAGAGGCGAAATGATTGTTTCCACCAATAATGGCCTAGTGAATGGGCCGGTACACAACCTGCTCATGCAGCTTTTCACCTTGGGCAGCTCAAAAATCGAAGTTTTCGAAGGTTGTTTTTATGATGTTGTGACCACACGATATGACCATACAAGGTATGTAACGCATGTTTTAGGCCGTATTCACTTTTTTTCACCCTATTTGGGTATTAAGTCCGGGGGGGGGGGTCTCCCAAGGGATTGGTACACAACCTGCTTCTACAGTTTTTCATCCTGGGCAGCTCAAAAATCGAATTTTTTGAAAAAAAATTTTATGATATTGTGACCACACGATATGACCATCCAAGGTATGTAAAGCATGTTTAAGGCCGTATTTACGTGGTTTTAACCCTATTTGGGTATTGGGCGCACAGGGGGGGGCGGTGTCTCCCAAGGGATTGGTACACAACCTGCTGATGCAGCTTTTCACCCTGGGCAGCTCAAAAATCGAAGTTTTCGAACCTTATTTTTCTGATACCGTGATCACTTAGAATGACCATCCAAGCTATGTAAAGCATGTTTTGTTTATGTCGCTTTTCCCCTATTTTGCGTGTGCATTGCTTCGAGTAGATTGTCTGCGACACAACCTGCTGATGCAGTTTTTCACCTTGGGCAGCTCAAAAATCGAAGTTTTCGAAGGTTGTTTTTATGATGTTGTGACCACACGATATGACCATACAAGGTATGTAACGCATGTTTTAGGCTGTATTCACTTTTTTTCACCCTATTTGGGTATTAAGTCCGGGGGGGGGGGTCTCCCAAGGGATTGGTGCACAACCTGCTTCTACAGTTTTTCATCCTGGGCAGCTCAAAAATCGAATTTTTTGAAAAAAAATTTTATGATATTGTGACCACACGATATGACCATCCAAGGTATGTAAAGCATGTTTAAGGCCGTATTTACGTGGTTTTAACCCTATTTGGGTATTGGGCGCACAGGGGGGGGGCGGTGTCTCCCAAGGGATTGGTACACAACCTGCTGATGCAGCTTTTCACCCTGGGCAGCTCAAAAATCGAAGTTTTCGAACCTTATTTTTCTGATACCGTGATCACTTAGAATGACCATCCAAGCTATGTAAAGCATGTTTTGTTTATGTCGCTTTTCCCCTATTTTGCGTGTGCATTGCTTCGAGTAGATTGTCTGCGACGTGGAATTGCCGAAGGCAAAAGAATTGTTGTTTGTCGGTGGTTCAATGGCATTTGCTGTGTGTGCACGAAGCAGTTTTCCACCCTCTACATGTCAAAAATGGAAAATTTAGCAAAACATCTTTTTGATATTGTGACCACTGACAATGATGAAATATGCTGTGTAAAGCATGTGTCAGCCCCTCTTTATGTGTTTTTCACCCTATTTGGGTGTTGTTGGGGGGGGTGGGGGTTGGCTCCCAAGGGGTTTAAGGCACAACCTGCTGATGCAGTTTTCCAGCCTCGGTAGCTCAAAAATGGAAATTTCCGAAACTGATGTTTTTGATATTTTGACCACCCAAAATGATCAAATATCCTATGCAAAGCATGTTTTAGCCCCTCTTTATGTGTTTTTCACCCTGTTTGGGTGTTGGGGGGGGTGGGCTCCCAAGGGGTTTAGGGCATGACTTGCTTATGCAGTTTTCCAGCCTCGGTAGCTCAAAAATGGAAATTTCCGAAACTGGTTGATTTGATATTTTGACCATCCAAAATGGTCAAATATCCTATGTAAAGCATGTTTTAGCCCCTTTTTGTGGTTTTCACCCTATTTGAGTGTTGGGGGGGGGGGGGGGTTGCTCCCAAGGGGTTTAGGGCACAACCTGCTGATGTAGTTTTCCAGCCTCGGAAACTCAAAAATGAAAATTTCCGAAACCGATTTTTTTGATATTTTGACCATCCAAAATGATCAAATATCCTATGTAAAGCATGTTTTAGCCCCTCTTTATGTGGTTTTCACCCTATTTGGGTGTTGGGGGGTGGGCTCCCAAGGGGTTTAGGGCACAACCTGCTGATGTAGTTTTCCAGCCTCAGCAGCTCAAAAATGAAAATTTCCGAAACTGATGTTTTTGATATTTTGACCATCCAAAATGATCAAATATCCTATGCAAAGCATGTTTTAGCCCCTCTTTATGTGTTTTTCACCCTATTTGGGTGTTGGGGGGTGGGCTCCCAAGGCGTTTAGGGCATGACCTGCTTATGCAGTTTTCCAGCCTTGGCACCTCAAGAATGGTCGTCCCTCTCCCCTCTTCCGGGTGCCTTGCCGAAGGCAATAGAATTTCTATGAAATAGAACAACCATGCCTTGCCTAGAGGACACCAGTATAATATTTACCGGCCATCCAGGGCCCAGAGGACAAGAGTATGATATAGAATACCCATCGAGGGCCTAGTGGACACAGGCATGATATGGAACAACCATCAAGGGCCTAGAGGACAAGAGTATGATATAGAACAGAGACCATGGCCTAGAGGACACAAGTATGATATTGAACCGCCATCAAGGAGCTAGAGGACACGAGTATGATATAGAAAATCAATTAAGGGCTAAGAGAACACAGGTATGAAATTCAACAACCATCAAGGGCCTAGAGGACACGAGTATGACATTAAACGGCCATCAAGGGCCTAGAGGACATGAGTATGACATAGAATAGGCATCAAGGGCCTAGAGGACACGAGTATGACATGAAACGGCCATCAAGGGCCTAGAGGACAAGAGTATGATATACATTAACCATCAAGGGCCTAGAGGACACGAGTATGACATAGAATAGCCATCAAGGGCCTAGAGGACACGAGTATGACATAGAATAGCCATCAAGGGCCTAGAGGACAGGAGTATGATATAAAACAGCCATCAATGGCGTGGAGGACACGAGTATGATACAAAACAGCCATCAAGGGCCTAGAGGGCACGAGTATGATATAAAACAGCCATCAAGGGCCTAGGGGACACGAGAATGATATAGAACAACCATTAAGGGCCTAGAGGGCACGAGTATGAAATAGAACAACCATCCCTGGCCTAGATGACATGAGTATGATATTAAACGGCCATAAAGGGCCTGGAATGAGTATGATATAGAATAGCCATCAAGGGCCTAGAGGACACGAGTATGATATGCATTAACCATCAAGGGCCTAGAGGACACGAGTATGACATAGAATAGCCATCAAGGGCCCAGAGGACACGAGTATGACATGAAACGGCCATCAAGGGCCTAGAGGACAGGAGTATGATATCAAACAGCCACCAAGGGCCTAGAGGACAAGAGTATGATATACATTAACCATCAAGGGCCTAGAGGACACGAGTATGATATACATTAACCATCAAGGGCCTAGAGGACACGAGTATGACATAGAATAGCCATCAAGGGCCTAGAGGACAGGAGTATGATATAAAACAACCATCAATGGCGTGGAGGACAGGAGTATGACATAAAACAGCCATCAAGGGCCTAGAGGGCACGAGTATGATATAAAACAGCCATCAAGGGCCTACAGGGCACGAGTATAAAATAAAACAGCCATCAAGGGCCTAGACGACACGAGTATGACATGAAACGGCCATCAAGGGCCTAGAGGACAGGAGTATGATATAAAACAGCCATCAATGGCGTGGAGGACACGAGTATGATACAAAACAGCCATCAAGGGCCTAGAGGGCACGAGTATGATATAAAACAGCCATCAAGGGCCTAGGGGACACGAGAATGATATAGAACAACCATCCCTGGCCTAGAGGACATGAGTATGATATTAAACGGCCATAAAGGGCCTAGAAGGAGTATGATATAGAACAGCCATCAAGGGCCTAGAAGACACGAATATGAAATACAACAGCCATCAAGGGCCCAGAGGACCTGAGTATGATGTAGAAGTGCCATCTCGGGCCTAGAGGACACGAGTATAATATAGAATAGCGATCAAACGCCTACAGGACACGAGTATGATATAGAACAGCCATCAAGGGCCTAGAGGACACGAGTATGAAATAGAACAGCCATCAAGGGTCGTCGGGTTTTATGCCAACACGGAGCGTTTTCAGAGGTTGGTGCCGTTGTTGCCTGATTTACGCCCGCTGAGTGTCCTGATGGGAGGGGTATGTGGGGTATATCCGGAAAGCCCCTGAAAAAGGCTATTTGGAACACCCTGGGTTTGCATGCTGTACTGACGACATGTTTGAGACTTTTGTCCCTTTTGGACAATGGCTGTGTTGCTTGCTATCTCCTTTTGTCAACGGGCAACTACCATGTCTGCATACAAATCCATGCAACATTCTGTTGCTTCCCCCGATGCACCACAGAAACCTTTGGTGCACAAAAAAGCGCGCTCTGAGTGTGCAAACTGGGTGAAGGTGACCCGGGAGCTTGCTAGGCAGGCCAAAAAGCCTCGCACGACCGGTTCGCAGCAACCTGCATGTACCCACAAGGAACACCAGATTCTGACCACTACTGAGGCCACTGCTTTTGCAGCCCAGTTTTGGGATCGTACACATCACCCCAGCAAGCAGGCTGCAGGATTGGCAAAAGCTGAAAAAATATGTTCCCAACAATAAGCAAGGTGATGTGTCCCAAAATGGGGTCCCAGCCCTGCTAGAAAAAGACAACGCAAACGACGATTCGGAATAAGCGTGGATAACATGTTCAGTGCATGTTTGCGTGCCGACTTTGCAGCTCTAATGCTCAAAAATGCGACCACCTAGCCCCCCGCAACCCATACATTACTGAAACGGCCTTTTCCCACAGATTTCGAAAAGTATACACATACACCCCCCCCTACAGAGCGAAATTTTGGTGCATGGGGCGAAAAATAAAAAAACCCTGAAAAAGCGCGAATTTGCTCCGCGTTGGCATACAAGGAATGATCCCGAGAGATGTGCTGAAAACACAACGCACATACTTTGTCTTAGCGTCCGTTGAAATGGACACCAACGGACGCCCCCCAGGCCTAAAAGCAGACGCAAACGGCTGCAGCCGACAAGTATTGCGTTGTGCCCTCACATCTTTTGCTCATAGCATGGAGCGGAGGACGCCATGGGGCACACCAGCAACGACTGCAACAAACAGATGATGCGGTCCTCGCTCTCCTGCATCCGGGCTCCAGCACAACGCGGTGCTTGCTGCTCCCCATGCTCATGCCCCTCATGATTTCAATCTTTGGAGGATCCCCATCACTGTTTCTGTTGGGCTGGGTGCTGGTGGTACCGCCCCCCCCCCCCTTGTCCTGCCCCACCCCTTGTCCTTCCCTGGGGGAGGGTGGGGGACCGTCACTTGGTCACAATGATTTTTGTTACGGCTCTGTGTTGTTGTGTGGGTGATTGTGTTGTGAGGCACTGCCATTTGTATCCCGTGTACTCTTGGCAGGACATTTTGCTCACTTTCGCTGAAATGGAACCTGACAGCACAACCATGTTTACCCCTGGGACGAATGTAATTTTCATCCGCTCCACACGGGAACCTATTTTGGCACAGGTCGTTGGATATTCAGAGCACAGTGATGCATATCGCCGCATATCTTATGGGCATGAAGTCAAGACAGTCCTGCCACTGTATTCTTTCGTTTTGCAGTGCAACTTCTGAGCCTGAAAATGTGCGTGTACGGTGGTAGTGCCGTCCCCAGGGGGGGTCGGGGACCGTCACTTGGTAACCGTCCCCCAGGGGGTGGCAGGCGACCGTCTTCCCTGGGGTGGGGCAGGACAAGGGAAGGGGGGGGGTACTTTCTGCACGCGTGCGCGCAGAGACTCTGCAAGCCGGCGAGAGGTGCGTACCATGCGTGCGAAAAACAACACCCGCCAACACCCGCCGACACCTGCCAAAACTTCTGTGACACCTGCCGACACCTGCCGACACACTTTTCCGGACGCATGTGCGTACCTGATGGGGTGTGTGGTGTGTTTGCCCAGCACAGACTTGCCACTAGCATCTGCCAGCTCAGACGGATATGATCAGACAGAGCAGGGTCCTGCTAAGCCACACGCTGGACGCAGCACGTTCCTCCCGAGTTCTGGTGGTGCAGGGGTCGGGTATTACCGAGTGGACTTTGATACGGGACCCAATCCTACTGAGGACGAGTTTCCCTGCTGGACGCTAGTGGCACGTCTGGTCCAGCAGTAAGTGTGCAATCACATGCATTTGCTGCATTCGGTCGCAGACGCTCTATGTTTCCAATCTGCGTACGGACCGCCTCAGTCCTCGTGTGTCTCCTGGTGCCCGGGTTTGCCAGCGGCGCGACGACCTCTGCGGAGGCGAGGGCGGGCCGTACCGCGGGCTGGCCATCCCTCGCCTTCCTCGCCCACGCGCCCGCCGCAGAATTCCACGCCTTCGTGGCGCCCCTCGCCACCTTCGCCAAGTACACGTACACGAGCACCGCCGGGTCGACCGACTACGAGCCGGGCGACGCGAACGCCACGGTGCCCGGGTGGACGCGCAGCGGTCTGCGGCACGACCCCCCGGAGGGCGGCATGCGGGCCCTGCTCTTCCTCGACGACGCCACGGCCAAGGGGGTCGTGGCGTTCCGGGGGACGGACCTCAACGCCGGTTCGCCGTCCGGCCGGGCCGACGCGTGCGCGGACCGGCTGCTGTGGGGCGGGGTCGCGCCGCCGGACCTCCCGACCGCCTGTGACGCGTTCCCGGCGCGCGACCTGGACTACTTGGCGCGCGCGCGCGACTTTGTCGCGAGCGTGCGCGCGGCGCACCCGGAGCGGGATCTGCTGCTCACCGGCCACTCGCTGGGGGCGGGCCTGGCGGCCATTCTGGCGGCGGCCGACTACAACATGACCGCAGCCGTTGCGGCCGGCAGCGCGCGGCAGGTCACGCGGAAGGCGGTGGTGTTCAGCTCCCCGGGAACGAGGCGGGTGCTCCGCGAGCGCAGCCGCATCCGAATCGCGGAAGTGGATTCGCGGGAGATTGTGGTGGTGGCCGACGTGTGGGACCCCGTCTACGTTGCGGCGGAGCGGGGCCGGGGCCTGGTCGGCACCCCGTGCGCCTACGCGACCCCCCCGGGCCCGGCGTGCGAGGCGTGCTACCGACGGCCGGCGCTGAACATGAGCCGCCCCGACTGCGAAGAGTGTTTCCTGCAGCACCACATCTTTGGCCATTACCTGAGGCTGGTCAACTCCTCAGCAACGCGACCCGACTGCACAGCCCCGCCAGCGCCGTTGGCGGGTGGTCGGTCCCCTGGGCGCCGTGAGCTGCTGTAGCCAACAACAGGGCTCCTTTTGACAACTCGGCACCGCTGGGGGGGTGGGGGATGGGGGCTTGGGGTCCCCCCCCCCCGCCCACACCCCCTGGACCCCCCCCCCCCCCCGCCCCTTTAAAGGATTGCGCCAAATTGTTTTCCGCGCCTTCGGCCGATCAGAAATTTCCACTGGCGCTTTCGGTACCAATTGATATACACGAATGATTTTCTTCGGCGCCTCTAGAAACTCAGCACCACTTTTGGGGGGGGGGGGGGTATGTGTATGTGCACTCGATGCTTAACTGATCTGCACCGGTGGCCATTGCCAGGCAGTGATTTGCTACGTGCCGCTGCATTTGTCAGTGCCCCGCATACGTCAGTGTCCAACCCACCGGCATCTTCGTGTCCTTCTCCTTGTAACAGAAAGGCACCTTTGGTCTTCTAGGCCACAGACAAGCCCTTTTCTTTCTGCGCTTTGTGCTGATTGCTGCCGGTGCACGTGGGCAATGACCCCCCCCCCCCCTCCAGGGACTTGCTTTAATTTTCATTCCGGTAGGGGGGGGGGGGGCTCCCCCCCTGGACCCCCTCCCCCCCTCCCCCCTCAGCTCAAGTGCACCCAAACACCCGGGTTTTGGGAACGTTTTTTAGTCATGGGAAAAAATTTGTCGGCGCCTTCGGCGCATGCCATTCACTGTGTACATATTGCTCCATGTGTGCTCCATATACCTTGTTTCATCCATATACCATATCTCTCGGGGACGGTACTGATCCTGCCAACTTTCTGGGTTTTCGGGGGTCGGTGCCATTGTTGCCTAATTTGTGTCCACTGAGTGTCCCGTAGGTAGGGGTATGTGGGGTATATTTGGAAAGCCCTTGATTTCAAAAAGTAGATTTCAAAAAGATTACAAAAAGTATACACATACCCCCCCCCCAGGTGACGACATGTTTGCACATCTAAGCAAAAGTTGTAGAAATTGCCAAAAAGTGCCAAAACCCAGAAAGTTGGCAGGTTATGAATGTCCCCGAGAGATATACGTGGCCAATGCACTGGGCACGGAAACTCGGGGGACCCTCTGTGACCCCTCCTCACAGGTCGATAACCAGTTACCCCCTAGAGGCACCCCTTGGGTTGTGGGGCTGCCCCTGTTGCTGTTTGCATGGCTGTGCCAACCACAAATGACCGTCGGGTATCCACGGATCTAACGTGGGGCGCCCGTGCCGGCTGACCGGGCACACCTTCCTTGAGATACAGTGTAACATACTCCATCAGTGCCTGAGGCATAGTGTAACTGGTTACTGAGACACAGTGGAATAGAGCCGATCAGTGCCGGAGGCACAATGTGACAGAGCTGATCAGTGCTGGAGGCACAACGTGACAGAGATCTATGCCTGAGGTACAATGTGATTGGGTAAATCAGTGTCTGAGACACAGTGCAATAGAGCCGATCAGTGGCTGAGACACACTGGATAGTCAGTATTTGAGATGCAGTGGAACAGAGCCGATCAATGCCAGAGACACAATGCACCAGGCCATTGCTTAGTGTGGCGAACCCCCCCCCCCCCTCCTGGGGGGGGCGGTCAGAGGCCAAACGAAAGTTTGTGTACCTAAAATGGGCCTCCAACTACTGGCCCTTTTAATACATTTCATTTTTTGCCTGCGGAAAATGTTTCCGATGTGGGTGGGTGGGTGGGTGGGTCGGCCAGGGCTGACCGGGGCCGCGAACGAGCCGAACGAGGGTCATTTCCTGAGTGTCTATTTTTTTTTCGACCTTGTGCGAAAGGCGCCTAGGGCCGTGCTCGGCTCTTGACAAGCTTTTCTTTACTTCATGTGCTGCATGTCGTGCTGAGCTCACGTCCGCCAACAACACATGTGATAGCTCACACAATACCATACGGGGGGTCACTAAGCAATTGCCTGCACTACACTAACAAAGAAGGCAGAACAAAGCAACCACGGAGAGGGCAGCAACACATGGACACATGCACTTTGAGGGAGCTCCAAACACCAAAAATGTGACCCCCGAGACCTTCCGTAAACGTGCGCCTGTGTGTTGCCAATTTGGCTGACTGCATCAAAGATGACCACAGAGCACCGCAGGGCACACGTTCCCATGCCTCGGGATGGCCAGGTGCACACATTGAGTGGTGAATCCCCCTCCCATCCCGACCACTCCTTTGCCTCTCTTGGACCGCCGAAACTGGACCTGACATGGTTCCCCTGATTGAAACGACCTGTTTCGGGGCAAAGAGCTTTTTTAGTCAGGCCACCAACCCTACCCAAAAGGTGCATTGATTGCCTCCTGCCCAGAGATGCATTGGACGGGGGGGGGGGAGGGGACCCCACCTCCAGGGCCTATGCCCAACCACTTTCCCCTCGATGGCACGGGCCAGCACCAACGGCAGTTGTAACCGACAGTAGCTGCCCCCACCCGCTCTGGCAACCTCCTCCAACTGCCTGCCTAACCGCCTCTGGGGCAGCCTCTTGTCGCTTCCCTTTTAATGCATCCCTGCTCCTGCCCCACTCGGCGGTTTCCAGTGATGCTGTCCCGTCTGGAACAATGTTCTTTGCCCCAAAATGGCCCTTTTCTGTCTGTTAAGCCAGGCCCTAAATTGCAGATTTTGAAATGGAGGTCCGTCACTTGCGACGCCCGTTCCCAGCCGCCACCGTTGAGTTTCTTGCTCATACTTTGTGTGGTTGTCCCTCACACCCATAGGTAGCATCCACCAAAATTTTGGCCGAATCCGAAGCACCACGACGGAGATGTGATTTTCCCCCATTTCGCGCGTGCTTGCTGCTTGCTGCTTGCTGCTTGCTTGCTTGCTGCTTGCTTGCTTGCCAAACCTGTTAGGTCCACCCTAGACACTAAAGAGGGTTATAAAACCAAGACTGGTTCCACCAGCTCAGTGACCCTAATCAAGACTGAATATTGGGACCGAGCTGGTGGGGGAGGGCACATCAGCTATGACTGGTGAGGGACATCAAGAATGATTCACACATTGATGGCTCTTGACAAAGTGAAATCCCTTGTTTTTGCTAAAAACAATTGTTTGCCTTTTTTTTTCAGGCAGTATTCTGTCCGTATTATTGGGAGGAGGGGGGTATCCCCCCCACCCACCCACATGTTCCCAGACATGGCGGCTCTCTGGGCAATGCTACAGTCATGTCCCTGTTGAGTGGGTTCAAAACCACGGCTGCGGCCCTGTCGCTAACGAGAACGAGTGCCGTGTGAGGGCCCCAGCCGCCGCAGAACTGATTGCTGGCGAACTGCCTGACAGTCGGGAGGAGTTACGGCGTGGATGCTGTCGGCATTCGGGGAGGATCCTAACGCAGAGCTGATGGACTCGACGCGGGCCGAGTCGTTTCTGGAGGACTTGAACCACCGACGGACCGGGAGATGAAGCGCACATGCTGTCTGAGTGTGGGGCGTATCATAATGCAGACTTTAAAAACCCTTGACCCGGTACTATCTGAATGTTGTAAAGTAGGGTACTCAGCCACCTTGGCCAGAGCCCATGTGCATAGATTCATCTGCTCTGAGAACAGGTGTCTTCCTTCGCTGGGCGACCTATGCAGAGAGTTCATTGCAAAGGATCACAAGTACTATCTAAGTGTTGTACAGTAGGGTACTCAGCCGCCTTGCCAGAGCCCATGTGCACAGATTCATCTGCTCTGTGAACAGGTGTCTTCCTTCGCTGGGGGACCTATGCAGAGAGTTCATCGCAGAGGATCACAGGTACTATGTGAATGTTGTAAAGTAGGGTAGTCAGCCACCTTGGCTAGAGCCCATGTGCACAGATTCATCTGCTCAGTGAACAGGGATCTTCCTTCGCTCGGGGACCTGAGATCACCAGCGTAGGCAGCACTGGTTTGAGCAGCACTGGCCGACAGGTCACCTGTCGTGGCAGCAGTGGCTTGAGTTGCACTGGCCTACAGGCCACCAGCTGTGGTAGCAGTGGTTTGCGCAGGCCTGACCTTTAGACCGCCAGCTTTGGTTGCAGTGGTTTGAGCAGCGCTGGCCTGCAGACCACCGGCCATGGCAGCAGTGGTTTGTGCGGCGTTGGTCTACAAAACCGCTAGCTCTGGCAACCGTGGTTAGAGCAGCGCTGGCCTACAGACCGCCAGCTCTGACGGCAGTGGGGTGGGCGGCACTCGCCTACGGGCCGCCAACTCTGGCAGCAAGGGATTGAGAGGCCTGGTGGGTGGGTGGGGGGGCGGGGGTATGGGGGGGTTCGTGCTTTTTTTGCTCGGTTCATAACCGATGTTTTGCCAAAAACATACGTTTTGTTCATAGTGCTTACTGTTTTTCTTGGCCCCCACCCGGGTGCGCTTCCATTGGGTGAACACATAAATGTCTGAGACTATGGAACAAGACAAGAACCCGGTGGTGGACAATTCAGGACCCGACCCGGGGCTGGCCAAGTTCAGGATGTGGGTGCTCGGGCCGTTCGAGACAATCCAGGGTCAACAGGAGTACCAGGAGAGGAGCGGCGAATGGTTGATTGAGGAGCAGGAGAGAATCGTGGACCTGCAGGTGGGTGCAGATGTGGTGTCCGAGTTCGCGGGGCAGATTGGTGTCAGCCACCTGGACAAGAACACCTTCCTCACAGCGCTGCGCTGCTATGCGATCCGGAAGGGCCTGGCGCCTGACTACGTGAATAAAAGGTTTGTCCATGATGAGACTCAGGGGACGGGGCAAGGCAATGCGGGAACAGAGATCACAAGACCACCATCACCGGCGGTCGGCGGTTTGGCGTCGCATGAAGTGGCAGAGCTGGTGCAACTCCTGGCGGCAACGAAACTGGAGAATGAAAGACTCAGAGCGGTGGCTATACCAAGGCTGACGAAACAAGAACTGGAGCGGATGCTGGCAGAAACACTGCCATACCAATGGATGCAGACCCTGGCGGTTGGACTGATGACGTACTCCAAGAAAGACCCACAGTGGGACGCCCATGAACTGTCAACAACGATATGGAAGGTCGTGCATGAGGAATTGAGAAACAAAAGGCAGGGACGCAATTCCCACATGCCAATACCGCAACAAGTGCAAGGCGCAGGAAATCCAGGAACACACACGGCACCGGGGGCGCCGCTGGGCAGAGCGATCAACACTCCAGGAGGACAGCAGATCATGGGGACCCCGGTGGGAGGGGGTCAGTGTTTTGTCTGCGGCCAGATTGGGCACTGGGCCAGAAATTGCCCGCAGGCAGCACTGACAGGCACCCTGAACCAGCCGCACGTGCAGGCCAAAATATCGCAGGTGGGGGACCAGACTGTGATGACCAGTAACAAGGGGTGGACCTTCGACCTGAATGGCCCAACCCCCGCCAACTGCAGGCGCTGTGGGCAGCTCCACTGGGAGATGTTCCCGTGTGGGGCACAGGGGAGGGTGTCCCTGTTGCCACAGCCAGCGACACCGGTCGGACAGGCGGGGGTGGCGGGCGGACAACGGGAGGGCTCGGATGATGCCGTTCTCCGCATGGTACAGGACTTGCTGCAATCGCGGGCCCTAGACCCAGGACAACAGCAATGACAAGAGCTCAACGGAGTCGGGGCCGGGTCGAAGGTGGCACTGGGGCCGGACATGGGAGCCACGGTGGCCGAGACCTGGCAGGCCCACGATGTCGTCATGCACGCCAGGACAGAGGAATGGGGAACAGTGGGTACGGCGATGGCGATCAGAGGAGTGGAGGCCAGCTCATCAGCGACGTATATGCAACAGGTACGGATGGCATTGCGAGGGTGCGGCACCGATGAACCACTGGCGGTGGCGATTCAACGGCGGTTCGCAGAACTGGCACTACGAAAGCGGGGCTACTCGGCGGCAAACAACTTGGTGGCGGGGATACGGATGCTGGAGAAACTCAAACTCATACGGGCTACCGTCACACACCTACACAGGCTACAACTCAGAGCAATCGGCAAGATGGCCAAGGCGGAAGACAGGCCTCGAGTATGGGCGACAGTGGCCGACTTTCAAACGTTGGCAGAGAGGAGGGTGCACTGGGCCTGGGCAAGGGTGTTCTTTGCCGTCGGGATGGCATTCACCATCTGCCTCAGGATTTCAGACGTCGCACAAATACGATGGGGCTGGTTGGCACACAAGGGGTGGTTGGTGTTCTTCGACTACAAAGTGGCCAAGGAGATGTGTGCCCAGCCCATACCACCGTTTTGGGAACGGTGGCGGCATTGGCTCTACACGCACAGGCGGCCTCACCAGCACGACGAGAACATATTCATCCCGGGGGACCCGATGCCCTACGGAAGTTACAGACTGAACTGTTCACAGGTACAGAGTGCGGCCTCTCGGGATGGCACCCGTGGAAACGCATGGGGGCTGCATGCTTCAGGGCGCTGGGAGGATCCCTGCAGGCCTTGGCACTATGGGCCCGCTGGCGGACACCAAGGCAAGCAGCACGATACGCAGCGCACCCACCGTCATGGAAGATGCCATCCAGGGTCCTCCTTCCATCACCAGTGGGTGAATCAGGGCACTTCACGCGCGACTGTGAGTGGACTTGGATGCCGGTCAAGGAGCTCTGGCATAGGGATGCATTCGCATGGGATCTTGGGAGAAAACGGAACCAGACCCCCCCTACGGTCCACACGTTTGCCCGCCCCGCCACTCCTCAGGAGGTGGACAGCGAGTCCGACGACGACGAGGACCTGGACGATCAGGATGGGGAATGCGACCAGGACAATCCAGATCACGAAGAACCCCGAAGAGAAGCGGAGAACAGGAGCATGCAGGACGCCGCACAAAAGGAAGTGGGACGAGACGCCGAACTTGTGCCTGGTACAGGACCTGAGCATGAAGGTGGACCACGGACGGACGAAGGAACGGCAGGACACGGTGCGAGACCCGTCGAGATCATCGACGTGGACGAGTTGGAGGACGGCGAAACGAAGATGGACGCCGACGGGGACAGTGGAGGAGCGGGCGCAGCGGAAGCCGTCACAGCTCCGGAGGGGGCGGTGGCAAGTGGGGCGGACGCGGACAGGCATGAACGGGATGCAGGCGATCAGGCATCAAACGAGGACCGGGCAGGAGAGGACAGACGATGCGGGGATGCAGACGAAGCGCACATGGAGGCTGAGCCATGCCAAGAAATGGAAGCCAGCGCGGAAGAGTCTGGGGACGACGTTGGCTCCGAAGGCAGCAGCGCAGGGGACAGAGACGAGTCAAGCCCAGGTACGCCGACATGCTCTACTGATTGCTCTGAGTCCCGATGGAGATTACATCAAGCCAGGAGGAGAGTATTGGGGAAAAGAACAACACGTGAGTTCGGTGAGGAGGAGCAACGCGGGGCAAAGCGGGGACGCGGAGCGACTTGCGCGGGAGACCAGCAGCTGGTGGCGATGCCCGACGGGACTGAAGCAGACGGGGCCCCACACTGGGGATACCTGGTCACGGCGCCTCAGAGGGGCCAAAGATTCCAGCTGTGGAAGCCTATGCCTCTGCAATGCGAACGAGAGGAACAAGGACGAGATGGGGGTGGACATGGAGCAGCTGACGGAGGAAGTGGCGGAGCGTATGGCGCGGCAGTGGAGCAGACCGGGGACGATCAGTGGGCTGTTACGAGATCTGGCAGTCAGGGTGGGTCAAAGAGCCGGGACGGGCCCACAGCAGGAGGAGGCGGAACAGAATTTGGGGGGTGGGGGTATGGGGGGGTTCGTGCTTTTTTTGCTCGGTTCATAACTATTGGTGTGCATCACCGGGCTTTGCACGGTGGCAATCACCAATTAGCACTAGTGGCATGTACTGGGTTGTACTGAAGAGAAGTACACCCAGTCTGAGTTACATGCCTTTCCTTTCTTGTGCAGTGCGTTCCACCCACCTTGGCAAACCCTTGTTTTTGCTAAAAACAATTGTTTGCCTTTCTTTTTCAGGCAGTTTTCTGTCCACCCACCCACCCACCCGTGGGTTTTTCAGTTGGGATGGGGGGGGGAGGAGGGGTCGTGAGTGCCGGTGTGGTGGGTGCCTGTGGCTAGTTGTTTCGCTCCCACAAGAGCGGTTGTGTAGCTCCCACGAGAGCAGAGTATGGTTGGGTCCCGGGGGTTCCGGAGACTGCACCGGCAGAAAAGACCCCCCCCCCCCCACCTAGGCAGGCAAAATTGTGTCGTAGTCTGGCTGCCCACCCACCCACCCACGGAGGGGCAAGGAAGGCACCATCTTGACTTTGGACAGTGCCAGCCTTTGTTTGTCTGCCCACCCCCCCCCACACACGGGGGGGAAGGGATTTGTCTGCTTGTCTGGTGTTGTCTCCCCCTGATCGGGGGGGAGATGTCTGCAACTATCGCCTACGGGCCGTGGTGAGTGCGACACTATGGGCAGTGCTGCCCCTTCTGGCACTGTTTGATGTCTGGCACACCCAGTCTGAGTTACATGCCTTTACTGTCTTGTGCAGTGCGTTCCACCCACCTTGGCAAACATCTTGCAAGCGGCCCGGAACAGTTGTCGCAAGTGGTGGAGCTCAGTTTCAAAAACTGCAATTTAGGGCCAAAAGCAGCCATTTTTGGGCCAAAAAAGCCCCGGAACACATTCAAAACGGCCAAACGAAGGGAAACGGTGGGTACACTTCACGTGCGGCTTGACTTCCCCGTGTCAATGAGCTCTTTGCAGCCCTCTAACTCCACCATATGTCCCGGAAACGGCCCAACAAGGCCCCCAAAAGCTCCAAATGCCGACAGCCACAAACCAAGAATAGGCCATATCTTTGGCTACATGGCTCGAAATGCGATTCCGAGGGCACCTAATCCACCCGCAATCCCCCACTTTTTGTGGTTTCCACCCCTCAGAATTGCCTCAACGACGCCTAGACCCCTAGGTACCCGTTGAGTTTCTTGCTCAAACTTTGTGTGATTGTCCTTCACACCCATAGGTATCATTCACCAAAATTTCATCTGAATCTGAATCACCACGACGGAGTTCTTATTTTTCCCCATTTCGCGCGTGCTGCTTGCTTGCTTGCTGCTTGCTTGCTGCTTGCTTGCTGCTGCTGCTGCTAAACCTGGTAGGTCCACCCAAGACACTAAAAAGGGTTATACAACCAACACTGGTTCCACCAGCTCGGTGACCCTAACCTTAACCCTGACGCTAACCCTACCCAATTTTACCCAAGGATCCCCAGGTTTACCCACGTTTACCCAGGTTTACCACTAACCCCCAACCTAATCCTAACCAAGGTTAGGGTTACACCTTTACAAGGCTACCTAGGTTTACCCAAGTTTACCCAATATTACCACTATTCCTAACCCTAACCCAAACCGTAACCCAAACGCCAACCCTAACCCTACCCAAGGGTACCCCAGATTACCCAGGTTTACCCAGTTTTACCCAATTTTACCGATAACCCCCACCCTAACCCTAAGCAAGTTTACCCAAGGTTACCCAAGGTTACCCAAGTTTACCCAAGATTACTAACCCTAATCAAGACTGAATATTGGGACCGAGCTGGTGGGGGAGGGAACATCAGCTATGACTGGTGAGGGACATCAAGAAGGATTCACACATTGATGGCTCTTGACAAAGTGAAATCAGCTTGCAAGTGAACCCCATCACCACGAGGCCCACTTTCAAGGCTTTTTGGACTTCTGAGGGGCCAAAATGCCCCAAAATGGGCTCAAAATGGGCTCATTTCACCCATTTGTGCACTCCAAATGGTCTAGGATGAGGTTTGGAAAAATGCGTTTTTGACCCATTTTTGACCCATTTTTGGTCCCAAAACAGCCCATTTTCAAGGCATTTTGGGATTTTCGGAGGACCAAAATGGGCCACCACAAGCTCAAAACGGTCCAAAAACACTTGTTTTAGCGTCGCACATGGTCTAGGATCATTTTTGAGAAAAGTCATCTTTTTGCCCCTATTGGACCCTGTTGACCCATTTGGGCACCCACCTATTTGGGCTTGAGCTTGCAGCTTGCCGCAGCCTAGTGGGCCTAGGTATTGGGGTCTAGGCGTCCGTTTGGGCAATTCTAAGGGGTGGAAACCACAAAAAGTGGGGGGTTGCGGGTGGAGTAGGTGCACTCGGAATCGCGTTTTAAGCCATGTAGCCAAAGATATGGCCTATTCTTGGTTTGTGGTTGTCGGCATTTGGAGCTTGTGGGGGCCTTTTTGGGCTGTTTCCGGGACATATCATGGAGTTAGAGGGCCGCAAAGAGCTCGTTGACACGGGGAAGTCAAGCCGCACGTGAAGTGTACCCACCGTTTCCCTTCGTTGGGCCGTTTTGAATGTGTTCCAGGGCTTTTTTGGCCCAAAAATGGCTGCTTTTGGCCCTAAACTGCAGTTCTTGAAACTGAGCTCCACCACTTGCGAATCCCGTTCCCGGCCGCCACCGTTGAGTTTCTTGCTCAAACTTTGTGTGATTGTACTTCACACCCATAGGTATCATGCACCAAAATTTCACCCGAATCTGAAGCACCAAGACGGAATTCTGATTCTTACCCATTTCGCGCGTGCTGCTTGCTTGCTGCTTGCTTTCTGCTTGCTTGCTGCTGCTGCTGCTGCCGCCAAACCTGGTAGGTCCACCCTAGACACTAAAAAGGGTTATAAAACCAAGACTGGTTCCACCAGCTCGGTGACCCTGACCCTAACCCTGACTCTAACCCCAACCCTACCCAGGTTTACCCGAGATTACCCAGGTTTACCCAGTTTTACGCAAGTTTGCCACTAACCCCCACCCTAACCCTAACCACGGTTACCCAAGGTTACTAATGGTTACCCAAGGTTACCCAAGGTTACCCAAGGTTACCCAAGACTACCACCGACCCTAACCCTAACCCGCCCCCGCCGCATTGTGTGTTGAGCCCATCAGCAGGGCTTTGGAACAAGAATACTGCAATATGATGAGCCTTGCAGTTTGAGTAGCGCCCCCCTCACCCCAACAAGCACCAGCATGGTGGGGTGAGCTGACCAACCAGCCCACGAGACATTCGATAACCGCGGTGCAGCAGTGAACTCAAGGCAACATTCAGTACTGGTTCGGAGCGATGACTGTATGCCTGTGACCCGGGGTTATACGTTAACTCTACATCCGGCGCTTCCTTCCCCAGCAAGCACAAGCAGCAGAACAATCACGAGCTGTGACCAGTCCCATGTCTCACGGGCGCGTTCGGTAGCTAAGTATCCGTTGGTTCATGGTGCCCCCCGCCAGCACAAGCGGGTGTGGTCTGGTTGGCGCTGTGAGAGGGGTAAGGCACAACACTTTGCCATGGAGCAGGGGTGGGTGAAAATTGGCTTGCGCGGGGGGGGGGGGGGTCGTTTGAGCCCCTCTCCTGGACCCCCGTCCCCACCCCTCTTCCGGGCTCCCATGAGGGGAACCCCCAACGGTCCGATGGTGTAGGTTTGGGGGGGGGGGGGGGTCCTGAGGTACCCCAACATTTATGACTCAAAAGGATCCCTCACGAAGCTCTGCTGCTTTTGAGGTGTGTATCATAGAAGCTTTTTTTTTTTTTGAAAAAGTTCGCTTCCGGGCCGCTTCGCTTCGCGGTGCAGGGGGTGAGTCATCATTGGAGTTTTTAGACCAGCCTCTTTGGACTGGCCTGTCACGAGAGCCCCTTTCCCAAGCCCCCCCCCCCACCGCCTCCTTCTGGGGGCTCGAACCCCCACGCCCCCCCGCACAACCCACCCCCCCCCCCCCCTCCAATGTTGCACTGAGTGAGTCTGGCTCGAGGTCTCTATCACGTCGATTATTTCAAACCCCGACATCGTGGCCCCAAGTACTTCATTTGGGCGTACGTTGCCCTGTATCCACAGCCCCTCATTTGGCCGGTTTATCAGTGTTTCATCGCTCGTCAGCCCCCCCCCCCCCCCTCCGGGCCTTCGTGCCTTCGTGCGGGGGATGAGCTGACCCAGACAGCCCAAGAAACATTTGATAGCCGTAGAGTACGGCGAACCCAAGGCACCATTCGGAACTGATCTGGTTTGCACTGCAGTGCAGCAATTCAAAACAATGAACTGAGATTTGTGGCTATGACCATATACCTGTGTCACGGGGGTATGTGAGCTGAGTGTCCGTTGCTCATGGCCCCCTGCCTTCGTGCCGACCCCCTGCTCCCACCTCTACAGCATTCGCAATGGTGGACGGCGCTTGTGCAGTCGAACTGGGCACCGCCCCCCTAACGGCGCCGCAGGACCGCCTGCCGAGCGCTTGGACCGCGGCGCGATCGCGGGTGGCGGTGGTTGTGGCGGTGGGCGTGCTGTGCCTGATGACCGTGGAGTGGCCGGCCTCCTGGAGCAGCTTGTTCGGCCTGCCAGAGGTTGCGCGCGCAGGCCCATGGGGCCCTCACTTCGTCCAGGGCCAGGGGCCCACGGGGCAGATCAGGGGCGCGGCACAGGGCGAGAGGTGTGTGCCGACCCATGCCGCAGTGCGCGGGGCATCGTCGCGATCCCCGAACGGAGCGCGCGGCCCATGGGCTCGCCATTCGGGAGGTACCGGGCGGGGGAAATTGGACGGGCCAGAAGGTCTGCAAGTCAACTTCTGTACGCAATTCTTGTATGCAATTTGTTTGGTGTTTTGCGGGTATCCGTACGGCATTGCCTTTGCCACCTGAAGCCCATGCCAGAGGATTTGGGCACAGACAAGAGCGCTGGTTGATGCATAAGGAACTCCATCCAGAGTCCACGGGGACATAACAGCAAGCGCCCACTGTTTCACAGGAGCAATTCTTGGGAACTATACGTAACTTGTTCGCTCATTTTTTAGAAATGGCACAGATTTTGTCGCGCCTGAATTGGTAGATTCATATTTTCCCCCGCACGGAATATCCCCCCCACCCCCCGGTATGCGAGACCTGCAGGTCGGTGATGCCGACCCAGAAATGCCCCCGTGTCTGGCAGCCGTAGTGGCCCATTGGGGGGTGCCTAAACAGCGCTGCTTTGGCGCCGCTTTGCAGTGTGTGCACACCTCCTCTTCTGGCACCCGGCGTTGCCCAGGGCGATGGGGGTGAGTGGCAGACAGAATCCCGATCGGCACCCATTTGGGGGGTACCCCCCGAAGGGCAGCGGCGTCTTTGGTGTCGCGCCCGCTGTGTAAAGCCCGACGCAGGGACCGTGATTTTGTGGGTCTGGGGCGCTTCTTCGACAAGGCCCCCCAAGGGTTACGGGACGGCGGCCATCAGGCGCCACCTGCTGCCCACCGCAGGCGAGGCCCCGCACGGCCAGCTTCGGGAGAACCGCAGGGGGGGGGGGGGCGTCAAAACGCGGAGCACCACAAGCCCGCACCCGGGGGAATGGACCGCAACGACCCCAGAAATCTGTAGCTAGTTCGCGGGGTGGACTGACTGCCAATCGAGCGAGCACCGCACCATGAAGGGGGCGCACCGCGCGCTGTGCGAGAAGCGGGCAGTTTTCCCCCGGTCTGCCCCCCCCCCCCCCCGATGCTGGTTTTAATGGATCAAGCATGCTTCTGCAGGGGGGTGGTTTTCAGGGGGTGTTCCCGGGATACCGTAACAATCGGCGCTGTGCGAAACCGCCCCCATGTCCAAAGCTGAACACCGCCGTGAGGGTACGAAGCGCGATTCATACGTTGCATACATTCCGTGCCCTCTCTCGAACGTGGGTGGAACGTCGAGAACCTCCGGTCACTCCAACCCTCCTACGGTGTGAGCGCCCAATCTATGACCGTTCTTCTGTGCGTCAATGCCATCTTTTCTCGTTGACGCCCATCCATGCCCGGTTCCGGTTGGGCATGGGTGATGCAGATGGCAATAGATAGATCGATGATAGTAGGGGACAGTAGCGGTGGGCTTTGCCAAATCCTTCTACTTCGATGAACAGCCTTGGCAGCTTTCAAATCAATGTCTACGATGTGGTGGCGGAGCTTCGGATGTCGACGGGGGTGTCGATGCCTGTCGTGAGCGGCCCGCGTGGTCAACACACACCCCCCACGGGCCGCGGCCCCCGCGGGGCGCTTGCGGTGTGCCCGTGTGTTCTGCGGCGGTGTCGCCGGCTGCGAAAGGCGGTGCCTCGGCCAGCCATAGGTGCCCTGCACGGCGCGATGGGCCTCTTCGTGCCGTGCTGGTGCATTCCCGCACCCATAGACAGCCCAGTGTGTTCGGTTACAACGGGCGTCGGTGTGTACTACATCCTGCTCTGAAGGGTGGCGGGTGTGCAGGAGCAGCGCTTTCCGCAAGAACCCAGATTTTTTTTGTTAACGACAGCCCCCAGGGACCACCAACCGCCAACCGTCACCAACCGCCAACCGCTGCCCACGGCCAACCGCTGCCAACCCCCGCCAAACGCTGCCAACTGCCGCCAACCCCCACCTCCAACCGGCAACTTTTGAAGTAGAGAAGGTCCCATGACCATGAAGCAGAGAGCGTCCCCGTGAGCGTTCGTTTCTGTTGGCGTTACGGAGGTCTTTTTTTTCCCCCTAAGGGCAGCCCTGTGCGGAGGTGTCCCCGAAAAGCCCTAGTTGCTGACCTGTAGGGCGAGCGTTAGCGCGCCGGGCATCTTTTTTTTGACCACTCCCCACTCCTGCCTTGTTTTGCCCCCACCTCACCAAACAATTTGGAGTACCTTCTCGCCGTGTCTAAGAATTTGGGCCATCCTTTGCACCCAGTTCATGACGATGGCAAGGGTGGTGGTTGGAAGTGGTGGGAGTGACGTTTTGTGTTGTGGTATTGTCATATTTCGGCTTGTACAAGGTGCCTTGCAGAGAAGGTTTGCGGTCTAGTGCGGTCTACTTGGGGGACTTGCCAAGGTGAGGACAAACTCGGCGCTAGAGATAGGATGCCTCATACAAAGGTAGCGCGCCGCGCATGCGCCGGGCAAACATTCCCCCGTACTCCACGCGCCACCCTCATCGCCGGCGGTTAGTGTCCAACCGCCTGCGCTCACCCGCCAAGCGCCTGCCGCTAACGGCCCACCTCCTGCGGTTGAGCGCCGCCCGCCCGCGCGCTCGCCTCTGTCCGGCCCATACCTTTTGCAGTTTGGAGGACCTGAAGTTTGACCTCATGACCATGGCCCCGGGACGTCTGAAGCACCGGCTTCGGGAGCTGATGGCCCCGCAGATCGAGCGCCTGGAGCCCGGCATGGCCCCCACCATCACAGGTCCGAGGGCCCCCCACCCTCACCCCCACCCTCAGACTGCTGTCCACGCCAGAGCCCCGCATACGCCACCCCTGTGCCCATCCCGCGGCCCTGCACCCCGTCCTCCTGCCACATGCGCTCCCACTGGGTCCCTCTGAGGCGCCGGCGGTGGGGGGGGGAGGGCTTGGGGGGCGGTGAGATGTGAACGAATTCCTCAGCGACGGGACGAACACCTGATCGAGCCCACCCTGCAGTACCCTCTGGGTACATCTCTTGTCACAGTGAAAGAGGTGGTGCGAAACGCGGCGCGCGCGCGGTGCGTGTGTTGGGGCGATTTCGTAGGCCTGCCCACCTGTTCGACAGTGAAGTGCATGTGTTTCCACGCTGCGAAAGGCGTGGCCATTGCGCATACCGCCCTGTGTCCCCTCACAGTCTCACTCACAGTCTCTTTCTTGGCTTCCTGCGGGCAGCGCTGTCGCCTCCACCCGATCAAATGGCGATCGAGTGCCAGGGGGGTCCTTAAGGGACGAGATTTTTTTTTGTTGAGGACCGACCTTAAGGACCGCCCCTAGAGTTCTTTTTGCCCCGGCCCAAAGTGGGCCATGTCTATCCCCCCCTTTTGGGGATCGCCGAGAAAGCAGGAGTTACGTAGCAATTCCGCCCTCTTTTGGGCACCACCTCTGATTCCGCCCCCCGCTCTGAAGCGGTGGGGATCCCCCGAGGCGGCAGGGGTTACGTAGCCACCTTGCCCACAAGTGGGCCACTTCTGATTTTGCCCCCCGCTCTGAAGCGGAGGGCGACGAGTGCCTGCCACCGGCATCACCGCCTCCGAGTGTGGGCGGGACGTGAGCATCGAGTGACCAAGGCACCACGGAATGGCCCCTTTCCCCGTTGTTTGCCCCAACGCGGTGCGCGCGCGGCGTGCGTAAGCCCCAGCAGGCGCCCCTGGCAAAGTCGCCGAAGAGCCTCTTTGTTCTGTGTTTTCTTACCGCTGTGTCCTGTGCGGCGTACCGCTTACCCTTCAACGTCTGCATCCCCCGGCGAAGGGGGAGGGGGGGGCGCGCAATGCAATGCACGCGTCGCCCCTCTCACGAGGGAGTGCGCCCCAGCGGCCCGGACCACACGGTGGGTCATCATGGGCTTAGGGGTTGCATAGGCGGGGGGGGGGGGGGTCCGGCAACAGGCGGTTCGCAAAGGGGGTTCGGGGGTAATGAAGGGGGGGGGGGTCGGCCTATCCCCGATACCAACTAAACCAACGCATCTGATGCAGCGTGGGAAGAGTGATGTCGGGGATGTGGTGGAGGGGAAGAGCCCCAAGTCAACCCACCACTGAGCAGTGGCCCCGCACGCCCGCAGGCGCCGACGCGGCCGTGGACCGGCGGGGCCGGCCTCCCAATGCGTCGGAGCTGACGAGCCACTCCCTCCCCACCACCTCCGAGGGCTGACAGCTGCCCGATGGTCCAAAGGCGGGGGCATTGGCAGTGATGTAGTGGAACGGCCGTGCACCGCAGGAGGAGGGGGGGCACCCCCACCCCCCCTTCTCCTTCCAATGTTTGAGGCTGACAGCCAAAAAAAATTTTTTTCCCTTCAGCGCCTTCGCCGCCAAGCGGATGTAAGCTTCAAATTTTTTGGCCCGCCTTCGGCGGGGACCATTGGGGGGGCCGTGGGAGGAGGGGGGGTCCCAGCCACCCCCCCCCCCCCCTTTCAGACCCCCCCCTCCCTCCCCGTCTAATACGTCGCTGGGCATCGGGTTCATCGGTATCGGCCTCGATTGTGCCGTCACATGACACGTGGCGGCCAGCGCATTTGGCATTGTTCAAGAGGCGACGAGGTCACGCATGCAAAACGACGTGTTTTCTGGGCCGGCCGTGGCAGAGGGGTACGGCCGTATGAGCCCTCGGTCACGGGGCCGTGGCCACGGCAACGTCCCCTTCCGCGTCCGCGTCGGACCGCCTCCGTCCGGTGCCTTCCACAGACTTGCTCTTGGAGTCCGGCGAGAGGGAGTGCATCGAACTCGTCGCGAACCCGGCGCTGTTGACTGCCAAAGTGGCGCAGGCAAAGCAGTTCTTGCAGGTTCCCGCCCCCCCTCCCCCGGGGCTGCCCGCCTGCGTGGCCCCGCACGCCGATCGGCGGGGGGGCCACGAGGGGGGGGGGGCGGGGCGCTGGACCAGGGGTGGATATAATAGTGACGACATTACCAGGGTGGGGGGTGGGGGGGGGGGGCGTTGAGCCGGGAGGCAGTGATGACGGAATGACGATTACGATTTGCTCCTTTTCCAGCTCAGACAGCTCCAGCTCAGGCAGTGCAGACACAGATGATTCGGAACTGCAAGCCATTTTGGCAAAATGTGTCAAGAAATAATTGCACTCTGCGGACTGTCTTCATGGGATACATAAAGCACTGTGCAGTGTAGTATGTTGTGTTACAAAGGCAGATTGGTGCAGTAGTACAGTGGTATATGCGAAGTGTTGAGATTTAGAGGTCTTGGGTTCAAGCTCAAAACCCTGGCGCTATTTTTTTGGCCATCAGTCCTGTTGTCAAACTGCTGGCAAAACTGCTGTTCAGTCACACGGGTAAATCGTAATTGTAATCGTCATCGAGGCGGGGGGGGGGGGGGGGGGGCACTATATCCACCCCTGCGCTGGACAGGGAAACGCCAGGTTAGGCAGGCACGGCGGCCGCGAACGAACCCTTTGGCCAAACCTGGACTCAAGTCAAGTCAAGTCAGAGACCTGCAGTTCTGCCGCCGCAGGAACGGGTAAGGCCCATCGGTGTCGTTTGGGGGGGGGGGGGGGGGGCGGGGGGGCGCCGGATCCCGGTATTTGCTCCGCCTTCCGTGGGATATGAGAGTACGTTGGGCACCGGGCAAGGTTTCCCCCTATTCTCCCCCCAGGCACTAAAAGTAAAAGCACGCGGGCCACCCATTCTGGCAGGTCCCGGCCCTGATGGGGCGCTAAATCTAGAGGCTAAAATAACCCCCGCCCCCTTTGTATAAGCCACGCCCTTGTCCAAGCCACAGCGGGCGTAGGAACTGTGGTAATTTGGGACCTCATTTGATTCGGTACCACACTTCGTGCAGCCATCTAAGACATGGGTTCAGTGACAAATTACATCGAAGAGAGGTTGTTGGATCAAACACAGGCGCAGGCGTCGTACACCCCCCTTTGTGGGGGTCGTTCGCGTAGCATACCCCAAGGTATGGTTTCTGACGTCTAACCCCTTGTAAAATCATCATTTTAGGATCGAAAATGATGCCTCAATGATTTTTTGGATTTTGATTCCCGTACCCCACCGCACCTGGGTACCCCTTTTTTTGGGGGGGTCAAAACTTCTTTGCGTATTGTGGCCGCTGTGTGTGTATTTGGACCTGGGTCCCGCAGAACTTTTTTCTTGTATTTGCACCCCCTAACCCATGGCGGGGGTCTCGGGTCCCAACTCCGGGTACCCCCAGTTGGCCTCCCCCATATGGCCCCTCGCTGTTTAGTGACGCCCAAAAATCACCTCGCAGAGGTTGTTAGATTAAAGCCACGCAGGCCGGTATATGGGGTAAAACGCCAAATACCCCCCTATTTTGGGCCTTTTGGGGCCTATTCGCGTACCCTACCTTAAGGGCTTGAATCGTTTGTTTAACCCTTTGTAAAATCATTTTTTTGTCCAATAAATATATCCCCCAACGAGTTTTTGGTCCGGACCCCCCTAGACCCCCCCCCCCCCACTTAAAACCCACTTTTTTGAGTTTTTGAGGGACGTGGGGTGGGGGGTGGGGGGGCGGTCAATAAATGACCCCCGCTTTTTCTTGGATCGAAAAACATGAGTTTTTTTGTTTTTTTCGGTTTTGAGCTCAAAAAGTGTTTCCGGGTCCCGCCAATCAAAAGTTTTCTCTGGCACCCTTCGGCGCAAGTCAGTTTAGGCCAAGAAGTTTCTTCGGTGCCTTTGGCGCCTCTGACAACTCAGGGTCTCCTGAGCGGGGGGGGGGGGTTCCCCCCCACAGCGCACCCACCCACCCCCCTTGGAACCCCCCCCCCCCCTTAAGGAGAACTCTGCCCCCCCCCCCCTCTTATCACCGCAGCCTGGTCAGGATGGTATCAATCCATACAGATCTGCCCGACCTCTGGTCACATCTTCCTCGCAGCCAAACGAAAGTGCAAAAGCAGCAGCGGCTTTTCAGAGTTCATATGACGTAGCGCAGATGACGTCGAAAGAAGGCGCTGCGATCTGCAACGGCTGGTACACGCAAACGCTGGTGTGTTCGTGAGTCTTGGTAAGTCTTTGTGCACCCACGTGTCTTGAGCCTGTCCCGAGACTACAACGGGTCCTGATGCGACCCACACCCCAGCTCTCAGTCAAAACTTGGGGGCTTGGCTGGGGGTGGTGTTGGGGGGATTATTGGCGGTTCGGCCGGGGCCGGGGGGGGGGGTCCCCAAGGTCTGGGGGCCTGCACGCGACCCACTACTACCACATGCATACCTCGAGGGGGGGCGTGTGTCTGGGGGTGAATAGCTTGCTAATCTGGCGCTCAGAGCATGGATTGTTTGATGAAAGGGAAGCATGCACAAAAACAAATTGGGCGCCATGCCCCCCAACCCACTATCTCTCAAAACCCGGGGGGGGGGGGGGCTGGGGGGGGGGGTCACATACCAGGCCCCAGGCCCCCCCCCTCGGGGAGCCTGTACGCTGCTGCACTGTGCCGTGTGTGTGTGTGTGTGTGTGTATGTGCGGCATCTCCAGAGCATTTGTTCCAGAGAGAGACTCAGTGGTGTCCTTAAGAAGCCATGTTATTTTTCTTTTTTCGTCAAGCACAGCCCCCAGGGACCACCAACCGCCAAGCACTGCCAAACGCCAACCGCCACCAACCGCCAACCGCCAAACGCCACCAACCACCGACCGGCGCCAACCGCCGCCAACCACCACCAACCGCCATCAACCGCCACCAACCGCCAACCATCAACCGAGACCTACTTCATTTGGCACTTTTGTCATGGCCGTAACGTAGGGTCAGTGCGGGTGTGTCACACGCTTCGACAGAAGGAAAGACATCCAGTGCTGCCCTGCAGCTCCCACGGGGTGTTCACTGACTGCTGTTCCTGTGCTCTCGTTTTGTATTGTTGGTCTCCCCGTGTGTTCCGTGTGCGGGCGTTGCGCCAAGGGACTCTCCCGCGAGCTGCACGCTGCCGCCGCTCACCATCATCCGTCCAAAAGGGGGGCAGGGGGGGCTTACATGTCGGATGGGACGTTTAGTGCCCGTAGACACGGGCCCTCACCCTAGGCCTATCTGCGCGCCGACTACAGGAGGGGGCTTTAATTAGGCGGTGAGAAAATTTGTTTGGACAAATTTCGAAGCCCTCCCTCGTACCAAATATTTCCTTCAATTTTAAGGATTCTTTGTGCCATATTGTGTCAGGCGGTGCCATAACGACACTCACCCGCCCGGAATCCACAATGAACATCCACTAGGAAGCAGCAGCAAGGGGCCTCATACCAAAATTTTCCTTCATTTCTAAGGAGCAATACCAATTTTTTACCCCCTTAATTTTGGTCATCCGGAAAAAAAAACCTCTTAAATTAAAGCCCCCTCCTGTATGGGATCGGCCAAGCACTGACCGGCAGTGCCCGGGTCCCACGCGGTGCGAGGGCAACTGAAGGCAGCCCCAGCCACCCACACACCGCCTGCGCGATATACGCCACTGCCTCCGGAAAGGGCCGGCAGTGTCGCAGGCGGGTACTGAACTTGCCGGCGACCCCGTGGGTTTTCCGTTGGAGGAGTGTGCCCCGCGGCTGTGAGGCGGACACCCGGGCGCACCACAATGGCTACCCCCGCCGTGCCCTGGCCCGTGAGGTCCACCGCTGGTTGCGGACTCTGCGGCCTTACCGGGTTCTCCGAAGTTTTTTGGATGTTTTTTTGGAGTTTTGGATTTTTTTTTGGAGGTTTTGGACGTTTTTGGCATTTTCATTGTTTTGAAAATTGTAAAAATCCCAAAAACGCAGGGACGGTTGCCATCCGCGGGGTGGTCCGACCCGTGGGATTCGGCACGGCACCAAGGCCAATCATCCACCTAGAGTCCTAGCCCCTCATCACACGTGCCCAGGGGTTGGGGGGGGGGGGCTGGTGCTCCTTGCTACTCCCAGCATATGATTTTGCACCGCCGGCCAGCCCATCAGCGTTCCGGCAGGCAACTGCCGAACGGTACCAAACTGCCTGTCGTGGCGACCGGGGGCTGAAAGCTGCGTTGGGCACCCTAAGGGTGCGCGTGGTCCTGGCCAGGGCTGTTCTTGGTGTGTGTCCTACCCTAACCCCGCCCCCTCCTCCTTGTGGGTGGTGCCTAATGCCGGGTAGACCCCTCCAATGCTGGGCAGAACCATGTGGCGAGGCCTGCCTGTGTGGATCCCGGGCACACCACGGGCATAGGACACCCACCACGTCGGGTAGAACACTGTGCCATGAGCCCCCCCCCCCCCCTCACAACACGGCGCTGGACTTGGGAGGCTGCGCGCTGGGCCCTGGACAATGGGAGTGTGAGGAGGCCGCCCTGGTGTGGCCTCCAATACTGTAGGGCGAACCAAACCAAACCATTTTGGTTTTGCTTTGATTTGCCCTTTTGTGCCTTAGTGTGAGTTGGTGGCAGGGTCGATGGGGGTGGGAGGGGGGCAATAGCCTCCCTCCCGTGGGGGTGGGACATGCCGGCCTGGGGACCCAAGGTTTTCGACAAATCCGTGGCGGTTGGGCTTGTGAAGTCCCCCTCTGCCGACCCCCCCCCCCCCCTCCCCTGCGGTTCCAAGTACCCCCTCCCGTCTAACAGGGGCCTCAGCCTCAATGTGGCGTGCCGGTGAACCCAAGAGAAGGGTCACCGACCCGCCTCCTGGGGCCAATGGAGGTATAGTTGGACCGTGTGGGCTACAAATGGTCCACGGGCGGCCACACAAATAGGGCACGACGCTGTTGACGGTGGACAGTGCCCCCCCCCCCCCCCCGCCCCCCTCCGACAAGGAGCACAAGGAACGAGCCACGGGCCAACCCTTCAAAGTCCCCAACAGACACACAACACCCTCTGCAGCATTGGGGAGCACCGGTTGTACCACACACGTGGCATGCGCCTGGAAGTCCGTGAAACCAGGCAACCGCACAGCCCTTGACCTACCATTACAACTGCCCATCTCCCCCTCCTGCACCAAGGAGCACAGGTTGTACCCCTTTCGTGACAAAGCCCGGAAGTCCCATGGGTGTACCGTTGACTGAGACAAGCACTGCAGCCCCCCCCCCCCCCTCCCCAGCCCCACCCCATCATAGTGGGAGCATAGGGATCAAGCCACAGGCCAACCCCTGGAGGTCTTCAACTGACGCACCACACCATCTGTAGCATTGGGGAGCACAGGTTGTACCACACTGGTGGCATACGCCTGGAAGTCCACGACACCATGCTACAGCACATCCCTCGTCCCGGGTCCCAGGAACACAGGTAGTACCACGCCTAGAGACAAGTGCATGGAGTCCCTGTTTTCCCTGCCCCATTTTCCATCACGGTTCCAAGTGGTTGAGTGGTTATGCATCAAGCCACGCAACCAGGCACCCCAAGTTCAAATCCTCTGAGCTCAGATTGTACGTCACCTGAGACAAACGCCTGGAAGTCCGAGTTTTGTCCAGCCGCTATTATCCAGCACGGGTCCCCTTCTCCTTTCTCACCCGGCATGAGGGAGCACAGGTTGTACCACATGTATGACAAACACCTGAGAGTCCCCGAGGGATGCCCTTGCCCTGTACATGTGTGCCACGGGTGCGGGAGGTGGGGGTGGGGGCATCGGGAACCACAGGCGGCGCGACGGAAGGTCGTAGCGTTTGCCTGGCTGATTTAATCTAATTAACTATTATGTGGAGCCCATACACGCCCGGGCACACTACCACTACCACTACCTCGTCAGCGGTTAAGAGAACCCTGATCCTGGCCTCTTGTTGCACAGCCTCTGCAGATGTACTTATTTGGGACCGCTAAGGGTCACAATTGGCCAAAGGCCATTCGAAAGGCTATGAAGTGGGTGCCGATTGTATTGTGCTCTTGTTTGTGCCATATTTGTGGGAGCATTAAGAACAGATTTATCAAAAAGAATCCAATGAATCTTTTTGATTGATAATCCTTGTGAATTAAAGTCTCTCACAACTATTCTACCGTTGCTTGAAATGAATTTCAAATTCTCTGCGATTTTCGAAACATTAGACCCTCTTCTCCCTACAACAAACGGCGGGGGGGTTTGTACAGTTTTTGTGGCCGAGGCGTTTGCTCTCCTGAGGTGCCATTTTTGGAGGGATCAGATATTTCGGATGTGTTCGCCGCAACAACGGCATGCGGCCGCGCAAGTACTCCCCCCCCGGGCGTCTGAGGCCTGGGAAGCGTGGCATACGTTGCCTCGCTGCTGCAGCTGCAATGGAAGGCCCTCGACTCTGGCAGCCCCGACGATTTGCAGAGGGCCAGCTCCACGTGCAGTCGTCTGGGCGATTTGGTGCCAGTGTTCACGGAGATGGCGGAGCCGGAGAGAATGTATGCCCCCCGCACATGTGAGGACGGACGTCTGTGGCCTGGGGGTCTGCGTGTGGAGTGCTGCATGTTTACGTCTGTGTGTGCTCGTATGGGCTTACTCCGCTGTGGCCTTAGTTGAGGTCTAGGGCGGGCGGGGGATGGCAGGGTGCTTTGCTTCGTACGGTACTGAACATGTCTGTGTACAATTGGATGCACTAGTTTTCTTTGTGAGTTTCTTGCTTGCAGTTCGCGTTAGGGTTAGTGTTGGGTGTACATGTGCCTTTGACTCGGTGGGGGCAGGGGGAGGATGCGGGGCTGAGAGTGGCAGAATTGATAACTCCGATTTACAAATTGCACTATCAGCCTCTTTGAACTCCTGTGCCAAGGTACGGAGAATTTTTTTCAAGGTTTCCAAAGGTGTCAGGAAAACTTCCCCGATCTTCTTTAAAGACGAAATTTTGCCACGAAATTATTCCCTCGGAAATTATCCCTCCCTGTTCCTCAACTTGCTCAACTTGCTCGTGGCGATCATTATGAGGTCTCTATGTCGGGATGACCCGGACCCCCTGTGGGCTTGTCTGGGCTCCGTCACGGGAGCCGCCCCGTGGGGACTCTGGAGAACGGGCTGCAACAACCTCCTGCGTCCTCCGCACACACCCCACCCCCAACACTGACTCGCAGTACCCACATGGGCACTGCATCAGTTTGTGCCCTGGGCCGGTGCAGGAATATAAAGATCCTGGTGGCTGTCGGAAATGAGGCACCGTCGGCGCTCATGACCTACATTGCGACGAAGGAATACTTCGAGATCACGAACCTCGTGTCCAGTGCCCTGTCTGCCGCGGCCAAGGGCGCACAGGCCGCGCTGGTCCAGTATCTGGTGGAGAAGGGACAGGTGTGCTTTGGGGCGCTCGCCCCGACCCCTGCCGTGTGGGGGGCATGTGCCGACCCGTGGTGTCTGTGGTTGTGTGTGTGGTTGTGTGTGCGCGCGTGTGTGGGGTGTTTGTGTGTGTGAGAGTGCCTGCGCGTGCGTGTATGTGTGCGTGCTTGTTCGTGCATGTTCGTGTGTGTGTGTGTGTGGCCCCTTGCCACTTTACGGCAGGTCACTGGGGACCTCTTGCCCACAGAGGCGGTGTGTGTGTGTGTGTCCCCCCGGTAACGGGTGGTATGAGACCGGTTGTCCTGATTTCACGAATCCCTTTACAGTACAGTTAGCTGGGCGTAGGACTTCAGACAGGGGAGGGGCGAGCTTTATGGTTGCTTCTGTAACGGTGTTTTGCCGGCAGGGGTGGACACTCGCGGTCGCAGCGCAGTGGACCGCCCCGTCGACTGAGAATGCCAGTGCAATCTGTCTGTGCCTTCGCTGTGTGGCTGCTGTACTTCAGAAAGGCGCCTAGCCACACATGTTCCATGTCTACAACTTCTTCTACCTGACACTCATGGCCTGACGAGATTCGTTCCCCGACCAGCGCTGTGCTTTTGTACCGTGCCTGTTCGCTCGCTTCGTTAGTGTGTGTGTGTGTGTCCAAGAAGTTAGCGATGTCAGTGAGACGTCACACCAAGGTGCTCGCTGATGGAGAGGGATGACTTGGGAGAACCCAAGTTGCAGTGGGCCCAGAGCACCAGTTGCTGGTTGTGTACAGCGTCAGTTTTGCCTCCTGTGAGGTAATGCATGTATGTGTTAGTCAGAGCTGGGCTGTACCCTGGTTTGCCTGTGTATTGCCTGCTGTTGACTGCATCCCCTGTACTCCAGAGCATCTGTTCTGGAGTGAGAGAAATTCTCTGTTGCACTTCTGTTTTGGTCGAACAGAGTGTGTGTGTACACCCACTGTTTGTATTGTACTGTATTGTATACTACAAGAGTGTGTGTGCACGCGCGCGCAACTGCGTGCATGTGTTCGCGCCTGTGTGTGTGTGCTTTACCCTCAGACATTGCACCCTCCTCAAGCCAGCCTAGGAAACCTAAGCCCAAATGACACAAGGTCGCCCGTGGACCGCATGCAATGCACACTACCGTGCGTTCGAGACGTATTGTGGTGTCTACAATCTGAGCAAACAAATAGAAACCGCATGCAGAGCCCCCTAAAGATGTATCACGGTCGTACCGAGCTTGGGGTGGGAGAACGGGGGGAAATAAGGGGGGGAAATTCTGCCTGGCGCGCTGACGTTCTGTGCGTTTGTCCTGTGCGTGACTTCAATCAAAAAACTGCGAGGATCCACAGCCTACAGCCCCATCCGCTGAACTAAGAGTTCGTACGTTCGAGTGCCCACGCTGACAAGCAATTCCAGCGCACTAATGCACGGCTTCCTCCCCATCCCCTGCCTCCTCACCCCTTGCATCAGGGGCCCTGATGACGGCGGAATAGCAGTGGTAAGCTGAAATTTCAAGATCGGCACTCGACCCCCCCCCTTCTCTCTCCCCTTCCGGCCGCAGAAGCGGTTGAACCAACCTGAGGGCGGACTTTTGCGCAGACTTGTGTGAAGCGGTTGACCGCGTGGCTGCCCACGTGGGGGCACCCACGTTGCCATGCCACCGCGCCACACACACACGCACACAGACAGAGGAGGAGGAGGAGGGGATGCGGTTCCCCGGTAGCGCGCACCTGCCCCCCAGCCCCATGGTGCCTGCCAGCCCCCACCGACTTTGAGCCCCCAATTAGTCGTTGGTGGGGTGGCCCCTTTGGGCCCACCCGTCTAAGCATCATGGCTGCGGCTCTCCTCTTTGTCTCCTCCCCATGGTCTGCTGACCCAACCAACACCCCGGCCATGTGTTGCGGCTAACGCTAAGGTAGCGGTTGAGGGGGGCTTGGTGGGAAATGGGCTCCACTCCCGGCTGGCCGCCAAGCCCCCAAGGTGCATGGATGTACGCACCGTTTAGCCGGCACATCACTAAGGCCTAGTCTAATGCTCAATTGCGTCACTTACCGCACACAGGCTTGGCCTACCGCCACAACATTCACCGGTGGACGCCCTCTCCGTCCGGGGCTGGCTCCCAATTCCCGTAGGGGAGGACTCCCAACTTGCCCCCCTTGTCAACCCTAGTGGAGCCAGTCCTGCCCCACCACAGGCCAGCCCCAAACCCGTGGCAGGCGGTAGGGGTGGGAGGGTCGCCTCTGGGCCCTTAACACCCGTGATGCGATGATCCCCGCTGGCCACTCCTATCCGCACCCATTGGGGGACGGAGGGATTGGGGCCGCCCCGGTGCACAGGGCGTCATCCATGAGTGGAAAGGGGCCGGCCGCTGCGGGCCCAGTCCAACTACCCCGGCCACCATACCAACAGGCGGCTACGGTGGCGAATTGTGCTAGCACACCCCCTCAGCACCATGCTGCCGCTCTTAGGGCGCCCTGTCCTCCACGGTGCGCCCTCTTGGTGCCTTGCAGGCGCTCTCATGGCACCTTGTGAGAGCTATGCATCCACTTGGCGCTCTAGCGGCGCCTTGCCAATGCCACACGGCCACTTGGGCGCTCTGTCGGCACCCTACGAGCACCACTACCATCTTGGCACCTCTAGTATGCGCTTCTAATGGTGGTGCTCCCTTGTTAGGCCCGAACACCTGACCGTGACGCCCACGGCACGCCCACCACTTCAACTCCGCAATGTACGCCCAACTTCGCGGGTTCCTCCGCTGTCACGATGATGCGAGCTGCCGCCACGAGCATCAACATTCGGAGTGCCCCACGTGCGGGGGGGCGGCTATCAAGCGGCTATCGGCGTGCTCCCCAAGCTGGGTATGGGGCTGCCCCATACCACTTGCGCCCTAAGGGCATCAAGTCTGCCGCAGTGCGCCCTGTTGGCGCCCTGCGAGCGCCCTACAACCATCTTAGCGCTCTGGTGGCGCCCTGCAAGCACCACGCCTGCGCTTAAGCGCTCTAGCGGCACCCTGCGAGCACCCCACTTCCACTCTTGTGCTGTGGTGGTGCTGTGCGAGCACCCCGCATTGGCTTCAGTGCTTTGGCGGCACCCTGCGAGCGCCCCGCATCTGTTGGCGCTGTGGTGGCACCCTACATGGCCCCGGATCTGCTTCAGCACTCCGGTGGTGCCGCACAAGCCGCCCGCTTCTCGTTGACGCTTTTGTGACACTCTGCGAGAGCCCCGGAACTAGCCTGTCTGGTGGCGCCTTTTGGGCGCCGTACATCCGCTTTGGTGCCCAGGGCCCACCCTATCACCGGCGGTGTGCCCACCCAGCATCCAGCCGGAGCCGGAAGTGCCCCGGCATCACGGGGGGGCCGTCTCCTCGGTTCGGGTACGCGACTCCCCCCCCCCCTCCCTACCCTCCGGGCCCACTTAGTTACCAAGGGTCAATGGCTACAGGCAATACATAGGGTCGCGCCAAAGGCGCCCGAATTGCTAGGGACCCCCGAGAATGCAAGGGTTAGGTGGCATTTCCGCCCACTTGCGGGCCCCCAAGAAGGCAGGGGTGAGGTAGCCAATTTTCATTTTGAGGTAGCCACTTTTCATCAGAGCTTTTGAGCGCCAGACGAGGTGCTATACAAATGTCGTTTGTTGCGAGATGCTTTCAGCGGAGATGAGCCAGACGGGCCGCTACACAAATGTCGTTTGTTGCTAGCCGAAGATCCTGCATTCGGGCGCCTACAACCACCTTTGCACTGGTGAGGAGGTAGAGTGGAGGCCTCCGTTGTTGTAGAGTGACCCCTTAGGCCACCGCGTCTCTGCCAAACTGCACTAGACCTCTGCTAACCCTCTCCCCTAGCCCCCCCCCCCCCCCCCAGCAACTAGCAGCGACTAGCAAGTCCCTTAGAGAAGCCCTCCTCGGCGGCTAGCCCCCCCCCCAAAAAAAAAGCCCCTCCCTCCCCTAGGGGCCTTCGGCCCACTTCTACTAATGGGGGGGGGGATCGTGTCTAAAAGTGAGGAGACGGCCCACCCGTGCCCGGCATACATGATTCATCGCATCGGGCCGACACTATCCCCCTCAAGGGAGGACTTGGGTTTCACCACCGTTGGGCCGAACCCACTGGGGCTCTTGGAGCACGAATCCACGCCCCCGTCCCCGCCTCAGGAGGACAATTCCCATCTCGGTGCACCAAGCTAAGGCAGGGGTTCCACACCTCCTGTGACCAACCACGGCCGCCATACCATCGGACGGCTATCGGGGTGCCCCCTAGGCTGCTGCTGGCTGGCGGCGGGACTCGCGTCGCCATCACCATGGGCCGACCCTATCCCCCTCAAGGGAGGACTTGGGTGTGTCCGGTCCTAGGCGGGGGGCGGAAGAGCCCCGGAATACACTATTTCTCATCTTGGGCCAACCCTATCCCCCTCAAGGAAGGAGTTAGGTATCACCGGCGCTAGGCCCTTGAAGCACATATCTACCGCTCCTATCCCCTCCTGGGGATGACGGCGGTCCTAGTGACCTAGTTGGGGATGTGGCCGTGGCACCACTTGAGACCGACCCCGGCCGCTATACCAATAGGCGGCTATCTGGTCCCCAGGCTGTGGCGGGGGATGCCCCTCCCGTTTGTGACCAACCTTGGCCGCCATACCACCAGGCGGCAATTGAGGTGCCCCCGAGGCCGAGGAAGGGGTTGCCCCGCCCTTGTGTATTATCACCACCCCTTACCGACTCTATACCCCTCCACAAGGACCGGGCTTCCATCAGAGTGGAGGCTTCGGAACACGTTGCCGGCTCTCATGGGCCCCACGGTGGCCCCATGCCCCATGTCCTCATACCTGGGAAGGTAAGGCACACGAGCACAAATGGCCCGGCCAAACTTGTGGGACTGGCTCTAAGAGCAAGCGGCAGTCTTGTTGCGGGTGCGGTACGAGCACCGGTAGGGCCAAAATTACTGGCGAGGCCTAAGGTTGCCGCTATACTAGTTCACTGTTGACTAGCAGCGACACCTTGTGGTTCACATGGACAAAACCGGACTTTCAATGAAATTGGGTGGTAAGTAGTGTAGTTCGTAAGTTGGGCATGCAAAAAGCTCGAGTCTTGAAATTACGTCGAAGAGAGGTTGTTAGATCAAGCACAGGCGCGGGCGTCGTATACCCCCCTTTTTTGGGGGTCATTCGCGCAGCATACCCCAAGGCATGACATTTGATGTCCAACCCCTTGTAAAATCATTATTTTGCCCAGTAAGACAATCCCCCAATGGATTTTTTGATTCTGAGGCCTCTATCCCCTAAAACTGGATATCTTTTTTTTAAGGGGGGGGGTCAAAAGTTTGTGCTCAGAAGGCTCCAAGCAGTGGGGAGGCACATTGCTGTCGCAACAAACTTTGGTTGAATGGTAACGTAGAAGGCTCCAGATTTTTCGGTCGGCGGTTCCAATCGTGGTTGGTCAACCGTCGGCGGCGGCGGCGCCGCCACCATATTCGCCCGACCGGGGTTCGAACCACCGACGAAAAAGCCTGCGGTCGGCTGCTTTACCATTCGGCCACTGCTTGCCTTGAGGACAGCTCTCCTCCCCACTGCTTGGAGCCGAGTCTGCCACTGACAAAAAAACCCAAACTATGTGTTTCTGTCTGATTGACTGCTGGCCTGGCTAACTGATTGATTGGTCGACTGTCAGCCTCTCTTCGAGGTGCACGGCCGAAGGCAATAGAATTTTTTGTATCACACCCAAGGTTGAACCATTTGCCACCTCACCACTTCCAACCACCCAAACGCCCCTTCTTCCTTGCATGTCTAGGAAATTTTCTGTGCCAGCTGGCCCCAACCCCCTCATTCGCTCCCCAACATGCTGAATGTCTTCATGTTGGAATGTGCTCATATGCCCCAACGAGCTGTGCGGTTCACACCCCCATAGGTAAGCCCCTCCTCCAAGATTTGCCTCAATTCTACGGTGTTCAAGCACAATGTGTTGGCTCTCACCACACCTGCCCGCCACGCTCAGAGCAAAGGAATGTGCAGCTCTGGGTGACGTATCTACTATGTGGCGATTGTGCAGAGATGTGCTGGATGCAGTCTTCCATGTGGAGGCCTGCCTGGCAATGCCTTCACGCGTTCTTAGAGGCTCATTGGGACCGAGGGCAGCGCCGGTGCAGCTGTGGCTGTGGGACTCAGCCGTACTCGAGCAGTGTGCGGCAATTGCCACGCTGACCCTGAACGTGGTGCACGTGGGGATAGCTAGGCCGCATGACATGGGGGCAGAGCTCATCTGGTAGGTACTGAAAGAGTCCCCGAAAGTCTGGCTGGCCCACGCTAGGGCCCGCGCCGGCTGCATCAAAGCCCGAGCAGGGCCCTGGCACGGGCCCTCCAAGTACTTTAACTGCCATAGAGGGCAGAGCAATAGGTCGTCGCCTGGGTGATACTGAACGGACGCAACGCCGGGCTCACAGGGGCCGTGGCGCCGCCGTAGGTGCATAGGGCTTACATTTGGAGTTAGGGTTCAGGGTCCGGGCCCACCAGTCTTGCAATCTCCGGTGTGCAAGACATGCAGGTCTTTGCCATATTTCCAACAGCACCTTCCACACACGCAAACACAAACACAGACACACACAAGTGCACACGCAGGCACACACACACACACACACACACACACACAACCGACACAACATGTCATGCACACACATGCACACTAGAGCACAAGTACCCCTGCGCACCTGCGCCCGCAAACTTGTCGCAGGCCTCGCAAATCACTGACATTCGCATGGACCCACAGGTGCCGGCCACACTGTGGGCGCCGCCCGCCGACTTCGGATTCGTCTACACATCTAAGCAGGCAGAGTGGCTGCAGCACATGCCGAGCCCCTGACGCCCCCCACCCCCCACCCCCCACCCGCCCAACCCCCCCCCACTGGGCTCAGCTTGGGCTCCGACTGACACCTCAGCACCGCGTGGGCCCTGGTGGGGCCTGGGGTCTGGCAGCCTCTGTGCATCACCAGCACGGCCTTCTGGGCGCGACCACCTCATCACTCTGGATCACAAGACCCCCCCCTCCATTCAATTAGGGGCCCCCGAGGCTGGAGCACAGTCCGGGGTCCACCACCCTGACCTTGAGGGGGGGCCTCAGCCACCAACATAGAGACAGAAAGGGGGGGGGGGGGGCAGCCCGTGGCACAGCGGGTTGGCCCCGGCAGCCCCTGCACACCCTTAAGCACAGTGCGGGTCCGAAGGCGCCCCCCAGAGCCAGTGCAGGGGGCTGCGGCCAAGGGCAGCGGGGCGCCTTCACCAGGGCACTGTGCACGAAGGCCCGCCCGGTGCGCCGCGCAATTCTGTCGGGTGCCGCTCTTCGTGTCGCCATCAGAGGCCCTCAAGTGACGGTGGTGTCGTCTGTTGATTCCAGTCCATTCATTGTCCTGTACCCCCCCCCCCCCCGGGGGGCGTGGGGGGTACGGGGGGGGACTGCAGATGGCAGTGGGCAGTGGGGCGCCATACAGGAAAATCACCTCGAAGAGAGGTTGTTAGATCAAGTGCAGGCGCGGGCGTTGTATACGCCCCCTTTTTTTGGGGTCTTTTGCGTAGCATACCCCAAGGTATGGTTTCTGACGTCCAACCCCTTGGAGAATCATCATTTTAGAACCAAAACTGATCCCCCAATGTTTTTTTTTGGATTTTGAACCCCTACCTGGGTGCCCCTTTTTGGGGGAGGGGGTGGGGGGGGGGGCAAATTTCTTTGCGTATTGTGGCCGCTGTGTGTGTCTTTGGACCTGGGTCCTGAAGAACTTTTTTCTCGTATATGGACCCCGTAACCCATGGCGGGGTCCCAGGTCCCAACTCCGGGTACCCCCAGTTGCCCCCCCCCCCATATGGCCCCTAGCTAGTGAGCACCTTTTCACGCTGTATCAGCTGTTTAGTGGCACCTAAAAACTTTTCAAAATTCGATTTTTTGTGAAACCCTCCCCTTACCCCTAGGATGGGTTTGGGTGATCATTTGGTGACAATACAGGTAATTGAGCACCTATGGGGACCCACGTGGTGGCCGCTCAGCCTATGTAGCCCGTGCGACAGGCACCCCAAAAGCTTGAACGTCACCTCGCAGGTTTGACCCCTTGTAAAGTCATTATTTTGTCCAATAAACACATCCCCCATTGAGTTTTTGGTCCACCCCCCCCCCCAGACCCCCCCACTTGAAACCCGCTTTTTGAGGGTTGGGGGGTGGGGTGGTGTCAAAAATGTCGAAAGAAAATGACCCCCCTTTTTTTGCCCGAATTTATGAATCTTTTGGTTTTTTCGGTTTTGGCCCGAAAAACTGTTTCCGGGTCCCGACTCCATGGGGTTTGTATGGGGCGGAGTGGGACGAGCGCTGATGCAGTTTATGCACTTTTCCGCCATTTTTGCTATGTTGGCGGTTTTGGCGGCCCCGGTGACCCCGTGCTACCCACTCTGAGGGGTGTGAGTGGGGATGTTGTAATAGTATATGCCTACTAGGATAGGAAAGGACGTATTTTTGCAGTCTCTAGCCTTGCTGAGGGCCGGTCAAAACCCGTGCCAAAGACGCGAAATCACTGTTTCCACCAATAATGCCTTACACGAGTGAATGGGCCGGTACACAACCTGCTCATGCAGTTTTTCACCTTGGGCAGCTCAAAAATCAAATTTTGTGAAACTTATTTTTTTGATCTTGTGACACACACAGAATGACCATCCAAGGTATGTAAAGCATTTTTTAGGCAGTATTTGTGTGTTTTTCACCTCATTCGGGTATTGGGTGCGGGGGGTCTTCCAAAGGGATTGATACACGACCTACTTATGCGGTTTTTGACCTTGGGCAGCTCCAAGTTCAAAGTTTCCGAAACTTATTTTTGACATTGTGACCTCACAAAATGACTATGTAAGGTATGTAAAACATCTTTTAGGCAGTATTTATGTGCTTTTCACCTTATTTGGGTGTTGGGTTGGGTTGGGGGGGGATCTCCCAAGGGATTGGTACACAAATTGCTCATGCAGTTTTCGCCGTGGGCGGCTCAAAAATCCAAGTTTTCGAAACTTCGTTTTTTGATATTTTGATAACCTAAAATGAGCGTCCAAGGTATGTAAAGTATGTTTTAGCCCATATTTATGTGGGTTTTACCCTATTTGCGTGGGGTGTTGCTCGGGGTAGATTCTTTGCCAAGTGGACTTGCCAAAGGCAATAGAATTGCTGTTGTGTAGGCCGCTTAGTGACACTTGAAAAGTTTTTCATATTTCGACTTTTTTCGAAACCCTTCCGTTGCCCCTAGGATGGTTTTGCGCGATCATTTAGTGACAATACAGTGACAATACAGGTACTTGAGCACCCATGGGGACCAACATAGTGGCCACTCAGCCCATCTAGCCCCAGCCATGGTTCCCCAAAAGCTTCAAAATTGCTGCTTGGAGGTGGTTCAGTGGCATTTGGTGTGCGCACAAGCTGCTGAAGAAGTTTTCCACCGTCTACAGGTCGAAAATGGAAGATTTTCAGTATTTTTTTGGTATCCTGACCATTCACAATGATGAATTATCCTATATAAAGCATGTTTTAGACCCTGTTTCTGTGGTTTTCACCCTATTTGGGTGTCTTGGGAGGGGGGGGGGGGCTCTCAAGGGGGCCAGGGCACAACTTGCTTATGCAGTTTATCCAAAAAAAAAAAAGCAAAGCTGTGAAACTGATTTTTCTGATATTTTGACCCTTGAAATCCTCAAATATCCTATGTAAAGCATGTTTTGGACCCTCTTTTTGTGGTTTTCACCCTATTTGGGTTATTTTTTTGGCGGGGGGGGCAAGGGGGGGGGTACAACCTGCAGTTTTCCAGCCTAAACAAGTCCTCCTCCTGGGTTCAGGGTGAGCAGGGCGCCCCTGCGGTCCTGCTCCGGGGCGTCCCAATCCCGCTGGCGGACACCTTCCGCCAATTTGGTGTCGATGTCGCCATTGGGGGCTCTAGGGTGACGGGGTCGGTGCTGTCCCGGCGCTTGGAAGCGGGCCGGGTGACGGGGTCGGTGCTGTCCCGGCGCTTGGAAGCGGGCCGGAGCGCCCTCTGTCGCCTCCCCCATCTCTCCACCTATGACCGCCGGGAACGGGCCATCCGCACGCTAGTCACCCCGCTGGCACTCGACGGCGTAGCCGTTGCCTGGGTGACGGACCCCAACTTGCGGGGGCTGGAGACCGCGGTCGTGCGGGCCCTGTGGGCCAACGAGATTGTCTTTTCGGTCCTATCCAAGGGTCACCGCGTCTCCCCGGTGATGCACATGCGGTACGAGCGACTGCTCTGGCTGGCCCGCGTGGCCCGGCGGCCAGGGGGCACATAGGTCTTCACCCTGGCCATCTGGGAATCCGGCGGCCGCCAACCCGGCACGGGCCTGGTGGGGCGCCCGCTCAGCGCAGGGTTTTGCTTAGTGTCCGTCCTACCCCACCCCGGGGGGGGGTGGGTGGGTGGGTCTGGCAGAATTTCAGGGTGGGTGGGTGTCCACCCTTGGGTCTATTGAGCCAGTGCCACTTCTTTCTTTCTTCTGTTGCAGGTTCCATGTAACATGTTTATTTATGGCGTGTTTACATGGTATTGCATATCACGTGTGCATGCCCCACGCCCATAAAGGGGCTAGGATGCATTGTCATTTGTGTCAAATGCGAAGGGGGCAACGGTAAAACATGATGGTTGTTCACCTTTGTGAAAAACTTGGTCTTCTGTATTGCATGTCTCAGTTGGGTACGTGGGTGGGTGGGTGGGTGGGTGGGTGTCAGACCCCCCCCCCCCCCTGGGGGGGGTGGGACATTTGTCGGTCTGTGCGTATGCCAAAATTCTGGGTGGGTGGGTCCCTGAATTAACCCCCCCCCCCCCCCCTAGGGTGGCTAAGCAAAACCCTGGCCCGCTCCAAACGCAGGCCACCGTCGGGTGGAGCCCACGCAAGGGCTGGTGGTGTAGGGACGTCCCGGGGCAAGAGTACCCGCTGCACTTCGTGCATGAGCCCCTCCGCCAGATCCAACACCAGGTGCGGGACAGCCTCCGCCGCCACTCCTCGTACCAGCTGGAGGTGCGGCGCCCAGCGACAGGTAGACGGCCCGGCCTGCCACGCGGCACTGCGCGTTGCCTCCACGGAGCTGGAGAAGTCGTTGCTGTGCGGCCTCATGGTGGGAGCCTCGTAGACGGCAATGAGGGTATCCGGCCACGGCATGCGGAGCGACTCCGCGTGCCCCCATTGCGGGACGGCACACGAGGACGAGGTCCACGTCCTGTGGGACTGCCCGGAGTGGGAGCACACCAGGGCAGCATGGAGTCCCTGGTTGCGGGACGCGGCGGCAGCACTCCCCAAGCTTGGGCCGCCCGACCAGTGGCCGGCCTGCTTGCGGAGGGTTGGCCTCTTCCCCCTCTGACTGGCACTGGGTGGAGCGGGTATGCATATGCTCATATATCAGATACAAACCTTAATCTAGTGGTACATGCAGATGGTCATGAATAAATAGCTCTCAGTTCAAATCCAGGTCATCAATACTTGTGAATCTGATGAGACAATTGGCCCTTCTAAGAAAACACAATGCCTATAGCTGTGGTTAAGGTGTGGTGGAGCCCAATCTTCGCCAGGAGAAAATTTCGCCACCATGGTGAAATTCCATTGCCTATTGGCAAACACCCAAATAGGGTGAAAAACACATCTAAGACATGCTTTACGTGGGATATTTGATCATTATGAATGGTCAGAAGATTATAAAAAAAATCGGGTTTGAAAATTTCCATCTTTGAGCGGCTGAGAGTGGAAAATAGCATAAGCAGGTTGTGCCCCAGCCCCTTGCCCCCGTCCAAACACCCAAATAGGGTGAAAGGCATATGAATAGGGTCTAAAACATGCCTTACATAGGATATTTGACCATTGTGGATGGTCAGAATGTAAGAAAACAATAGTTTCGGAGATTGCCGGTTTTTGAGCTGCAGAGGCAGGAAAACTGCAGGTTGTACCCCCCCCCCCCTTGCCTCCCCTGCCCCCCCCCCGAAGAAAAAATAACCCAAATAGGGTGAAAGGGGGCGCCTCAAGCGCAGTGCGCGCGCAGTGCAACTATTTGGGCGTCTGGCCGTACTAGAGACCCATACTTTGAGATACTAGGGGCCCCTAGGGGCATCATGGTGACCCGTAGCGGAGGTTTTGGGTCGAGGCATAGCAAGTTGTAGCACGTTTGGGTCAAGGCATGGCAAGGCGTAGCATGGTTGTGTCATAGCATGGCAAGGCATAGCATGTTTGTGTCAAGGCATGGCAAGGCGCAATGCTCGTGTGCATGCATTGATCTATTGTGCTTTGGTCGTGGCACTGGGGCATCGTAAGGAACATATTCCTTTGGCTACCATACGCGAATATTTTCACAACCGGTCCACCGGTCTTCGTTAACTCACCGTTTCGACTAGGCAAAATCACCAACTGTTCAGTTGAGACCGTTTCGCGCCACTTTAGCTTTCTGTAGCGAACCGGTTGGTTCGGGGAGACCGGTCGGACCGGTCCGACCGGTCTTTGCAAACTGAACGGACCGGACCATTTTAGCACACTTTAGCACACTTTGGAGCACTTGGTGATGCGTGTGTAGTGTGTGTGTCCGCATGTGTGTGTTGTGTGTGTGCGTGTGCTGTGTTGTGCGTGTTCACACCTTTGGTGGTTTCAACCGAACGGACCGGTACACTTCGTGACACTTCGTTCAGGGACCGGTCCGAACGGTTTACGACAGTTTGTACAGACCGGTCCATCGGTGCATCCAAGTGTAACAAAGTGATCCAAAGTGTACCGAAGTGGTCCGGTCCGTTCGGTTTGCAAAGACCGGTCCCACCGGTCTCTGAAACTGGTCTTACTGTTTTTCTCTAAAATACTATTGAGTCTAAGAAAACCACCAAAACCATCATTTCCGCCACGTTCAAAAACCCTTGACCCAATCCTTTGCCAGAAAGTGATAATTTTCCCCACAAGACCAGACCGGTCCTCCGTCCGGTCTGGTAGCCAAAGGAATATGGAGGGGATCCGGTACGGAGTTGCATGAGTACGTGCGTGTACTCTTGCATTTGCAGCAATTTTTGATTCGAAGACAGGTACGGTACCCTCCATGGACCCTCCGTGTTCCGTGGCCTCCCCTACAAGCACCCCGCCTAAGTCTGCACGGCAGCCACGAGGGACGAGCCAAAGGGGACTAGGTCTCTTCCGTGCTAGCCCTGCCGTGTTGCCGCCGCTGCGGTAGGGTCGACTGAGGTGGCGAAGGCGCTGAGGGCGCGTTTGCCACGGGGTCAGAGGAGCCCCCCCCCTCGCGTCGCCGGCTGCGGAGAGGGGGGGGGGGCATGTCCGCTATAGACCTGGTGGCCTTCGGCTGCGGCCGCTTGCGTCCCCGGGGAGGGGATCGACGCCGTGGCACGGCGCGGCTACTCAGGGCCGCTGAGATGTGGCTGAAAACATCGGGGAGCGACGCCGGAGGCTTAGCCGCCGGCGAGGGGGATTGCTCTGCAGGGGAGGGGGAGGGGGGGGCGGAGGAGCCCTGCGGCGCAGGTAGTGGCCTTGGCGGGTTAGGGTTAGGTTGGCGGGTTAGAGTCCCCCGACCCCAGGGCCGAGGGGGGGTGAGGGCCCAGCATCTTGGGGGGGGGGGGCACTGGCGAGACGCCGGGGAGCCCGAGGCTGGGAGGGCTTGGGAGGCCGGGGCGCGCCCGGCTGAGCCAGGAGGATAGCGCCGCCGCCCCATCGCGCCGAACCTGGGGCACTAGCACTTGGCGGCCCGGTGCGACCCGAGGCGGGGCCACCGGGCAACGCGGGCCCGCTGCAGAGCTAGCATGCCCCTCATGTCCGGCACGGCAGCAGGAGTTGATGCCACAGCCCAGGCTGCTGCACCTAGGGCACGATGGTGCCCCATGCTCCAGGCAGAGCGCGCCCTAAGTGCCGCTTCACGCTCCTGGCGGAGCCGCCAGCGGGACGCTCTTGGGCGGCGCCCGGGGGGGCCTCCTGGCATATGGTAGGAGCGGCGCCCCCCCCCCCCCTCGAGGGGGCGGGGGTAGTAGTCCATGAGAAAACGGTCGCCCAGCGGCAGCCGCATATGGGCCGGCGCCCGCAGGCGCCGTACCTATGTGTCCCGGCGGTGAGTCGCCAGGCGCATAAGCTGTAGCATCACCTCGTGGCGTGCCGAGAAAAACGGGCGGGCTGACAGACCAGCACACACGCGGCCTCCCAGGGGGAGGAGGGAGCAACACGCCCCCATGGGGGTCCCGCACAGTAGTGTGCCTGCCACTAGGTGGCGCTCGACCAGCCCCGCTGCCTTGTGCAGGATGTGGGCCTGTTCCCCCAGCGGTAGGCGCGTGCCCCGCAGACGGTGATCCGAGGAGGCCGGGAGCGCCCGTCCCACAAAGGCCTCGTAGTCTAGGGCCAGCTCAGCCCAGGACACTTCCTCTGGCCCCGGCATCCAGGCCAGCGCCCATGCCCACCGAACCAAGTCCCGGACAAATACCTGGGGCCAACGCCAGTGGTTACGAACCGCATCCCCCGGGAGGGGGCCGACGAAGTCGTCCTAGGGGAAGGGGTTGCGGGGCCGTGGTCGCGGCTGGTCCGGGAACAGAGAGTCCCATGGCCCGCCTGGTCCCCGCGGCCTGCGGCCATGCGGGCGGCGAGGACCGCCAGGTACATGCCGTACAGGCGGTACAGGAACTCGTCCAAGAGCCGAGAATATGAAAAATTGTGTCGAAAATTGAGAGACATTTTGCGAGACACATGCTTGCTTGGACCTTTGGGGATTTCAAGGGTGGCGAAATTTTCCCCTGGCGAAATTATCCCCTGTGAAATTGTCCCCGGGCGACCCCCCCCCCTCCCCCCTTGTAAGGGAACTGCTGCACTGAAGGGGCCAGTGGGCAGTGGGGCTCCTTCAGTACACCGCCACACTGCAATGAGCATTGGGCAGGGGAACTCCTTCTGTACATCGCTGCACTGCAGGGGGCAGCAGGGGAGGGGGGGGCTCAGCCAGTCCCACGATGCAAAGTCCCCCCCCCCCCCCACGTGGGGGGCTGGGGGCGCCGGGCACAGGGACTCCCCGAATGCCAATGTCTGCGTACAGTGACACCCCCTCCCCACGCCCCCTATTGTTCATGTCCTTGTCCAGTGTCATTGCCAACATCACGTCTGTCCAAACTAATGTAGATCCTTTGAACGCCCATTTGTTTGCTTCTCATAACATTGACAGCATCATCTTCTACGGACTCCTCTCATCGAGCGTCCAACCCCCCCCCCTCCAATTGTCCGGCAGCAGCAACGTATTGAACATTGGATTTTGTGTCAAAAGTGTCGAACCTCGCCATCAGAGCAGAGATTGAGATCGTTCATGTCCTTGTCCAAGCTACAAGAGGGGCAGGGACCTGTATTACGCACCCAGAGTGCGCCCGGTGCTTGATCCGATGCACAGCCGCTCAGTGTACCCAGCGCCGCGAGGGGTCAGTTTTGTGAGAGGAGTGCAATCGAGGGATGGGGGTTGTGCCAAAGATCATTGACCAACGCCCAGTCCAGGGCACTGCCATCTCTGCGGGTTGTGCGGAAGCTGCGCCTTGTGTGAGCCAGGCCCCGCTGCGCAGGGCCCGAGACTGCGTCGAGCCGACCATGGCTCGAACAAGGGGGGCTGCAGCCGGGGGGAGGGGGCATGAAGTAGGCTATTGCTCAGTGGCCGGTTGATACTATACGGTGCGCGCTGAGGGCAGACCTACAATCAGCCTCTGATAAGTTGCATTTTTCCGTTTTCATTTTTCCTCTGAGGAATTTTTTGCTGATGTGGTGAGTGGGAGGGTTCCCTCCCTTCCCTCCCCCCTCGGTATCCTTAAGCAACTCCCTGGCATGACGGCACTTGTCCCGGGGGCAGGGCTGGCCTGTTGTTGCAGCGCGGGCCCCCAGAACACGCCGCACACAGCGGTCCGTCCCAGCGGAGAGGCCCGCGACGGCCTTTTCACTTCCAAAGGGCTGTGAACCGTCAAGCGGGGACGCCCCAAGCGACCCGGCAGAACGGGCCATTTGCTCAATGACCGTCGAATCAGGGCACCGTTGGGAGTGGGAGCGGCAGTCCGTCCTGCGGGGGGGGGGGGGGGCGCACGCGGCACACCCAAAGTCGACGGTTCTCTCAATGTTTGGGTTCTGCATCTGGATTCCCTTTTTGCCATTCCTGTCACAAATTGCACCCCCCCCCCCCTCCCCAACTGCCATCATATCCTGCGATGGGGCACGCTGTCCCTGGGGCGGTTCCTGGCATGAGTGCTGGTGACCGACGGGATCTGGTGAGCATGTTCTGGTGAGCACGTGCTCAGCGGTGACCAGTCGCGCACTCCAACAGCGCCGGCACTGTGTTGTGCTGGCACGAGCCCAGGGGCATATGCTCTTTGCTGTTGGGGGTTTGGTCGACGCTTTTCGGTCTCTTCGACAGAGCCCGAATTTGCAGAGCCCGCAAAGAAGCGTGGAGCGCGCGCGATGGCATTGGGGCTCGCGAACGAGCACTGCACTGGCGAAGGTGTGGGCCACGCACGAAAGGCGTGTGCGTCCGCTGCCGACCATGTGGGAACTGCAAAATGATTGCACTGCGCGCGCAATGACGTCGCGGCTGCCACAGAATCGCTTTGTGCGCGGGGCGGCTTTGCTGGCGGAGCCCAGGCAACTGTGCTGCGCCTACACTGTTGCCCTCATTTTGTGCCCGCATGCGTGGATGTCATGGAGGTACCCTTGGTCCTGTTCCACCGGCTATGGCAGGTGCTGTTATGTCTGCACCCTGCAGCCCCCCACCCTGTCTCCCGGCGCACGCCCGGTATCACGGGCCGAGTCCAGGGGGGCGCGGAGATTCAGCCGCCCAGCCCGACCAAGCAGCTGCAGATCACCTGGTGGCTGGGCCAGAAGTGGTGGCTGGGCCGGAAGAGCTATAGTTTCCCTCCGCTATCACGACAAGGGTAAGAGCAATCGACAATGCGGTAGGGAGACCCCAAATTTGGGCGGTGGTTGCTCCCAAGGGGCCATCTTATGTATTTTCTCCTTTGGGAGGCGCCGGACAGGGCAAGACGGAGGGATGTTCACACAGAGTTTGTACCCAACGGTTTGCGCTCCTGTAGGGGGCCTTTTGGGAGGGGGTAAGAGCCAACCCACTCCGCCGTAAAAGCAGCGCGCGGCGCAGATACTTTCCCATGGCGGCTTGCAGGTACCCGGCTACCAGTTGCTGGTCGACCGATGCTTTTTATCGGGGCCACAAACTGGTTGTATTGGGCCCTGGGTCACTAATAAACATCCAATCCAACACCCATTTTTATATCGGCGCGGGGTCGCGCGTGTAGTGCACCGCAGCCTCTGCATGGCACACCGCCTTCGTGTCAGCGGCAGCCATCGCCAGCGGTTACTAGCCCTCTGCCTAGGCGGTTGCCCGCAAGCGCGCGGCGGTTGCAAACCACCCCAGGCGGGTGCCCGGCAGCCACCGGTACCAAGCCGCCCACCTCCGCCCACTGTCGTGTGCCGATGGATGAGCGGGTCTGTGTTTGCCGCCTGCTGCGCCAGTACCCCACGCCACTTTTACTGGCAAGCGACATCGCGACCCCCTCGGTGCGGAGCGCCGAGCATCGGCGCGAGTGATCTCCGAGCATCGGCGCGAGTGATCTCCGAGCATCGGCGCGAGTGATCTCGGCCAGAGGCCGTGGGGATAATGGGCAACGTGAGTATGGGCCCCCTTCGTGTCGCGCGCTCCCGCCACTCACTGATAGTCCAGTGTACCATGCGAACTGTAATCGACTCGCAGATGATCGTGTCCACTCGTTGCCCGCAAGGCGCACTGTGCAGCCAGCAGGGAGCGCGCGTGGGGGACGGGGATGCCGCGCGCACGGAAGGCCAATGAGGATTGGCTTGCAAGCAAGTCATTCAGAGGGGCTTTGGGATGGGCAGTCAGATCGCAGATCCCTCCTGCCCTCTCCTTGGCCTGTGGGGTGCTGCGCGGCGCAGGCATTCGGGTGAGGGTCGCCGAGCTGGCGCCACAGTATTCGTTGTTCACCCCCCTCCAGGGTCTCCGTCGTAGTGGTTTAGTTCTGCCCAAAGGCTTCAAAGGCCTTGCCCTATTGGGGGGTGGCAAGATCGGGAAAAGGGGGTCCCAAACGATCCAACACACCGCATGCCACAAATGACACCTCGATCTTTGACCACGTTGCTGCTGGTCCAACCAATGAACACAGAGTAATGGGTACTCGCTTTGTCCAAGGGACGCCTCTGTCCAAGCAGCACTGGGCGTTGGTTCCGTCCGTTTTCGCACCGTAGGTTTTGGTGGTGCATTTTTCAGCCGGTCCAACCAAAAAAAAAAGATTTAGCATCTAAAAAAAAAAGATTCTCTACTAAAAAATAAGATTCCAACAACACCCGAAATCTAAAAAAAAAAATCATTCGCATGTTTAAAAACGTCCAAACAGCAAAATTTTGGTAAAACTAAAAGAACACAAAGCCGGGGGTGAGGAGCGGAGGCAGAAATTCAGTTCCTAGGGGCACCCGACCGGGCACATCATCCACATTCTGTAGCAAATCCTGAAAAACAAGGCACAAAGCAAAGAACGGTAAAGAATGCCAACAAGACCGGAGCCGATGGCTGAGCATCTGCAGAACGTGCTGTTGCAGTACACACTACATTACGTGAAGATGATGTAACCTAGCTGATGGCGTCGGGACCTGCCACTGTGGAAATGATGCACAAGACGCATTTTTTGTGGAGAAGGGCTAAAATGCCGTGGATTTTTGGACATGCCAAAAAAAAAAAAACAGAACCAGCATCGCTGCCTGTGTGCACCTTGGTCCGTCCATGTTGACTGCCATCTGAAGAAATTTGGTCCTTTTTCAGCATTTTCAGAGAGCATGACCTTTCTAGACGGACACTCAAAGACTTTGCTCTCAACTCGATTTTTTAAAAGCTATATAACCTTTTTTTTAGCAATGACTATGGCATGGTAGTCCTGGGTTCATGAGCTCACGTGACTCTATGTACTGTGTCATGGTGCATGCAGAGGGCTCATTGTTTTTTTGTGACTGCACCTACGGCGTATGGGGTGTTCCCAAGGGGGGCTCTTAGGAACCGGTGGCACATTTAGAGAACAAGAGCGAGGCATTTTCAGGAGGCGGTGGTGTTTTGCTAACACTATGGTAATGCTTTGGGAGTTGATATTGATGTTTTAAGCTCTTTGTAGTGAAACCAAACATTACAGAATAAAATTCCAGTAAGTCATGAACAGAAGCAAGATGCAATGCACAATTGATAACCAACTGTGTGAGTCCAAGCCTGCAGGTCCGTCTCACAATAGGATGCGGCGTGAATGCCAATAACGCCGGAGGCAATACATGAGCCTACAACACCCCTGCAAAGCCAAGGGACACACACCTCAATGGTTTACCCAACCAAATAACTGTCTGCTAGCGGACAGCATGCTATGGGTCTCACCACGGTAATATTATGCTATCTCAAAGAAATTATGAGCACCAGGCACCAGAATCCAATACAATGCGGTCACGCGCGACACAACACACACCAGCGGCGCCCGGCACAAACAAGCAGCAACATTGCTCGACGGTGGAATAAGTAAACGGAGGCAAAAAATTATGTGAAAAAATTATACGACTCCGCTTAGTGACCTTAGTGCCGGTCTGGACCGGTGCCGGGTCTTTGCTGTAGTGCCGCAGTGGCAGTACTTACACCCTCCTACTAAGGGTGAACCCAGGCCTCAGCATGATACCCTAGGCAGCTAAGACTCACCAAACACGGGCGGATATCATGAACTCTCCGAACGATTCCAAGTTAGCCCTACTCCGGCCAAAGCAACTAGTTGAGTGTGGCCGCACCTCAACCGGCTTGTGTCCTCCGGTGCTGGTCTCCGTCGCCCTTGTACCTATCTCTACGAGTAGAGTGGTGTGCAGAGTATGTTGCCGTTAGTCGCTGTGGTACAACCTACTAGCGGGGGACGCTGGAGCACCTATGCGTTCCCAAGTCAAACCTCAAGGCACCACCGAGCAGAAAATGTGAATGATGTAGTCGTGTCCCGAAATGCAAAATGAGCGGGTCAATCCCCTTCTCACGGGTGGGGTTGGGATGTGATTAATTTTTGCTGCTAATGATTGATGATGGTGGAATCTGAAAATGTGATGATGGGCTGACACTGAGGTCATGTGATTATGCAGATGAAATGTGATGAATGATGTTGAGGCTGAGAACTGATGAATGAAGCTGAATGATGAATGATGATGAATAAAGAATGATGATGATGCATGAAGAAAATGAGATGTTGTGTCTCCTTAGGGTTCGGGAGGGGTTTAACCAATTAATCGGAAAAACCAGTTATCGGCAATAATGGGAGATGATTTTCAAAACAATTGGCACAACCGGTTATTTTGAAAACTGATTTAAACCAATTAATCGGAATGGTTCCAATTTTTTTGGGTTCTTTTCGGTAGTACATTTTGTCCAATTCTTGCACTAAGCACAGGCTTTGATAGCAATAACCGACGAAGATTTGGTCACTGTGCTCCAACTTGTATGGGCTCTCTTTTGCTGATTGCAAGATTTTGGTTAGTAAAGGGCATTTAATCGGAAAAACCGGTTATTTTGAAAACTATTAATCGGCCAAACCGGTTATTTTTGTAAAAATAATCGTTTAAAACCGGTTATTTTTAAAACTAGGAGGTTCCAAACCTTATGTGTCCTCAATGTTAGCGTCTTGTATGTGCATATAGAGATACAGGCTTGCTTTGTTTTTGTATGGTAACCCCGTTTGCATCTGTTTATGATTTTCCAATTTTCGCATCTTTGAATGATCTACCACCGGTAATCACCTTAGGCTAAACAGGGAGAGGGTTTGCGACTTACCTCTCCTGTTGACGCTTAACTAGTTAAGCCTGAGATCAATTTCGACAGTGAGCAGTGGGTGGATAACTTAGCACAAAAGAGGCACCAAAACAGGCACAGGTGCACAAGTTAATTTTACATTCACATCAAATCTGCACTACATGGAGACTGGAAAACAAAAAAAACGCACCAAGTATAGACAAGTCACAACACGAACACTGTCCTTACGAACAACTTGACTGATGTACTCTGCACAGAACAGAGTCCTGCACAGTGCTCGAAAAACCCAGACAAACACACTGCCCTGCCGTGTCCCAGTAGAAATAGAAAAGTTTATAGTGTTTTCAGCACTGTGTTTTTGCTTCTCCTGCTGCTTGTTGTTGCTGTAGGGTGTCCTGCTGCTGGTTTTGGATGATGAAAAGCTTTTGTTTGTTGAAATACAGTAAAGCCAACTCAATTCAGGATAGCCCAAGCCAATAGTATGCAAGGAGAAGGTAATTCAGGATCAAAGCATGAAGGGCTGCAGTGTAAACAGTGAAAGATGATTAGGTATTCACAGAAACTGCAACTCAGGATACAAATGAATGCATATTCACAGAGATAGCTGAAATGTTTTGGGAAAAGAGTTAGAAAACTGCCTCAGGATCACTCTCTCTCCATAGTGCCATCTTAGGAGATGTGCACTCTTTGTTTTGGCTCCCATATGTGCTGAGGTGGCATGGTATGTGGCGATGAGGTCACTGCCATGTCACATGGGATCTTCCTACTCAGTTGGGATCTTCCTACTTAGTTAGGCTGACCAGGAATTGAACCCAGGACCTCTCAAAAAGAGGTGCCTAACCCCCTATGGTGCATACCACTAGGGCAGATAAGTATTCATGGAAAAACATAGATAAATTCATAGGCTCTACCTTAGGTATGTCAGTGCTCAGTCAACTCAGGAAAAGATATTTTACTTCTGATTGAAAGGGGATTAAGGGGTCCACTCCATATCCTGATTGGGTGTTTGGTTCCATAGGTCAAAATGTGTTCTCACCACTTTTGGCTGGACCAATACTAAGATAAAAATGCATGGATGCTCAGTGCATCTCTAATACAACTAGAGTATGTCCTAAAGCAATGGAAAAGCACTTTTTCTTACTCCCCCCTTGTGCTGTGGTGGCCACCACTGTCGCATTTTAGGAAAAAGGGAATTTTTCTTGGCCTTTCCTTGGTTTCCACATCTACTTTAAAATACCTACAGTCTCCCTCACACTGAAAAATGGGCGCTCACCATGGCTGGCGTCCTTTTGCTGCTCTGATTGTACAGTCTCCTACAGAAGACTCAGCGCTCTTGGCGCTGCCGGGGCTCCTGTGGCTTGGTTGGGTTAGATTGGGAGCATGCCAAACATGTGCATATGCATCCCTTCCTCCAAGGCGCAGCGTCGACACAACCCAAACGCAAGACACATTATACACACTCGCATGGGTTCTCGTAAACCTGCTGGCGACCTGTGACCTGTCTTAGGGCGTAGGGAGTCGAAAAGAAATTAATTTGCCCCTTGGTGGGGTCTTGGTTCTGCTCAGTCTCTCCAGGCACCTGCTTTTCGGCCCGAACACGGCCTACTCAGCGAGGCTGCGCGTGGGTATCTGCAGAGGCAGGAATGGGAGAATTATGGACGAATCCACGAAAAAACGAAGCGACGACACCAAAATCCGTCAAATGACGGCGCAGAATTTTTCTGAAACGACACACCTGAGCAGAATCCAATTGTGCATCTTCAGCACATTTTTATAGAAATTATAGTCATCTCTGGATTTTTTAAGTCCAGAAATTCATACGCATAAAATGGCGGCGCGCAGGAGCGGCTCCTAGCGAAGCGCCGGAAAATGGAAAAATAATGGAATTATAAACGTATGTATCACGTAGTCTTGAAAATGACGAGACACACATTAATAAACAAACATACAGATTCCACCCACACTAATAGAAGCTTCAAAAATTCAAGAATTCGAAAATCAATTGAAAAGACTTCAATGAATCAGGTATAAACTACAGGTATGCTCGTCTTGCATGCCGCATACACATTGCTCGTCTCGAGTCTCCGTGACCGAGTCGTGTAGCAGCGTTAACAACGATAACCACGATAGAACGCGGTAGAGGGATTGATTAGAAAGATTGCAGATGATTAGCGGTCAGATCAGGGTGATTAGTCATACACACAAGTGCATAGCAACGTTTTTCGCGTGCGCCCCTTCCTTGCTTCACTTCCCAGCGGTAGGTAAGGTAGGTACGCCCAGGCGGGGCCACCCCCTGGTGGAGTCAAGATTGTTGTGGAGATGGGCAGGTTTGCCCACGTGATTGTGCATAGTCGTGCATGCACACACGCATTAAAGGGTAGGCCACGCGAAGTGCGCACGGTAAACCTTGTTTAGGCTACCCAGGGGCTCCTCGGTACGTTCTTTAAGAGAACCTGAGGAGTCCCTTAACGCTTGCTTGCTTGATAAGGGTAGCTGCTCCATGCAGCGTGTTTGCGGACAGCGTATTATAGGGCACACTGAGAAGGGTATAATACCTGGAGTGTGCCTTGGTTCCTCCGCCGCAAACGCCCTTTCATTTGCCTTTGTTTTACAGGTGGGCAGGTAGGGTGAGTGGTGCAGCAGCATTTTTTTTTTTTATGCCCTGCTAAACAGGGGCGCAGCTCACACAAACAAGTAACTCCGCTCCGCCTGCGGCAGAGCAGGGAGTCCGACTTCATCGACATCTGCGCTTTGCACACGAAAGCACTCCTTCCCTCCAAGCCCTTGCAGGGGAAACGCGTTGTGGCGTCCCCTGTGAGGCCACAGTTGCTTAGTAGCGCTGTGTTCTCTTGTCATTTCACAGGTGGGTCGCTAGGACCCTCGAGAACTTCCTCTTCGCAACGCCAAGTAGAGTGTGCGTGTAGGAGTGGTAGTCCTGCGTGGGGGCTAGAGCCAGTTGCCCAGCGCTCGCCCACCAGGATGGTGCCACTGTAGGGTGTGTAGGACCTGTAGGGGGCGTGTCACTGTCCCACCCTTTTCCTGCAATTTTAGCTGGGTTGGTGGGCTGTGACAGTGGGTTAGGTTAGTGTTTTTGGCCACATAGCAAACAGGCGTTTTGCATGCCTTCATAGCTTTTGGCCACCCCTCCCTGTAGTAGACAGGTAGGTAGGGAAAACAATACCTGGATTAACACTCTGGGTATTCCCCCAAGGTTTTGCGCCAGCACAGAAATTGGGCGCATAGGGGAGGGGAGACCCGGGGCGTACCCCGTGGCATCAATAAGCCAACCCTCCAGGTTCAGCAAGGGCGCAGACTTGGGTATAATTAGGACACCACTTCTGCGGCTTGCTCTCAGGACCTTAGGACTAGCACACTCACACATACGCTTTGGCAGGTAAGGGTAAGGTTCAGTCCCTAGCTTTATTCTTGGAGGCAAGCATCTCAGCGAGCCTCAACAACTCACCAAGGTTGTTCTGGGACAGGTAGTCAACCAGAACTGAGTTTAGGCGTCCCTCAGGTAGAACAAATGCAGAGAAGGGCTCCCAGGTGGCCTCTTCGACTCCAAACCCTTCCCAGAGGGTGAGGAAGCGCCAACCCTGGCGATAGCGGTGGCGTAGGACAGACTTCACCAGGTAGAAGCCCTCCTTAGCCATCTCCTCGGCGTTCATGTCGGGGAGTTCACCTTCAACTTCCATAGGGCTGGCAGCCCCTTGTAGGTCCAGAGCGGCGATTTCCTCGTCGTTCAGCTCCCACTCCTCCCCACAGAGGTCTTCAGGATCATGGTAGCGCTTCAGGTGTTGAGCGGCGCACACCAGGGTCCCCCCTAGACGGGGAGAACACCGCACGGTGATACGGTGTCCATCCACAGATAGGATCTTGTACGGCCCGAAGTATGGGTCATCGCTGGTAGAGCGTGGCCAGGCGGGTAGTCGACTGTGGTGCACCAGCACCCAGTCCCCTTCTTGGTAGGTGGCCGGTACACGGTGCTTGTTCTTCTTGTTCCACTGACGCTCCCTCACTCTCTGGAGCATAGCCTTGGCCTTGTCCACCTTCGCTTGTTGCTCTTGGACCCATTCACCCACAGAAGAATGGGTGTCCTCTGGATAGGGGGCATGTAGGAACCATGCCGGGCGCCCCATGAATAGCTCATGTGGCGAGTAGCCAGTAGCTGAACTCTCTTGGGAGTTCATCATCAAGGATATGACGGGGAGTAGTCTCACCCAGTCTCTGGTGCGTTCAGTTTTGCACCATATCCTGACGTTCTCCTTCAGGACACGAATCTGTCGCTCACATAGGGGGTTGCTCGTGTGAGAGTAGGGAATCCCCGTAGATACCTGGACATTGAGGGACCTCAGGACCCTCTTGTACCAGCCAGTATCTGAGCGTACTCGTACGTCCTCATCGGAGTTGATCTCCTTGGGCGCCCCATAGACACAAAACCACTCCTCCAGGAGTATCTTGATAGTCTCCTCTCCGGTAATGTGCTTGGTACATGGGAACACCCTGGTAAACCTGGTCAACCCACAGGTTACCACGAGGGCGAAGTCATAGCCCCCGAACTTCGGCATCTCCGTGTAGTCCACGTATAGAACACTGTTAGCACAGTGAGGGATGGGCAGGGTCGAGTAGAGACCTCTGTCCCTGATATCCCCTGGTTTACAGGACCTGCACGGGCACTTGTCCACGATAGGCAGGAGCGTCTTCCGCAGCTGGTCGTCAGTCCACGTAGTGTGGAACCACTGCTTGAACAGCCTCAGGGTACGGTCAGCACCCACATGACCACTGGACTCATGGGTCCACTTCAGCAGCGCTGGGACTCGGTCACTAGGCACCACGATGCGGTCCTCGTGCCAGAGGTAGCTCTTGTCCCGCTTCCACTGGTCTTGGTTGACCAGGAGGGGTTCAAGGCGTTTCTCCAGGCGCCGGTAGATATCCCCAAACTCCTGTAGGTACTCCGATTGTTGGAGTCCATCCAGGGGGCGTATCATGGTCATGTTCAGGTCCAGGTGTACGTCCATACGGCTGAACGCTTCCTTAGCCAGCGCTTCAGACCGGGCACCAATCAGGGCGTCGAAGTTGTTGCGGCTGATGTAGTCGGCACACTCGTTCTTCACTCCCTGGATATGGTGTACCGTCAGCCGTAGTTGACTGAGGTAGGTCCACCAGCGACGTAGCTTGGCCTTCTCAGGTGGGGGGCCCTTCTGGAAACTGCGGACCGGTTCTTGGTCGCATAGCCAGACCACAGGGTTACTCCCCAACAGTCGTGCTTGTGAGGATAGCACCAGCATACCCGCGAGCAGTTCCTGCTCATAGGTGGAGTAGTTCCCCCTGGCCTGGTTCCACTTCCAGTTCCAGTGGCCCAGAGGTACTAGGACCCACTTGTCGTCAGGGTAGCTGTGCTTGAGGGTTCCATCTCGGTTGAGACCTTCCGTCCCCCATTGGGAAATGGCCGAGTCGAACTCCTCCTTCTCTAGTGCTTGCCATTGGAACAACGTTCCACCACCGCCCACATTGCTGGCGTCGGTCACCAGGATAATCTCCCCTTGTGCCCTAGGCACGCCCAAGCACTTAGCGTTGGCTACCTTGTCTTTGAGCTCGTCAAACGCTTGTTGCTCTTGTGGGCCCCAGCGCCAAGTAGTACTCTTCTTGATCAAGTCAGTCAGTACCGCGCTGGTGTAGGTGAAGTTTTTGATGTGGCGGCGATAGAAGTTGCACGCCCCAATGAAACTGCGTACATCATGAAGTCCTTTCTTGGGGTCTTCGTGTCGTACCTTGGCATCCATCAGGGGTTTGGCCTTAGAGGCCGCTGGGGTCCACCACCCATAGCCAACGTCAAACCCCAGGTACTGCATGGTCTCCTGCATGAACTCACACTTCTCCAGCTTGAGTCGTGTGTGGTTCTCCTGGCAGACCGCAAAGAACTCACCCAAGAGGATTAGGTGATCCTCCTGGGTATTGGTCCCGAGGCATACATCGTCGATGTGAGCCTCCATCTGGGCCCCACGGGATATGAGCTCCTGCACCTTAGGTCTCCGTCGTAGGATGGACAAGATCTTGTTCATCAGCTCTTGGAAAAGAGCGGGGGCGTTAGCCACGCCGAATGGCATGACCTTCCACTTGAATACCCTCCCCTGAGGGGTGATGAAGGCCAGTAGTTCCTGCGCGTTGGGCGTCAGGTCCACTTGCCAGAATCCGCTTCGCTTGTCCATCTTGGTCTTGTAGCGACAGGAGGCTATCTTCTCCAGGGTAGACTCCATATTGGGAATGGACCCTGAGTGGTTCAGCGTCTTCTTGTTCAGCTCTCCATAGTCCACTACCAGCCGTTTGGCTGTAGACCCAGGTTTAGCCACCAGGAAACAGGGGCTGCAGTGTAGGGGGTAGTCCCCATCCTTGTACTCCAGGACTAGGCCAGCGTCGATACATTCTTGTATCTGTCGCTCAATCTCGTCGGCCTGCTCTTTAGGAGCTGGATAGGGTCTCCTCCGGATCTTGTGACCCACGAACTCGGGTTTCAGCTTGAGGTCCATCTGTACCAGCTTGTCGCATGAGGCTGGAGGGGGTAGTTCTCCGAACACCTCCAGATAGGTCCTTATCAGCTTTTGTACCCGCGGGTCCAGTACCTTGATCTTGTCCTCCATATCCTCGTCGGAGTGTAAGTTGCTTGCCCCTTGAATAGAAGTCGGGAGGTGGTCCTCCACCGACTCTTCGCCCGCGGTAGCATCCTTCAGCCCTTGTTAGGCATACAGAAGGTCTTGCTCAACCATCTCCGGTGGACGATGGCAACATAGGCACGCTTTAGGGGGTTCACATACACATTCCTCCGAGAGGTCGTCCTCATCTGGGGTCCTCACATGGGCACCCCATACGCTCTTCATGAGCTTGAGATCTACCTCCCTTTGCCAGGTGGTGATCTTCTGTTCGAGGTCCTCCTTCAGTTGGGATAGGTCTCCCATACGTCCTTGCTTCAGTGGCCACGAGCTGCGGGTAGGCTTCGCGTAGCATAGCTTTTTCGCCACCAACTTCCTCTTGGAATCCACATACTCCCTGAGCCTGGATCGAGGGTCCAGCTCTTCGTCCACGGGGTCTTCCACCCTCATGGAGAGTAGGGGTTTTAGTGGGGCGACGTACTCGGCGTTCTCCACTTCTTCCACCGCAGTCTGCACGAAGAAGGCGTCGTGCTCAGTTTCGTCGTCTGAGTGGATAGAGCTAGGTAGCTCAGATAGTCCACACTCAGAGACTCCATCAGGAACAGGTACATGACAGGGAGAGTTGGGGGCGTTGGTGTCAGTCACGACGTACTCATCTCCTCCGGGTGTAGTTTCAACAGCATCTTGAGGTCGTAGACGATCCTTCAAGTCACCCAAGGCGAGTCCATCGCTTTCTCGTTGTATAGCCTGGACCAGAGTAGGGTCCAGGTCTTCCCAGGGGATGGTGGTAAGACTTCCGTCCACCACGCTGAGCATACTCCCCCATCCGGGCTTCCCAATGGGCGTCTTGCGTCCCAGAGGCACGTAGATGGCCTCATCAGGTAACCGCACAGAGCTGATAGTCAGCTTGTCAAGGAGGGTTCGCCAGTACTCGTTGCCCCCATGGGCTCCCCAATCGGGGGAACACAGGACCATACGGGAACGTTCCAAGACCACCTTGGTCAGCACCTTCCCCAGTTCACTGAATCTGGGGTTCCCGTAGGCCATCCCGAAAGAGGGCCAGTAAAATTTGTAGCTGCAGTTCTTCCCCTTGCTGCAGTATAGGTCCAGTACATGCTGCTTGTCGCTGGCGAACAGTTCCACACTTAGGTCTTCTCGAGAGTAACCCAACTCCTTCAGACCTTGGTCTAGGACTTCCCCCAATAGTTGATAGTCCTCAGTTTTGGAGGCCGCCATCATGTTCGAGGGCTCCTCCTTCGATAGTCTCAGGTAACTCGAGGTATGTTCCGACTGCTCCAGTGGCACAGACTCTCTGCCACTGCCGTGGTCCACGTACAGGAGGTAGGGCGCTTGCAGCGTCAGGGATTGTATCTGGGAGTGCTGCACGAAGAAGTCAGTACCCAGTACAAAGTCGAAGGCATCAGTGTCCATCACATAGAACCGATGGGCGATAGTCTTGGAGCCCATAGGTACCTCCACTTCGCAGTCCCCGCAGCTGTGCACCACATGTCCATCCCCCATCCGTATAGCGGCGGTGGTCATGGTGTTCTTCAGGCTCCCACAAGGTAAAATTTTCTTGGCCACTATCGATATTGTGGCTCCAGTATCCAGTACCCCCAGGTATTCACGTCCCCCTAGTCGGATACGTACCCAAAACACCAGGTCTTGGGTGCCACCAGAGCGTCCCCGTCAGAACTCCGCGGGACAGGTCACCTCGAACCCCTTGTTCCGCAATTTGCGGGCCATCCTCATGAAACGGCTTCTCTTCTTGGCGTTGCCGTCATCACCACCTTCATGCTCACGCTTGGCTCCTTGTTCTTGCTGGGCCTGCGTCTGTGAGCGTGTGGTAGGTCCAGACTGCCCTCCAGAGGGCTCGGAGTTCCCCCCTGGATTAGGGTTGGGGTTACCTCCGTTCTGGTCCTTGTTCTTGTTGTCGTTCTGGCGATTAGCGCCTCCTCCTCGTCCGCCTTGACCCTTGTCTTGACCACCTTGACCACGTCCTTTCGACTTGCCCTTGCCGGAGTCGTTGCCTTTGGCCTTGCCCCCACCTTTGCCTGAGCTTTTGCCAGGATCTTCCCCCTTAAGCTTCGCCGATAGGCGTTGCTTATGGTAGCACTCGTCCTCGTAGTGCTTCCGCTTACCGCAGAATGCACACGTGATGGTGCAGCGGTAATGATCCGGCATCTTCACCTTGGCGCCGGTGATCTTTTCCTGCTGCTTCCCCTGGACAACAAAGCAGTCTCGCTGCTCGCAGTCGGAGGCATGCTGCAGGTGGCCCTGTTCATCTCTGGCATCACACCAGAATAGCTCCTTCACGTTCTCCATTAGGCGGGCGTGGGCGTGTTTGGGGGTAGTCCCCTGCCCGGGTCGGGACCCTTGGTACCCTTTGCCTCCCGAACCTCCACCACCAGGACGGTAGTGGTTCAGGTGTTGGTCGCTCTCCTTCTCCAGCGCCATCTCCAGGAGCAGCACGCATAGATCCTCGCAGCGGAGGGATCTAGCCTTGCGCTCAGCCGTCAGACGGCACTCGTCCCATAGCTCACGGGGGAGCTTGGAGCACAACCAAAACAGCAGGTCGTCGCTGCTGTAGGAACCGGGCGTCAGTCGTCCAGCCCAGTGGTCCAGGTCCGCCAACAGCTCGGAGACCCTGCCGGGTTTGGGGTTGTTGGGCAGGACGGGCAGGTTCTGGATCTCGGCCCTGATGGAGAGGTCGGTCTCGTAGGTTGGGTACTGCCTCTCCAGGGCAACCAACACGTCGGCAAAGGTGGCGGAGTTGGTGACGATCTGCCTGACCTGCTTCTCCAGGTACTTCGTCTTGCAGCACTGCAGGAGCAGGTCGCACTTCACTCGCCCACTCGCGTGGGTTTGGCCGGTCAGTCGTAGGAACCGGCCAAAGTTCTCAGCGAACTCGCTGAGATCCTTGCCTGTGAATTCAGGCAGGTTCACCACTATCTTGGAGGTGGCAATAGCCTTCGCCTCCTGAGCTCGGCGTCCTTCAGGGCGTCGGGTCTTCTTCTTCTTCTTCTTCTTCTTCTTACCCTTGGAGTCCTCGGGGTCCTCAGGGTCTTCGTCATCCGATGGCGAAGAAGAAGTCATCGAAGGCGGCCCATCATCGGAGGGGTCTCCGCCTAGATCACTGGAGCCATAAGGCTCCACGTCCACCATAGCCCTTAGGGCTGTCAGCCCCAGCTGGTCCAGCTCGGCCCTCGTCGAGTTCGTCACGTGACTGTAGGGCGGCTGGGCTGTCCTCGGGACGAATGGGCTTCTTGGTACTGCTGCAGGAGTCGGCATCGGTCGGCTCCTCAGGCTCCCCAGGGTATTCGTCAACCCTGCCGCCAGGTGGTTAGCCTGTACTCGGTGGGGTGACATCCCCACTGTCGTAGGTGACGCATGGGACGGGATCATCAGGGGCTGCAGTTTCTCCCTGATCTCTTGCGTGAGGTCGCTCACGATTTTCGAAGTGGCTCCTTGGAGCACCTCGTTGATCTCGGACCGCGTCAGGGACCTGTTGGAGGATCTTCCCGATCCTCTACTCCTGCCTCCCAGAGACTCTGGTCCTCTCCTCAACCCACTCAGGGGTGCATACCCCGGTGTACACCCAGGAGCATACCCAGGAACTTCCATGTAGGTTCCCGTGGCGTGGAGTGGATGGGGATGGTCAGCCGCATACCAACGCGGCGCAGAGCTGGAAGCCACCGGCTCACTGGCAGTAGTTGCCTCAAGGAGCGCAGTGGTAGGTGGGCCCATGCCATAGGCGGGGTAGTGAGGCATGCCAGTAAAGCCTGTGCCCTCTGCCATAGGCTGGTTGGTTGTGGAAGTGGATGTAGCGGCGGCTGGGTGTGTGGTGGTTATGGGAGAGGGTGATGCTTGGAGGCCAGAAGCGCTTGGTGCGCCTTCGAAGGTAGGGATATCCGTCGGGTCTTGCCCTTGTTCCTCTCCTTCGTCTGCTCCTTCTCCAGCATCCTTCTCGCTCTCGTTTCCTCTCTTCCTCTTCACAGGCTGAGGCTGAGAGACCATTTCCTTCACCGACAGGGCCCCAAAGGCCGTCTGGAGGCCATCCAAGGAGTCCTCCGCCGTATCCATTGGCCCATGTAAGGGCTCCACCGAAGGTACAGCGTCAGGCGCCGGCCTTGCCGGTGTCTCTGGCGCTGGCGCTGTGTTCACCTCGGCGTCCACTCTTCCTGGATCCATCTTAATCCACCCTTCTGCTTATGTTTGCCTGCTCGGAGCACTGGTTGTACGGCGCGGGGTCGCTGCCGGTGCACAGAGACAGGCTGCCTCTTGCTACCAGAAAAGTTTATAGTGTTTTCAGCACTGTGTTTTTGCTTCTCCTGCTGCTTGTTGTTGCTGTAGGGTGTCCTGCTGCTGGTTTTGGATGATGAAAAGCTTTTGTTTGTTGAAATACAGTAAAGCCAACTCAATTCAGGATAGCCCAAGCCAATAGTATGCAAGGAGAAGGTAATTCAGGATCAAAGCATGAAGGGCTGCAGTGTAAACAGTGAAAGATGATTAGGTATTCACAGAAACTGCAACTCAGGATACAAATGAATGCATATTCACAGAGATAGCTGAAATGTTTTGGGAAAAGAGTTAGAAAACTGCCTCAGGATCACTCTCTCTCCATAGTGCCATCTTAGGAGATGTGCACTCTTTGTTTTGGCTCCCATATGTGCTGAGGTGGCATGGTATGTGGCGATGAGGTCACTGCCATGTCACATGGGATCTTCCTACTCAGTTGGGATCTTCCTACTTAGTTAGGCTGACCAGGAATTGAACCCAGGACCTCTCAAAAAGAGGTGCCTAACCCCCTATGGTGCATACCACTAGGGCAGATAAGTATTCATGGAAAAACATAGATAAATTCATAGGCTCTACCTTAGGTATGTCAGTGCTCAGTCAACTCAGGAAAAGATATTTTACTTCTGATTGAAAGGGGATTAAGGGGTCCACTCCATATCCTGATTGGGTGTTTGGTTCCATAGGTCAAAATGTGTTCTCACCACTTTTGGCTGGACCAATACTAAGATAAAAATGCATGGATGCTCAGTGCATCTCTAATACAACTAGAGTATGTCCTAAAGCAATGGAAAAGCACTTTTTCTTACTGAAATCATGGTTACTTCCTTGCTGGTAAGCTTCCCTGTAGCATACACACCTGTTGCCATAAGTCAGCTGTCCCTGTACATTTTCTGAAACCTCTGGTTTCAATATCAGGAACTCGTGTGCTTGACCCAAGGATTTACAGGGCCCTGCCTGCACATTGTAAACTTTTACAAAAAGTGACCGCATCGATCATGCACCTAAACTGCCCTTCACAATGCTAAACCATGCAAATATATAGAAAAGCAAAATTCTCAATACACAGGTGGCAGTGTCGCCAGCATCAGCCGCTAGAGCTATAGACGAAGGAACTGGCGTTGCAGATCAGCGCTACGCTACGCTACACGTCGATATGTGGAGGGTACTGGGGTTAAAACCCGCCTTGGGGGTAGAATGCAGGCAAAATAATGAGATACTATAGTATTGAACAGTGTAGACTTTCTTATTGTCACTGTTTGCTCATTTTTGTGTCTATTGCTTTTCAAGAATGCTAGACAGGTGGGTATGGTCTCAGAATTATTTGTAAGACATGTGATTGCTCTTTGCTTTGTGCTCTTGCATGATGAGGGGGAGGGATCAAGGGTGTGGACGTGCGAGGCTTTTAGTTTGAAAACTCTTTTCAGGGTTATGAAAATTGAAAACGTTTGAGGACACCTCCCCACCTTAAAATTAGTTGAAAATAATTCTGAATGTCATCTTGCTCACAGACAAGAATCAATTGGGGTGTCCATCAGCGAGGCCCACCTCTCGCGCAGCTCCCTTCCTCATGTCTAGCGCAGAAGTGATTCTCATCGGTGGTTTTTCGGTCCGTAGCTGCAGCAGCGTGAGCAGCAGCAAGAGTGCAGAGTATAAGTGTCGGAGTACGTGTAGGTGTGTAGAATCCATGTCGCCCACTTCTGTGGCTACGCCGACGTCACTTGGGAGGTGGGACAATTTGACTTGAGCCACGATGGCTCTGTTGGACCGCATGACGGTGGGATGAGTCATATCAGTTGTTCGTCCAATCTATGTGGTTGAGGACTCGGACACATGGACTCAGACAACCATGCAGCCCCCTGATTGGGCTAGTCTTCTCTCCATCGTTGATGGTACTCTAAACCCCGTACACCTGTGAGACGCCGATGAGGTAATGCTCAAGGAGGTCATGGTCCAAAATCGGGGCGTGACACTCTAAGAATCAAAATAAGATGTCCTCGCGACACCGCAGTCACAGTGATAGGGCATGAGTCCTCTTAGGACCGTGAAACGCCTACAGCGCATGAGTCTAAATCTAATATGGAGGACTTTGATGATCCTTCAGTACAATCCCACCTACCGATCCCAGCGTTGTGAACCTCAAGCATAATGCTTTTATGGCCCGCTGGAAAAGGTGGAGCTGGAGTCCACTAAGGGGTGTATGCACTCCAATGCACACCCTATTTGGCCCTCGGTGACTCGGTTGCTTCTTGGTTGTAAATATACATTTTCTTCCGAACGCTCATTTCCAGATGGACGGAGTGTTTGAATCTAGGTGGCGGACATTGTCAGCCCTGTTTGTTTATCTCTCTCTCTCTCTCTCTCTCTCTCTCTCTCTCTCTCTCTCTCTCTCTCTCTCTCTCTCTCTCTCTCTCTTTTTCCTTCTCTGTTTACCCCATACGGCATGCATGCCATGAACCAACAGGGAAGGATGTGAGATTTTCCATGGCTAAACCCCTACCCAACAATATGGGGCTATCTAAGACTTGGATACCCAACATGTGGTGGCTATGTTTTACGCCAGAGTTGAGTCAGTCAAGCGCCACGGGCGTCTCAATCTACTCAGAGACAAATGGAAAACTTAAATCTGGACAAAAGTGGATGATATATACTATGAACTTCTAGGCCGTAACGTTCATCTTGTACACTCCCTAAGTACATACGGGCGTTGGCCTATGCCCAAGAGAGGCAGGAGTCATGGGGGGATAAAATGCCGGCAGCCACGGCCAGCCGTATAAAAAGGCAAGAGCAAGAGAAGAGTAACTTGCATGCTGAGGAGTATTTCAAACACATTCCCCAGGGTCTCAGCTTGGACCCCGGCCTCAAGAAACTTCTAACCTAGTATGAAGAGGTTTTTGGTGCTCTACCCACTCCCCTATCTTGTTCGAAATTGGTTGAGATGGACCTGAAACTCAAACCTCCGTTTGTGGGTAGGCGGCTGAGACATCCTCCATACCCTGCGCCCCAGCACCAAATTCGGCGAAACCGAGCAACACCGCAACAATGAAGAATATAAACAGGGAGACTACCCTCACCATTGCAGTCCCTGCTTCCTGGTTGCCAACCAGGATCTACAGCCAGGCGGCTTGTTGTAGAGGTGAGGTAGACAAAAAAGCACACAACCACTTAGGGAGAGTTCCTAACATGAAAACCCCCCAAAGTGCATCGCCAAATGTAGGTAAAAAACCAAGATGGACAAGTGCATAGGTTTCTGGCAGGTTTACCTAACTGCAGCAGCCAAAGAACTCCTTGCATTTACATGCCATTTTGGGGTCGCTAACGCCCCGTCATTGTTCCAACAATTGATGCATCTAATTTTGTGCATATTGAGGCGACGGCCTCTTGTACAGGAGCTTATTCCTCGCAGTGCGGAGATGGAGGGTCACATCAACGATGTAAGTTGAGGTACCAATACCTAGGAGTATCGCATCCTTCTGATACAAGAATTTTGCCCTATCTGCCAAACCAACCACCTCGAAAAATGTGAGTTTCTGAGAGAAGAGATGGAGTACCCGGGGTTTGACGTGGGGTAAAGCTAGTCGAAACCCGCCGCGTGTAAGATGTAGCCCATACTGGACATGGGCATCCGTGACGACCCCAAGAAAGATCTACATGACATGAAGAGTTTTGTGGACGCTTGCAATTTAGTCGATATTCACAATTTTACATACTCCTCGGCGCCTCTAACCGACGTAATCAAGAAAAATGCTCCCTGGAGAAAAACCTCTTGGGGGGAGGAATGTTTCCAGGAATTGAAGAAGAAAAAAACCTCCTCCAATTGCCTGGGAGTTCCTCACATGGTCCTAATCACAGATGCTTGTGATAATGGGGGGCGGGGTGTACAATTTACCAATGGTAAGAGCTAAACCCTACAGAACTAACCTATTTGCACTATCGTACCAAAGGCAGGGAGGCTACCTTGAAACACGCTTACCCCTCCAACGAATGGCGCCTAGCGCCACTTGGGCATTGGGACTAGAAGATGAGTCACTTCTCACTTATGTAGCCAAACCGCCCACTTGCGGGCCACTGCTGACTCACGGACGCCCTAGATGGCATGGGTTATGTAGCCAAGCCGCCCACTTGTGGGCCACTTCTGATTGTGTCCCCCACTCTGAAGCGTGGGGTACCCCCCAAGAAGGAAAAGGTGATGTAGCCAATCCGCCCACTTTTGGGCCCTTTTTGATTGTGACACCTCTCTCTGAAGCGGCGGGAACCCCCCCCAAGACGGCAGGGGTTATGTACCCAATCCGCCCACTCATCCAATTGTTGTCCTGTGGACCTCCTCTTCCCCTGCGCTAGCATCGACGGGGTCCTTTGTCTTTCAATGCACCGGGAACTGTAGTTTCCGTTACTAACTAAAGTTTGGAACATTCCCTGGAACTGTCGAGGATATATACTTGTATGTATTTCTCTTATTTCATGAATTTAGTCGGATTTTTCTCTTGGGATGGAGGGTCTGACACTAGAGAGTTTTGTGTGCTATGGTGTGCGCAGAGGAAGTGTAAACTCGAGTGGGAGGTGAGTTGATTGATTTCTGAACTCGCTGCCGACTGTGTGTGACATTCCACATCTGTGTGACCGTGGAGACGGCCTCTTGATGATGCCCGGTGTCAATCGCAGAGGAAAGCGACCCATAGACCCCCAAACCACATTGGAACGCCAACAACGACAAGGTGCCGCGGCCATAGCGGCCTATCGATATGTGGACATGCCGCAGCATCACTCAGCCTCCTACCACACGTGGGCCATCGTGCACGATGTACCGGAGAGGAATTCGAACTGGTTACGTCAAAAAAAAAAAAAAGAGGCAGCTCTACACCGTCTACCAGGCCTTCACTAAGGCATTGATGCGCCGCTGGCCGGAGAGGACACAATACGCTGCGTCCGGCAGAATTGGTGAAATCCTCGAGATGGCAAGGACGGTGTTTGTGCCCTCTACCGATAGCGACCAGTCGGGTCTGAAGGTTAGGATCATGAGGAACATGATCACGGCGGTGCCCACAAACCAGCAACGGCTTGGGTGCCAAGGACAACGTGCTACGGTGGCGACCTTTGTGGGGTTGGTGGAGCCAATGACTTAAGTGTTCAGGGCTATGGAGAACTGCTTTCTCGATGGCGCCTCACAATTATTCGCAAGTGTGTGACTAAATTGGCGTACACCTGTCAAATCACATATTTGGTTTTTGCATTTTGGCCGGTGGTTTTGAAGTGCAGCAATTGTTCGTTATTTTTGAACAATTGGCACAGCACTCTCGCGCCAGCAAAACCCGGGGGAAGTGTCACACGAGTGTACTCGCGTGAAACTAAAAAAAAAACATACATTTTTTTCTAGAATTCTTTTTTCGAGTGTCAGCGCAAGTGTCCCCACAGATTTTTTTGGTTTTGAGTGTCAGCGCGAGTGCTGAAGTAGAAAAACCAATCTGGCCGCCATTGCAACTTGGAGAGGTGAAATGAGGCAAACTCACTGCCACGGATATTTTGGGTACTCTAAGCATGGGCAATGCAATGGAGCCGTGGCACAAATGGATGGTAACAGGAATAATAGGGGAGACCGATGGGTTGGTATTGGATACACCACAACGAGCAGGTGTACAAAAGATAAATTGATTGGTTAGGGTCTATAGGGTTCGATGGAGAAGGAAGGGGCAAACATACAATAGACTAGTAGACAACAAAGAGCAGAGAGCAGAGCAATAGGAGAGGAAGGGGCTGAGGAGGAACCAATGAATATTGGGCCAGGGGGAGAGGTAATGGAAACCTCCAAAAAGCGGGCATTGCACCTAGGGAGCGCCGTTCAGAATGTCTTGAACGTGCTTCACAAAGGCCGGCGCCATGCCTGCAGGTCATTGCCTCCACCAGCCCAACTAAGGCAGCCGCCACAGCATGTTGTCCTTGGCATCACCATCGCTACTGGTTCATGGGCACCACCGTGATCTTCTTCCTCGTGAGCTCCACTCCGCAAATACATCTAATCGCGGGCAGTTACTGCCGCCGCTCCCAGTTCAGCACACTGGTCACCCCGCTGGCTCCCCAAGATGTGGCTGTCGTCACATCTGTGGCCGGTCACTTTCAGGAGCCTGGGCGACGGAGCAGATGGGCTCGCTTGCCGCGCGGCGATGCGCATCGCCCCTACGGCGCACGGCAGTCTCTACTCCGGGGCCTGCTGACCGGCGCTCGGTGGCCGGCGGCACGCGTATGCGGCCATCGCGTGCCTGAGCACTGCGGGGTGGCGCACGAGGACGAGGAACACGTCGTGTGGGGCTGCCCGGAGTGGGAACCGGCACGTGCCGCATGGCTGCACAGCGCGGAGGCCGATCTCCCACAACTGGTGCTGCCGGAACGGGGGGGGTCCATGGGGGTGTATCCCCCCCCCCCCCCTTGCTCCGGTGGTGTAGGGCCATTCTCATACTTCCCTCAGGGTTGCATGTCTGGGCTCCGGGTTGTGACCGGACAGCGACGCTGTGTGTGCAGTGCTTGCGCCGAGTGACGCGTGCTCCCCAGCAATGAAGTGGAGAGGGAGCACGGCACACACACGCGCGATGCATGCGACAAACAGGGCACTGATCAAAGCGGCCCGGGCGTACCAGATCTCGTCAGGCGCCGTGTCAACACAAAGGCACGCTCAGACACGGCACCAGGCGCATTTCTGTGGTGAGGACTGTGTGAGGGTCAGCAGCTTCAGTCCGTGGCAGCGGACTCTGTACTTGGTGCACTGCATGTGGAGTGCAGGCGACATTGCGTCCCTGCATTAAGCACACGATTGGGCCCGCGAAAAATTCACTTGGGGGTAGGGGGCCTTGGAGCACCTTTTAAACCCCCCCCCGGAGGGGGCTCCAAGGGCCGGCTCTCTCTTTCCTATAATTTTCATGCGTATTTCAAATGATTGGCATATCACATAGCAAAACTGCCTTGCCACTTGTTGGAGCCATTAGACAATCGCAGCATACCCCTTGCCAGACTTGAGACGCAGGCGCAGACTTCTGCACACCCCGTCACAATGCTAGTGCCCGTATGCTGCACAGGAGAAGAAAAGACTGCAGCACTTGGAAATCATTGGAGGCAAGATTTCGGGCATTTGTGTTGAGGAAACAAGCTTGTGGCCCTTGGACGCCTTTCCGCAACCCGCCAAAAAAATTGTGGGGGCTCCACCCCCCCCCCCCGGCCCCCCAAGTAAAATTTTCACCAGCGATGGGGTCATTATTCTCCCTGGCCGCCACTCCCCGACTGAAAGACCCCGGACGAGTGACAAATGACACACACACACACACACACACACACACACACACACACACACACACACACACACACACACCAGATGTGCCCCTAGCGTCCGCCAGCCCAGACATGATAAGATGGGGCCAGGGTCCTACTGAGCCACACGCTGGACGCACCACGTTCCTACTGAGTACTGGTGGTGCAGGGGGCGGGTATTACTGAGTGGCCTTTGGTAGGGGGCCGATTGGACTGAGAACCAGTTCCCCAGTCCGGGACTCGAAACGGCGACCTCTGGGGTCGGATGTCATCAGTGACGATGCTGTGGCAGCCAGGCCACGTGACCTGCGGCGAGGATGATGCGGCCAGGGGTGTCCATAAGGGGGGGGGGGGGATTACGCCAAAAGAAATGAACGTTCACGGGCCGCTCTCTGCTTCCAGATCATTGAACGTTCTCGACTTCAAAGGTTGGTGGTTGGCGCTTGGCGCTTGCTGGTTGGTGGAGGTTGCCAGCGGTAGTAGGTTGGAGGTTGATGGCGGTTGGCGGTTGGTGGCGGCTGACGGTTCGGGGCGGTTGGCGGTTGGTCCCTGGGGGCTGTCCTGAACAACAAAAATCTGCCTTCTTTAGGACAACCCTGGATGGGGCCCAAGTATGTGGGATGACCACAAGGCGCAAGAAGCGGGGGGGGCAGGACTGCATCTGACAGCCACATGCCACCTCTGAGGCCCGCAGGAGGGGGGAGGGTGGCGGCGACCCCCTACACCCACGGGGCCTGGTAGACGACAGCCGGCGCCGCCTCCTCCGGGTACGCCGGCCCCACTGGGGCCGACACAACCGGAGCCGCGACCGTGGGGACGTACGCGTACGCCGGCCCCGGGACCGGGGGGGCCGCGGGGGGTGGGTAGGCCGGGGTGGGCGCGGACCACGGCACGTAGACCGGCCCGGCGCCCCCCGTCAGCAGTGGGGGAGGGGCTTCGTACTGCAGGGCCTCGCTGATGGTCCGGTCCTCTGTCTTGTTGACGTGCCGGCAGTAGGCGGCCACGCCCGCGGCCAGGGCCGCCAGCGGCAGGAGCAGAAGGAGCATGAAGTACCACAGAGCGCCGTCGTCATTGGCCATGGCGTTCTGGATGTCGCCGTTCTCCTGCAGCTCCGTACAGCGTGCGGTGGCGATGGCCTCCGTGTTGCCTGAGCAGCAAGGCGGACGTGCAGGCTGGCCTTGGGTACAAAGTGGGTACGGACGGGGACGGAATGACCGAGACAGGGGGGGCTGAGGTGGTACTGAGGGCTGGAAAACATAGCACGTGTGGCTCGACATGACAGATGCATATCCATAACCTTCCCATTTTTGCCGGATCCGGTGACACTGCTGTTGTGTTGTATCTTTCACATCGATAGTCGACGTGTGATCAAGGTTTGTGATGTTTTAACTCAGTACTTTCAATGAGACCAATTCAATTCATAACTTTGCATCATGTACCTGGACATGCATTCTCAAGAAGGGACTGAACACTATGTGCTACTCACCTATCCCTCGTTCTCGTGTTGGTATTGTACCTCAGCAAATACTATTCACATTTAATCACGATACACACTTTCGCCGGATCGGGCGAAAATGTGCTGTCTAAGGACTTTGCCTGTTTCGTTGCTTGGGTGTACCTCTCCACCTTGCACCTCTCCATGTCAGAACACTGTGCTGAAATGGGGCCGTATGGTATGGGTGAATCTGAAGTGAAAATTGGGGTATCGATCTTGGTGCTCCATCACTTCGCAAAACGTGGAATGAGGATTAAGTGTATTCAAACTCAGTAAAATGCACGCATCACAGCTGGAATACGGGTGCCGGTGACCATTCAAACATGCCTGTTTGGTACCATTTTTGATAGCTCCAATAGCAAATTCGATGCAGGAGACGTTGAATTGGTGTGTTGGGTGAATGTGGTCCGTGAGCGGGTTGCAAGACAGCCCCCTATTGGAGCACACTGAAATGCAAATTTCCTATAGCACACAAGCACAACAGTAGTGTATCATGCCGTCAATTGACACTCAAAGTAGTCAACGGTAGCAACAGTTGGTTGAACTTGATGCACGTGTTGTTCACCCCGCAAAACCGCTACATAGTGGTGTCAAATTGGCCCCAAAATATAGACAATATTCATATGCCATGCAATGCACCCGAAGTGGCAAGTTGCGGCGCGTCTCAAATTGAAAACCTCCGCATTTTGATCAACCTCCACAACTCCAGGTGCTAGCCCACGCGCAAAGCCGACAACATGAGAGGCCGCCATTGCAGACTGCCCATATTCCCCCGGGCAATATCAGGGGGCACCCGCACAAAATTCCTTTGCACCTGATCACACACATCTCCAAAATGTTGCACCACGACATCCAACTCCGCAGCAAGAGCAGGTGCCACCGCAGGTACACATTCTGCCAAGCCATGAAAGCTGAGTTGCCCACCGAAAACCGGAAGCGAGTGTAGTGATGTCCAAACTCTTGTCCAGATTAAATTGGTCGGGCCAAAACACTGTTTATTGAAATTATCCAGCCACACAATCACTTTGGCAATGGAGAGCCACAATGCTTTAGCATATGTGGTAGCACGCTCTAGGATACTTCCTAATTTGCGCCTACATAGACCAAAATGACCCAGTGCCTTCCTCTTGCGTGCATACATGTATCCCACCGTCTACATAGATGTGTCCTCCACCAGATATGGAATGCACAACTGCCTCTAGGGCCGGTAGTAGCAAGTAACTCATGTTTAAAGTGAAGCAACCAGCGATGCTTGCGGCTACAACGTAATGTTGTCTCAATCTTCTTCCAGCTCTTCTGTGAGCGCTCGTTTAGGCGCAATTGAGCACACTGGACAACAAACACTCTTTCTGGTCCTCTCACAGCAGCTCTCGGCAGTGTCAACCCAGATGCATGCTTGGGTGAAGACAAAAATCTACGCAACACCTTCAGTTCCATCATGCAGGTTCAACGGCATAGTGCGCAACAATCATTGTCATCTGAAGTACGCAATGGGTTTGTCTCTAGCACCTGGACATCATGCTTTCAGCCATTGTATTTGGGGGTTTAGACCGGAATCGGCGCCTGGGCGCAGTCAATGAACTTTGACCCATCCCAAAGGGCAAGGGAATGAGAGGCCGTGGGCCAACTAGATCCTCATCCCACGAGTTTCTGTGGTCACAGGTCCTCTTCAATCGCGAGAGCAAGCCTTTGGTTTTTGGTTTCTGTTCAAGAAAATGTGTTGCAATTTGCCCCGTCTATTTTACGGATTGTCCTATAGTAAGGTTGTCTAGACATGAGTTGCCCATACTAAATTGCCACTGTACTTGCAAATAAACGGACAGCAAGCACCAGAAAACTGACGGCAATCGACCTCAACAACCACACCGGGCTCCGCTCCCCAGTGTGAAATGGTCACCTGCATGATCCTTGTGTAGGCAGCTTTACGGATTGGCGAGGCCTTTCATTGCATGAGTGCTTTGTGCATTCCCGAACCGTTGTGTTGCCCCCCCCTCCCCCCCACCCGGCACTACGAAGGGAGCGCGTGGCCGTCATGCTCCGTGACATTCCCTTGGCATCGCTATCGCACTCGGATGTCATTATCGTTATGTTGTGGTTGTAGCATCGCCCCCTTCCAATACATTCCCGTTACCCTCCGTCACACACTTCAATCCAACACTTCCTTGGTACACCGCCTTAACTCAACACAGCCAGCTCCCTCTCCTGCGCTCCAAAGGAGCCCTGTTCACCCAACTTCCCGCTCTTGTGGACTCCCTCCCTCACTCCCTGGGCACCAGGCTGACGGCCGTTCAACAAATACAAGTCAATGGTATGCGTGGTTTGAACGGGGGTTTGCAATGTCCACGGCCCCCTCTAAACCGAACCCAATTACCTACTGTCTCCATTGGATTATGGGAGTATGACATTGGGTAATCCATGTGTCCCTAGCAAAAAGCAATCAGTTCATGAACATAATGTTCTTGCCGGATCCGGTGAAAATACTAGTTACAACACCTAATTCATGGGGACCATTCGGAGATAACAATGTGCGAAAATGTCTCCAACACAGATACCGGGAGACAGGTCTGGCTAATGAATTGGTGCTCCACAGAAAAAAGGATGTACAAAGTGCATCACAAGAGGACCAATACATCACAAACCTTCACCTTAAGGGCCGGGAAAGATCACATTTGGGTGTTAAACACGAAGGTACCTGTTGTTTACCAAGAAAATAACTTTTCGAACTATTACAAACTGCGGAGCTCCTCAAACCATAGCGACAACACACGAAAAGATTGTCCGCCAAAATCCAGGTGTGTGATTGGGATGGGGAGAGGGTACGCATGCCAGTAGAAGGACGAAACTCAAGGTTGGGATCATGCACTTCCAATAGTCTACAACCATATTTCAGTAGAACCATAACACACGTGCATTGGTTCCTCCAAACATCTTTTGCCGGATCGGGATCAAGTGGATATCAGGGGAAATTCCGAAAGCTGGGGGAAATAAATTTCAAAAATCAGAAAAACAGGCTTTAATCTGGATCAAGCGAAAGTAGGCTACATTAGGGGTGAGAAAAGACATCTGTTGCCGGTAGGTACCTGTACGCATTGAAGTCCCCAAGATCCTCCACCCTCCCTCTCCCATGCCCGTCAGCAGCACCCTACCCACTACCCATTCGACGCCCCAACCACACTGCGCGGACCTGAGCAAAGGTACGAGTAGACGGTGGAGCCGCACAACAACTGCAGGTCTGCAATGTACGCGCTGGAGCCCGGGACGTACTGCTCGCACACCCTGAGGAACCACGCCGTGTCGAAGCTGCCGCACGTCGCGGGGTACGCGGTGGTGTACCGTGTCGGCGTCGTGACGTCCGGGAACACCACCGTCAGAACGCACGCAGCGCCGGACACGCCGGTGGAGTAGTTGCACGAGCCGCAGTTCGCAAACGTCACGGCCGTGACCTCGCTGCAGCCGCGCGACGTGTCCGCCCACCGCAGCACCGCCGCCGTGCCGCCGGTGGACGCGTCAGTGACCCACACCTCGAGCGACGCCCCGCTGCCCAGGGTCAGTGTCCCGTTGACATTGAACGGCAGCGACGAGGCGTTGGAGACATTCCCTAAGATCAGCGCCCCCCCGCTCTCGACCGTCACACCGCCGCTGGCCCCGGTGGTCGCGCACACGCGGCCGCCGCCCGCGACGGTACCGTACTCGCAGCTGGTGTCCGCCACAAGCGCCGAGCCGCTGCCGATGGTGAGGCCGCCGGCGCTCACGGCGCTGGCGCACGCGTACATATACGACGCGAGGCTGTCCAGCGACGTGACCCGCGCCGCGACGCCGGAGCGGGCGGCGCGGGCGGTCACGGGGCCGGCGCCGGGGCCCAGGGCCGTGACGGTCGCGAGGCGGGCGGAGGTCGCCAACACGGCCCCGCGCCGGAACTGCGCGACGCCGCGGCCCCGGAGGCCGCTCCCGCCGTCGAGCGCGGAGGGGGACCCGAGCGGCGGGGCCGCGAGGACGAGGCTGCTCAGGGGGTCGTCCAGGTCGAAGAAGGAGCCGGCGGAGAGCGCGAGGGCGGCGAGGGTGGCGGTGCTGCCGTCGACGAGCCGCACGAGGGACGAGGCCGCGACGGCCATGTACCCGAAGTCGAGGCTCGAGAGGCCGTGGGCGCTGACGCTGCTGGCGTCCATGAGGAAGGCGGTGGCCGTGACGGTGCCGCGGTCAGACACCTGCGGCGCGGTGGACGGAGGGGGGGCGCCGCGGCGCAGGGGGTGTGGCAGCACGCCACAGAACGCCGTGCCCGCCGTGCCTTGCCTTGGGCTGGCGAGGGGAGGTGGGGCGGGCGAGCGCACGCCTGCGTGTGTGTGGCGACAGGCGCTGCATCTAAACCGTCTCAGACATGCAGTGACCCGTGGGATGCATGAGCAGAAGAGGGGCGGTGGGGGGGCTCCAGGCGCCAGGCCTACGCCCAGCCACTGTCCCCACGAACGCCAAGCGCCAGCTTCAATGGCATTTGTAACCGACAGTAACCGCCCCCAACCGCTTCGGCAACCTCCTCCAACCGCCTGCCTAACTCCTGCCTGGGCCTCTGCTGAGGTCCTTGGCCTTCTTGTGCATCCCTGACCGACATCCCCCCGCCCCCCCGGAAACGATCCAAACATGCCTCCGTTCTCCAAAACCAATCTACTGCCCACCCCGGGGCTCAACTCGGCCGATGGGACTGCAGGGGCGGGGACGGGGGCGCGGCACACGGTGTTGGACACGGATCCCGCGCGTTGAGACCGGGGGACACCGAGTGGCACGCATTGAGCCACCCGTCGCGCTGCTTTTGCGGGTGTGGGCAACCGATGTGCCACGGGGTGCCGGCACAACACGCGTCATGGAGCCACCGCATTCCGCGTTTGGGTCCGGACGACTTTGATTGGGATGCATTGGAAAGGCGGGGGGGTAGCCCCCCCCCCCTCCCAGGGCGCCCCGCTGATGCCCAGCCACTGTCTCCCTGACGCCAAGTGCCAGCTTCAACGGCATTTGTAACCGACAGTAACTGCCCCAGTCGCCTTGGCAACCTCCTCCAACCGCCTGTCTAACCGCCTCTGGGGCCGCCTCTGAGGTCCCCTGACGTCTAATGCATCCCTGGGGAGGGGGGGCCTTGGCGCGACGGCAGGGGAGGCCGTCTCGTCGATCAAGTTCCGCACCATTTGTTGGTTGGGGGTAGCCTCCGTCCAGAGATAATAGTCACAGAGGTCGCCACGCCTGGAAGTCCCCCGCCCGCCCCCCTGTGTGACATTCCGTCTGGTTGTTGCTCCTTTACGGGGCCCTGGACAGTCACCCGTTCTTCCCTCCGCATGTTGCGTCGGGTCGCTGCGTTCTGTCGGCCGCTGCGGCCGGTGCTCTTGCTGGGGTCGTTTCCGCGTTCGCGGAGCCCAGTAGTTGGTGTGCCGGGGCTGTGCTGAATGTGGCGGGATGTGCCGTTTGCGTGTCAGCGGCGCCCAATAATTGGCGTATTGAGGATGTGCTGGTTGTTGCCGGGGGTCGTTTGACTGTTTTTGCTGTCCACACACCTCTGTCCACAGGCCGTCCATAGCCTGCCTCACTGTGTTTCTGTGCCCCCCCCCCCCCCCGGAGTAGCCGCCGAGACCACGTGCCCGTGGTGTGTGGGGCAGCGTGGCCCTCGTGCCTTTGGTGCATTGAACGGGGTCACCCCCCTTCCGTAGGGGGGCTCCAAAGGGCCGGTTGCCCATCGGGCCCTCGGGGGGGGGGGGGGGGGAGGGCTCTGAGGGCGTTGGAGCCCCGTGGCCGGCGCCCGGCAGCGGCAAACGTGGGTGCGCCGGCCCGTGCCCCAGTGCCTGCCGTCCGCCGTCGATGGTGCGGCGGTGTGTGGCTGGGGAACGCGGGGCCGGCCTTCGGAGGCCGTCGGCGATGCCGACCGGACCAGGCCTTTGCTTAGTGATACTGGAGGGGGGGGGGGGGGGTCAAATTGGCCCCCCGGGATTTGGGCTGACCCACCCACCCACCCACCCACATCAGAAAATCACCTCGCAGAGGTTGTTAGATCAAAGCCAGGCAGGCGTATATAGGGGAAAACGCCACATACCCCCCCATTTTGGCCATTTTGTGGCTATTCGCGTACCCTACCCCAAGGGGTTGAATTGTTAGTTTAACCCCTTGTAAAATCATTATTTTGTCCAATAATCGCATCCCCCAATGAGTTTTTGGTCCGGACCCCCCCAGACCCCCCCCACTTGAAAGCCACTTTTTTCAGGTTTTGAGGGAGGGGGTGGGGGTGGGGGTGGGGGTGGGGGGGGGGGGTGGGGGGGGGGGTCAAAAAATGACCCCCCCTTTTTTTGGGTCGAAAATCATGAATCTTTTGGTTTTTTTTATTTCAGCCGAAAAAGTTTTTCCGGGTCCCGACTCTATGGGGTTTGTATGGGGCGGAGTGGGACGAGCGCTTATGCAGTTTATGCACTTTTTGGCCATTTTTGCTATGTTGGCGGTTTTGGCGACCTTGGTGACCCCGTGGTACCCACTCTGAGGGGTGTGAGTGGGGATGTTGTGACAGTATATGCCTCCCGGGATACGGAAGGACGTTTTTTGCAGTCTCTAGCCTTGCCTGGGGCCGTCCACAACCCGTGCCAAAGACGCGAAATGACTGTTTCCACCAATAATGGCCTAGTGAATGGGCCAGTACACAACCTGCTCATGCAGTTTTTCAACCCGGGCAGCTCAAAAATCGAAGTTTTCGAAACTTGTTTTTTTGATATTGTGACCACCTAAAATGACCATCCAAGCTATGTAAAGCATGTTTTAGGCCGTATTTACGTGGTTTTCACCATATTTGGGTATTAGGTCCGGGGGGGAGGGGTGGGGGGGGGGGGGGCTCCCAAGGGATTGGTACACAACCTGCTTATGCAGTTTTTCACCTTGGACAGCTCAAAAATCGAAGTTTTCGAAACTTATTTTTTTGATATTCTGATCATCTAAAATGACCATCCAAGCTATGTAAAGCATGTTTTAGGCTGTATTTGCGTGTTTTCCGCCCTATTTGGGTATTGGGTGGGGGGGGGGGGGGGGGCTCCCAAAGGAATGGTACACAACCTGCTTATGCGGTTTTTCACCTTGGACAGCTCAAAAATCGAAGTTTTCGAAACTTATTTTTTTGATATTGTGACCACCTAAAATGACCATCCAAGCTATGTAAAGCATGTTTTAGGCCGTTGGAGGTGTGGGCCAAAGCCGCATGCGGCACGACGGCGAAGAAGTGATCGTACCGCTGGTCGATAATGAGATGCTGCTCTTCAACCGCGCTGTTCTGCACGACGTGCAGCAAAGGACAGCACACCGTGGGAACATCACCATGCGCTTCAAATGAATAAAATGACCATCCAAGCTATGTAAAGCATGTTTTAGGCCGTATTTGGGTGTTTTGTCCCCTATTTGGGTATTGGGTGGCGGGGGGGTCCTCCAAAGGGATTGGTACACAACCTGCTTATGCCGTCTTTCTCCCTGGACAGCCCAAAAATCGAGGTTTTTGAAACTGGTTCTTTTGGTATTATCATCACCCAAAATGACCATCCAAGCTATGCAAAGCATGTTTTAGGCCGTATTTGCGTGTTTTTCACCCTATTTGGGTGTTAGGTCCGGGGGGGGGGGGTCTCCCAAGGGACGGGTGCACAACCTGCTTATGCAGTTTTTCAACCCGGACAGCTCAAAAATCGAAGTTTTTGAAACATATTTTTTTGATATTGTGACCACCCAAAATGACATTTCAAGCTATGCAAAGCATATTTTAGGCCGTATTTACGTGTTTTTCACCCTATTTGGGTGTTGGGTCCGGGGGGGGGGGGGTGTCTCCCAAGGGACGGGTGCACAACCTGCTTATGCAGTTTTTCAACCCGGACAGCTCAAAAATGGAAGTTTTCGAAACATATTTTTTTGATATTGTGACCACCCAAAATGACCATCCAAGCTATGGAAAGCATGTTTTAGGCCGTATTTACGTGTTTTTCACCCTATTTGGGTATCAGGTCGGGGGGGGGGGGGGGGCTCCCAAGGGACGAGTGCACAACCTGCTTATGCAGTTTTTCACCCCGGACAGCTCAAAAATGGAAGTTTTTGAAACTTGTTTTTGTGATATTGTGATCACCTAAAATGACCATCCAAGGTATGTAAAGCATGTTTTAGGCCGTATTTACGTGTTTTTCACCCGATTTGGGTATTCGGTCCAAGGGGGGGGGGGGGGTCTCCCAAGGGATTGGTACACAACCTGTTGATGCAGTTTGTCACCCTGGGCACCTCAAAAATCGAAGTTTTCGAAACTTGTTTTTTTGATACCGTGATCACCTAAAATGATCATCCAAGGTATGTAAAGCATGTTTTAGCCGGTATTTATGTAGTTTCCACCCTATTTTGGGTGTGTGTTGCTCGCGGTAGATTCTCTGCGAGGTGGACTTGCCGAAGGCAATAGAATTTTTCCTCAGGAAAAAAATGAAATTCATCAAAGGGGCCCGAACTTGGAGGTCGATTTTAGGTACACAAACTTTTTTTTAGCCTCTGACCCACCCCCCCCGGTATAGTATCAACCAGCCACTACGCAAAGGCCTGGACCGGACACACCCGGAGTGCCTCGGCCTTTGCCGGTGCCAAGCGGATCGGGGGGTGCCGCGCGCGCGCGCGCGCGTTGGGGGGGGGGGCGGCCCGGACCTGCACGGCGCTCCCGGTCCCGACGGTGCAGTTGGTGGCGTTGAGCGTGCTGTTGGAGGCGTTGACGGAGCTGCCGTTGGTCATGTACAGGCCCCCGCGGAAGTGCAGCGCGGCGCCGCGGCCGGCGCTGATGGACGAGCTGCCGCTGAGCCGCGAGACGGCGGACACGAGCATCGACGCGCCGTCGGAGAGGGTCATCGAGCCCTGGCTGTCGACGTGCATGTCCCTGTGGAGGGTCATGGCCGCGGCACGGCCCACCAGCTGCATGGCCCCGTGGACCTGCAGCTGCACCTCCATGACAACGGCGGCGGCGAATCGGGCGGAGGATCCTGTCGTGAGACGGCGAGCGAGCGCGCGACGGAGTGCGAGACGGAGGAAACGGGACGCGACGGGTACGGAAACGGATGTGGGGCGCGGTGTGTGTGTGCGGCGAGGCCACGGGGCTCCAGGCTCAGCGGGTGTCTACCCCCGTTGGTCTGCACTCCCGGCCCGGCGGGCCTTTGGGGGGGGGTATGTGTTTTGGGAGCGTGGGGCAATAGACCCCCCCCTCCCAAAACCGTCAAAAGCTGAAATGGCTACATAACCCCCGCCGTCTCGGGGACCCCCAAAGAGGGGGAGGGACCAAACAGGGCTACGTAGCCCCTGCAGAGCCTCAGGCCACAAAGGTGCGGTGCGGACATTTTGACCTTCTGACGGTGACTCCGTGGCAGCGCGCGGAGACCCCGCGAGAGACGCCGAAGGCTCCAGAGCCCCGCCACCCACCCACTGGGGGTGTGGCCAAAGACGTGGCACTCTACGCGAGGAATCTGCAGCCCAGAACCCACCGACTCGGGAACTGGGGACACAGCGCCCGACGGTGCAGCCGGGCGCACGAAGAATGGACTGGGGCGTGCAGAGCAAACACATAAATCGCAAACTGCACCCTGACCCACATCACGGCGCTTGTCCCGTAGCAAAGGTGGATTAGCGGGGGACAAGGAATCCCAGGGGGTCCACAGATGGACCTTTTTGTGGGCAATAAACGCACTTCGCGGAGCCAATCGGAACGACGAAACGAAAAAAAGAGGAAGTCTCCAATGACCCAAATCAGATGACACACGTCTTAAAGCATTTTCTCTGTTGGTCGCATCAGGTGCCCCAGAAACCCCAGCACATCGGCAGAACATGTGCGCGAAATCAGCGAAAATCGGCCGCCGATTCGGGGGCTTGGTTGCACCACAGCCCCGAACACTCTGCGGTCGGAACACGATGCATTCCCCAGCGAAGCAGGACCGGCGCGGGGCTTGTGTGTCACGCCTGTGGACCCGGGCAGGGACGCCCGAATCGCACGCAGACCTGTCCCACGGCGTTGATGAGGCAGACTCGCACCTCCGTGTGATCCCAAACACGCCCCTCCGGGCCGAGCACTGTGCTCCGTGACCACGACGCCCTCCGCTCGCAACCACCACCGCAACCCCCTCCACAGGGAAGCAGTAGAAGGGAAGGGGCCTTAGAGGCGGTCCCAGAGGCGGTTAGGCCGGCGGTTGGAGGCGGTTGCCAAGGCGGTTGGGGGCGGTTACTGTCGGTTACAAATGCCGTTGAACCCGGCGCTTGCCGCCAGTGGGACAGTGGCTGGGCATCGGCGGGGCGCCCTGCAGGGGGGGGTGCCCCCCCCCCCCCTACCCATCCACCAGCAACGGCCACAACCACAGCGACAACCGCACCTGATTGGAAGCGGCAGAGCCCCCCTCCACTGAAGGTCACCGCGTGGTCCAGCACCATCTGGGCCCCGCTCTCCAGCCGCAGCTCCGACGTCCCATCGATGTCCAACGTGTGCGTCGTGGGGGCGATGTCGAAGAGCCGCGACACCACGAACGCCACACTCGAGATGCTCCACCGCGGGGCCGTGAGGTAGTACTCGCCCACGCCGACCGGGGCCCGGTCCTTGCCCCCCTTCAGACTGCAGTGGCCCTGGCAGTAGCACGTGACGGCCCCCCAGTCCCGGCCCTCGCCGATGTCCAGGTGCTGCCCGTCCGCCGTGCCGTCGCACAGGTGCTCCCGGTCGGCCCGCAGCACCGGGCGGATCTGGAGGGCGCGGCGGACCGTGCGGCTGCCGCGCGCGTTGCCGAACGTGAGGGCCATGTCCACGGTCCCGTTCAGAGTCTCGTGCCACCGCCGCGGGAACGTGAAGTGCTGCTCCAGCTCCCACACCTGAGGAACGGTGGGGGGGGGGGGGGCGGAGGGAGCGATGCGGGGCCCGGGGCCGGTGGGCGGGATGCAGAAGGGGCTCTCTCGCGGGGTGGTGCAGGGCAAGCACTGCTTTGAGGGGGGACTAGTACCAGGGGGTATTCCGTGCGGGGGAAAATATGAATCTATAAGTTCTGGCGCGACAAAATCTGTGCCACTTCTTTTGAACGGGGGGGGGGGGGGGGGCATTGTGGTCAGGGAGGGTCCTATCCAGTAACCACGCGTTGTGCAGGCGATGCGAATGCGCAAAGCCGGGGCGGGACCCCCGAGCCGTGGCCCCCGCCCGCAGCCGTTTCAGTGGTCAATGTGGCCATTCCAACCATCAATTTGGGGACGATCGGCCCCCAAACCAGGACGACGGCTGATGCGCCAAGAAAGTGCTTCCAAAGGGAGCGATTCCGTCGGATGGGACCCGAATGACAATCAGATGGGCACAAGAGACGAAGGAGGAGGAGTTTACACGGCGCCCATGTCCAGTGATGATGATGACGACGGCGGCGGCGACGACGACGATACTAACGGGGCTGGGGGGGGCGTTGTACGGGCTGGAACTGCTGCGGTTCAAATTCTGTACGAGCTTCTTGTGCACAATTTGTTTGGTGTTTTTGAGGATTTGTGCGGGTACATGGCATTGCCTCTGCCACCTGACGCCCACGCCAGAGGATTTGGGTACAGACAAGAGCGCTGGTTGATGCACAAGGAAATCCATCCAGAGTCCACGGGGAAATGACAGCAAGTGCCCACTGTTCTCAGGAGCAATTCTTGGGAACTATACGTCATTTGTTCGCTCATTTTTAACGGGTGGCGGGGATTGAGGTCCGTAATTTTTCGCAATTTTCCGCCATTTTGCAATTTTTCCGCAATTTCCACAATTTCCCGCAATTTTTGCGCAATTGCTTTCGGCCCGTCTACTTTGCGTGCTCGTTGGTGCCCTTTGCCTTTGCGAACAACTGTCGCAGAACATTGTACTTCAATGTTTTCCTGCCTGCAAAAAGAGTGAACTATGAAAGAAAAAAATGAATTGTGCTTCAATTTCGTGGTGATATTGAGGACCGCTTGCCGTTGTAATTCTGATACCTGTGGACGATTCGATCTGTTTCAACATTCTGAGGCTCCTGTGCAGCATTGTTCGCTCCTTGAGGCTTCGGAAGGTTCAGTTTGGCGTGGTTGCAACACCGCAATTTTTCCGCAATTTTCCCGCAATTTTCCCGCCGTCGCGGCGGGAGAAGACTGGCCCCGAACGGCGGCGCTAGCGTGGCACACTGGCGATCGTCCTACACCTCCGGGCCGGTCATCCTGAACTCTGGGCTGACCGCGTGTTTAGCCATCAATGGCCCCGTTCGGGTCAACCGAGGAATTGCTCATGGGCACGTCCGTCGATGTGGAAAGACAACACTTCAAATTTGAGGATGGGTGTCGGAGAAACGGCTCCTTCTGTTTCCGAAAAAAATCGTGATTCTCCGAAAAAATGACTTTCCCCCCCAAAAAACAATTGTCTGCTTGTGTTTGGGGTCCGCAACAAAAGATTATCATTGCGACGGGAGGACGCTAATCAATCATTACTCACATCCCCTCTGTATCCGTTTGGGACGGCTGTTGCAGAAAAAAGGATGGGCTCGGGTTGCAAGCGCGAGGACTTGTCCTGCATTCCGCATACAAAACGGGAAGGAAAATGGCTGTTTTTCACCACCAAACCGGCCGAATGAATTTTGGCGGAGGTGCTGGGCAAAACTTAATTTTGGCGGAGGTGCTGGGCAAAACTTAATTTTGGCGGAGGTGCTGGGCAAAACTTAATTTTGCCGGAGGTGCTGGGCAAAACTTAATTTTGGCGGTGGTGCTGGGCAAAACTTAATTTTGGCGGAGGTGCTGGGCAAAACTTAATTTTGGCGGTGGTGCTGGGCAAAACTTAATTTTGGCGGAGGTGCTGGGCAAAACTTAATTTTGGCGGAGGTGCTGGGCAAAACTTCATTTTGGCGGTGGTGCTGGGCAAAACTTAATTTTGGCGGAGGTGCTGGGCAAAACTTAATTTTGGCGGTGGTGCTGGGCAAAACTTAATTTTGGCGGAGGTGCTGGGCAAAACTTAATTTTGGCGGTGGTGCTGGGCAAAACTTAATTTTGGCAGTGGTGCTGGGCAAAACTTAATTTTGGCGGAGGTGCTGGGAAAAACTTAATTTTGGCGGAGGTGCTGGGCAAAACTTAATTTTGGCGGAGGTGCTGGGCAAATCTTAATTTTGACGAAGGTCAGAGGGGGGGGAAAATTGCGGTCTAGGGGGGTCGAATCCAATTGCGAAAAATTGCGGGAAAATTGCGGAAAAATTGCCGAAAATTGCGGAAAAATTGCGGAAAAATTGCGATGTCGTAAGCGGCCATCTTGAACCCTCGACGTGCAACAGCTCTGGACAGGTGGCTCAGAATTGTCAGAATTTCACTGAAACAAATAGTCCATGGGCAGTACAATTACAGGAGGTGCCCCTCGATATCACCGTGGAATTGCAGCATGAACCGAAGGCGGCGGATGTTGTCATCCAATTTGTGCTGCCGCTTTGAAACTGTCCCACACTGCAGGCGGCATGCACATGCAAACATGCAAACATGAAGGCATGAAAAAGACCAAAAAAGCGAAGGTTAAAATATTGTGCACAATTGGGTTTGGACCCAGGACCTTTGGAAATGGAACCTAGTACTACTACCAACTAAGGTATGCCAGCATTTGATAAACTTGGAACATTAGAGAGTGCATGGCATAGTAAAAAAAAAAATCTCATTGTTCTGCACCAGCGTGGGCGTGGGGAGGCAGTCAGAAAATCGGCAACTGAGAAAAATTGCGAAAAAATTGCGGAAAATTGCGGAAAATTGCGAAAAATTGCGGAAAATTGCGAAAAATTGCGAAATTGCGGGAAATTGCGAAAAATTGCGGACCTCAATTTTTCCCCCCCTCTGCGAAGGTGCTGGGCAAAACTTAATTTTGGCGGAAGTGCCGGGCAAAACTTAATTTTGGCGGTGGTGCTGGGCAAAACTTAATTTTGGCGGTGGTGCTGAGCAAAACTTAATTTTGGCGGAGGTGCTGGGCAAAACTTAATTTTGGCGGTGGTGCTGGGCAAAACTTAATTTTGGCGGAGGTGCTGAGCAGAACTTAATTTTGGCGGAGGTGCTGGGCAAAACTTAATTTTGGCGCAGGTGCTGGGCAATACTTAATTTTGGCGGTGGTGCTGGGCAAAACTTAATTTTGGCGGACGTGCTGGGCAAAACTTAATTTTGGCGGAGGAGCTGGGCAAAACTTAATTTTGGCGGTGGTGCTGGGCAAAACTTAATTTTGGCGGTGGTGCTGGGCAAAACTTAATTTTGGCGGTGGTGCTGAGCAAAACTTAATTTTGGTGGAGGTGCTGGGCAAAACTTAATTTTGGCGGAGGTGCTGAGCAAAACTTAATTTTGGCGGAGGTGCTGGGCAAAACTTAATTTTGGCGGAAGTGCTGGGCAAAACTTAATTTTGGCGGTGGTGCTGAGCAAAACTTAATTTTGGCGGAGGTGCTGGGCAAAACTTAATTTTGGTGGAGGTGCTGGGCAAAACTTAATTTTGGTGGAGGTGCTGGGCAAAACTTAATTTTGGCGGAGGTGCTGGGCAAAACTTAATTTTGGCGGAGGTGCTGGGCAAAACTTAATTTTGGTGGAGGTGCTGGGCAAAACTTAATTTTGGCGGTGGTGCTGGGCAAAATTTAATTTTGGCGGAGGTGCTGGGCAAAACTTAATTTTGGTGGAGGTGCTGGGCAAAACTTAATTTTGGTGGAGGTGCTGGGCAAAACTTAATTTTGGCGGAGGTGCTGGGCAAAACTTAATTTTGGCGGAGGTGCTTGGCAAAACTTAATTTTAGCGGTGGTGTTGGGGAAAACTTAATTTTGGCGGTGGTGCTGGGCAAAACTTAATTTTGGCGGTGGTGCTGGGCAAAACTTAATTTTGGCGGAGGTGCTTGGCAAAACTTAATTTTGGCGGTGGTGCTGGGCAAAACTTAATTTTGGCGGTGGTGCTGGGCAAAACTTAATTTTGGCGAAGGTGCTGGGCAAAACTTAATTTTGGCGGAGGCGCTGGGCAAAACTTAATTTTGGCGGTGGTGCTGGGCAAAACTTAATTTTGGCGGAGGTGCTGGGCAAAACTTAATTTTGGCGAAGGTGCTGGGCAAAACTTAATTTTGCCGGAGGTGCTGAGCAGAACTTAATTTTGGCGGAGGTGCTGGGCAAAACTTAATTTTGGCGGTGGTGCTGAGCAAAACTTAATTTTGGCGGAGGTGCTGGGCAAAACTTAATTTTAGCGGTGGTGCTGGGCAAAACTTAATTTTGGCGGTGGTGCTGGGCAAAACTTAATTTTAGCGGTGGTGTTGGGGAAAACTTAATTTTGGCGGAGGTGCTGGGCAAAACTTAATTTTGGCGGTGGTGCTGGGCAAAACTTAATTTTAGCGGTGGTGTTGGGGAAAACTTAATTTTAGCGGTGGTGCTGGGCAAAACTTAATTTTGGCGGTGGTGCTGGGCAAAACTTAATTTTGGCGGAGGTGCTGGGCAAAACTTAATTTTGGTGGAGGTGCTGGGCAAAACTTAATTTTGGTGGAGGTGCTGGGCAAAACTTAATTTTGGCGGAGGTGCTGAGCAAAACTTAATTTTGGCGGAGGTGCTGGGCAAAACTTAATTTTGGCGGACGTGCTGGGCAAATCTTAATTTTGGCGGTGGTGCTGGGCAAAACTTAATTTTGGCGGAGGTGCTTGGCAAAACTTAATTTTGGCGGAGGTGCTGGGCAAAACTTAATTTTGGCGGTGGTGCTGGGCAAAACTCATTTTGGGGGAAGGTGCTGGGCTAAACTTAATTTTGGCGGAGGCGCTGGGCAAAACTTAATTTTGGCGGAGGTGCTGGGCAAAACTTAATTTTGCCGGAGGTGCTGAGCAGAACTTAATTTTGGCGGAGGTGCTGGGCAAAACTTAATTTTGGCGGTGGTGCTGAGCAAAATTTAATTTTGGCGGAGGTGCTGGGCAAAACTTAATTTTGGCGGAGGTGCTGGGCAAAACTTAATTTTGGCGGAGGTGCTGCGCAAAACTTAATTTTGGTGGAGGTGCTGAGCAAAACTTAATTTTGGCGGAGGTGCTGGGCAAAACTTAATTTTGGCGGAAGTGCTGGGCAAAACTTAATTTTGGCGGTGGTGCTGGGCAAAACTTAATTTTGGCGGTGGTGCTGGGCAAAACTTAATTTTAGCGGTGGGGCTGGGCAAAACTTAATTTTGGCGGAGGCGTATGGTTAAAACTTAATTTTGGCGGAGGTGCTGGGCAAAACTTAGTTTTGGCGGTGGTGCTGGGCAAAACTTAATTTTAGCGGTGGTGCTGGGCAAAACTTAATTTTAGCGGTGGTGCTGGGCAAAACTTAATTTTGGCGGTGGTGCTGGGCAAAACTTAATTTTGGCGGAGGTGCTGGGCAAAACTTAATTTTGGTGGAGGTGCTGGGCAAAACTTAATTTTGGTGGAGGTGCTGGGCAAAACTTAATTTTGGCGGAGGTGCTGAGCAAAACTTAATTTTGGCGGAGGTGCTGGGCAAAACTTAATTTTGGCGGAGGTGCTGGGCAAAACTTAATTTTGGCGGTGGTGCTGGGCAAAACTTAATTTTGGCGGAGGTGCTTGGCAAAACTTAATTTTGGCGGAGGTGCTGGGCAAAACTTAATTTTGGCGGTGGTGCTGGGCAAAACTTATATTGGGGGAAGGTGCTGGGCTAAACTTAATTTTGGCGGAGGCGCTGGGCAAAACTTAATTTTGGCGGAGGTGCTGGGCAAAACTTAATTTTGGCGGAGGTGCTGGGCAAAACTTAATTTTGCCGGAGGTGCTGCGCAAAACTTAATTTTGGTGGAGGTGCTGGGCAAAACTTAATTTTGGCGGAGGTGCTGAGCAAAACTTAATTTTGGCGGAGGTGCTCGGCAAAACTTAATTTTGGCGGAAGTGCTGGGCAAAACTTAATTTTGGCGGTGGTGCTGGGCAAAACTTAATTTTGGCGGTGGTGCTGGGCAAAACTTAATTTTGGGGAAGGTGCTGGGCAAAACTTAATTTTGGCGGAGGTGCTGGGCAAAACTTAATTTTGGGGAAGGTGCTGAGCAAAACTTAATTTTGGCGGTGGTGCTGGGCAAAACGTAATTTTGCCGGAGGTGCTGAGCAGAACTTAATTTTGGTGGAGGTGCTGGGCAAAACTTAATTTTGGTGGAGGTGCTGGGCAAAACTTAATTTTGGCGGAGGTGCTGAGCAAAACTTAATTTTGGCGGAGGTGCTGGGCAAAACTTAATTTTGGCGGAGGCGCTGAGCAAAACTTAATTTTGGCGGAGGTGCTGGGCAAAACTTAATTTTGGCGGAGGTGCTTGGCAAAACTTAATTTTGGCGGAGGTGCTGGGCAAAACTTAATTTTGGCGGTGGTGCTGGGCAAAACTTATATTGGGGGAAGGTGCTGGGCTAAACTTAATTTTGGCGGAGGCGCTGGGCAAAACTTAATTTTGGCGGAGGTGCTGGGCAAAACTTAATTTTGGCGGAGGTGCTGGGCAAAACTTAATTTTGGCGGAGGTGCTGAGCAAAACTTAATTTTGGCGGAGGTGCTGGGCAAAACTTAATTTTAGCGGTGGGGCTAGGAAAAACTTAATTTTGGCGGAGGCGCTGGGCAAAACTTAATTTTGGCGGTGGTGCTGGGCAAAACTTAATTTTGGCGGTGGTGCTGGGCAAAACTTAATTTTAGCGGTGGTGCTGGGCAAAACTTAATTTTAGCGGTGGTGCTGGGCAAAACTTAATTTTGGCGGTGGTGTTGGGCAAAACTTAATTTTGGCGGTGGTGCTGGGCAAAACTTAATTTTGGCGGACGTGCTGGGCAAAACTTAATTTTGGCGGTGGTGCTGGGCAAAACTTAATTTTAGCGGTGGTGCTGGGCAAAACTTAATTTTGGCGGTGGTGTTGGGCAAAAATTAAATTTAGCGGTGGTGCTGGGCAAAACTTAATTTTGGCGGACGTGCTGGGCAAAACTTAATTTTGGCGGAGGTGCTTGGCAAAACTTAATTTTGGCGGAGGTGCTGGGCAAAACTTAATTTTGGCGGTGGTGCTGGGCAAAACTTATTTTGGGGGAAGGTGCTGGGCTAAACTTAATTTTGGCGGAGGCGCTGGGCAAAACTTAATTTTGGCGGAGGTGCTGGGCAAAACTTAATTTTGCCGGAGGTGCTGAGCAGAACTTAATTTTGGCGGAGGTGCTGGGCAAAACTTAATTTTGGCGGTGGTGCTGAGCAAAATTTAATTTTGGCGGAGGTGCTGGGCAAAACTTAATTTTGGCGGAGGTGCTGGGCAAAACTTAATTTTGGCGGAGGTGCTGCGCAAAACTTAATTTTGGTGGAGGTGCTGAGCAAAACTTAATTTTGGCGGAGGTGCTGGGCAAAACTTAATTTTGGCGGAAGTGCTGGGCAAAACTTAATTTTGGCGGTGGTGCTGGGCAAAACTTAATTTTGGCGGTGGTGCTGGGCAAAACTTAATTTTAGCGGTGGGGCTGGGCAAAACTTAATTATGGCGGAGGCGCTGGGTAAAACTTAATTTTGGCGGAGGTGCTGGGCAAAACTTAGTTTTGGCGGTGGTGCTGGGCAAAACTTAATTTTAGCGGTGGTGCTGGGCAAAACTTAATTTTAGCGGTGGTGCTGGGCAAAACTTAATTTTGGCGGTGGTGCTGGGCAAAACTTAATTTTGGCGGAGGTGCTGGGCAAAACTTAATTTTGGTGGAGGTGCTGGGCAAAACTTAATTTTGGTGGAGGTGCTGGGCAAAACTTAATTTTGGCGGAGGTGCTGAGCAAAACTTAATTTTGGCGGAGGTGCTGGGCAAAACTTAATTTTGGCGGAGGTGCTGGGCAAAACTTAATTTTGGCGGTGGTGCTGGGCAAAACTTAATTTTGGCGGAGGTGCTTGGCAAAACTTAATTTTGGCGGAGGTGCTGGGCAAAACTTAATTTTGGCGGTGGTGCTGGGCAAAACTTATATTGGGGGAAGGTGCTGGGCTAAACTTAATTTTGGCGGAGGCGCTGGGCAAAACTTAATTTTGGCGGAGGTGCTGGGCAAAACTTAATTTTGGCGGAGGTGCTGGGCAAAACTTAATTTTGCCGGAGGTGCTGCGCAAAACTTAATTTTGGTGGAGGTGCTGGGCAAAACTTAATTTTGGCGGAGGTGCTGAGCAAAACTTAATTTTGGCGGAGGTGCTGGGCAAAACTTAATTTTGGCGGAAGTGCTGGGCAAAACTTAATTTTGGCGGTGGTGCTGGGCAAAACTTAATTTTGGCGGTGGTGCTGGGCAAAACTTAATTTTGGCGGAGGTGCTGGGCAAAACTTAATTTTGGCGGAGGTGCTGGGCAAAACTTAATTTTGGGGAAGGTGCTGAGCAAAACTTAATTTTGGCGGTGGTGCTGGGCAAAACGTAATTTTGCCGGAGGTGCTGAGCAGAACTTAATTTTGGCGGAGGTGCTGGGCAAAACTTAATTTTGGTGGAGGTGCTGGGCAAAACTTAATTTTGGCGGTGGTGCTGAGCAAAACTTAATTTTGGCGGAGGTGCTGGGCAAAACTTAATTTTGGCGGAAGTGCTGGGCAAAACTTAATTTTGGCGGTGGTGCTGGGCAAAACTTAATTTTGGCGGAGGTGCTTGGCAAAACTTAATTTTGGCGGAGGTGCTGGGCAAAACTTAATTTTGGCGGTGGTGCTGGGCAAAACTTATATTGGGGGAAGGTGCTGGGCTAAACTTAATTTTGGCGGAGGCGCTGGGCAAAACTTAATTTTGGCGGAGGTGCTGGGCAAAACTTAACTTTGGCGGAGGTGCTGGGCAAAACTTAATTTTGGCGGTGGTGCTGAGCAAAACTTAATTTTGGCGGAGGTGCTGGGCAAAACTTAATTTTAGCGGTGGGGCTAGGAAAAACTTAATTTTGGCGGAGGCGCTGGGCAAAACTTAATTTTGGCGGTGGTGCTGGGCAAAACTTAATTTTGGCGGTGGTGCTGGGCAAAACTTAATTTTAGCGGTGGTGCTGGGCAAAACTTAATTTTAGCGGTGGTGCTGGGCAAAACTTAATTTTGGCGGTGGTGTTGGGCAAAACTTAATTTTGGCGGTGGTGCTGGGCAAAACTTAATTTTGGCGGACGTGCTGGGCAAAACTTAATTTTGGCGGTGGTGCTGGGCAAAACTTAATTTTAGCGGTGGTGCTGGGCAAAACTTAATTTTGGCGGTGGTGTTGGGCAAAAATTAAATTTAGCGGTGGTGCTGGGCAAAACTTAATTTTGGCGGACGTGCTGGGCAAAACTTAATTTTGGCGGTGGTGCTGAGCAAAACTTAATTTTGGCGGTGGTGCTGGGCAAAACTTAATTTTAGCGGTGGTGTTGGGGAAAACTTAATTTTGGCGGAGGTGCTGGGCAAAACTTAATTTTGGCGGAGGTGCTGGGAAAAACTTAATTTTGGTGGAGGTGCTGGGCAAAACTTAATTTTGGCGAAGGTGCTGGGCAAAACTTAATTTTGGCGCTGGTGCTGAGCAAAACTTAATTTTGGCGGTGGTGCTGGGCAAAACTTAATTTTGGCGGTGGTGCTGGGCAAAACTTAATTTTAGCGGTGGTGTTGGGGAAAACTTAATTTTGGCGGAGGTGCTGGGCAAAACTTAATTTTGGCGGAGGTGCTGGGAAAAACTTAATTTTGGTGGAGGTGCTGGGCAAAACTTAATTTTGGCGAAGGTGCTGGGCAAAACTTAATTTTGGCGGTGGTGCTGGGCAAAACTTAATTTTGGCGGAGGGTGCTAGGCAAAACTTAATTTTGGCGGAGGTGCTGGGCAAAACTTAATTTTGGCGGAGGTGCTTGGCAAAACTTAAATTTGGCGGTGGTGCTGGGCAAAACTTAATTTTGGCGGTTGTGCTGGGCAAAACTTAATTTTGGCGAAGGTGCAGAGCAAAACTTAATTTTGGCGGAAGTGCTGGGCAAAACTTATATTGGGGGAAGGTGCTGGGCTAAACTTAATTTTGGCGGAGGCGCTGGGCAAAACTTAATTTTGGCGGAGGTGCTGGGCAAAACTTAACTTTGGCGGAGGTGCTGGGCAAAACTTAATTTTGGCGGTGGTGCTGAGCAAAACTTAATTTTGGCGGAGGTGCTGGGCAAAACTTAATTTTAGCGGTGGGGCTAGGAAAAACTTAATTTTGGCGGAGGCGCTGGGCAAAACTTAATTTTGGCGGTGGTGCTGGGCAAAACTTAATTTTGGCGGTGGTGCTGGGCAAAACTTAATTTTAGCGGTGGTGCTGGGCAAAACTTAATTTTAGCGGTGGTGCTGGGCAAAACTTAATTTTGGCGGTGGTGTTGGGCAAAACTTAATTTTGGCGGTGGTGCTGGGCAAAACTTAATTTTGGCGGACGTGCTGGGCAAAACTTAATTTTGGCGGTGGTGCTGGGCAAAACTTAATTTTAGCGGTGGTGCTGGGCAAAACTTAATTTTGGCGGTGGTGTTGGGCAAAAATTAAATTTAGCGGTGGTGCTGGGCAAAACTTAATTTTGGCGGACGTGCTGGGCAAAACTTAATTTTGGCGGTGGTGCTGAGCAAAACTTAATTTTGGCGGTGGTGCTGGGCAAAACTTAATTTTAGCGGTGGTGTTGGGGAAAACTTAATTTTGGCGGAGGTGCTGGGCAAAACTTAATTTTGGCGGAGGTGCTGGGAAAAACTTAATTTTGGTGGAGGTGCTGGGCAAAACTTAATTTTGGCGAAGGTGCTGGGCAAAACTTAATTTTGGCGCTGGTGCTGAGCAAAACTTAATTTTGGCGGTGGTGCTGGGCAAAACTTAATTTTGGCGGTGGTGCTGGGCAAAACTTAATTTTAGCGGTGGTGTTGGGGAAAACTTAATTTTGGCGGAGGTGCTGGGCAAAACTTAATTTTGGCGGAGGTGCTGGGAAAAACTTAATTTTGGTGGAGGTGCTGGGCAAAACTTAATTTTGGCGAAGGTGCTGGGCAAAACTTAATTTTGGCGGTGGTGCTGGGCAAAACTTAATTTTGGCGGAGGGTGCTAGGCAAAACTTAATTTTGGCGGAGGTGCTGGGCAAAACTTAATTTTGGCGGAGGTGCTTGGCAAAACTTAAATTTGGCGGTGGTGCTGGGCAAAACTTAATTTTGGCGGTTGTGCTGGGCAAAACTTAATTTTGGCGAAGGTGCAGAGCAAAACTTAATTTTGGCGGAAGTGCTGGGCAAAACTTAATTTTGGCGGAGGTGCTTGGCAAAACTAAGTTTTGGCGGAGGTGCTGGGCAAAACTTAATTTTGGCAGAGGTGCTGGGCAAAACTTAATTTTGGCGGTGGTGCTGGGCAAAACTTAATTTTGGCGGACGTGCTGAGCAAAACTTAATTTTGGCGGAGGAGCTGGGCAAAACTTAATTTTGGCGGAGGTGCTGCGCAAAACTTAATTTTGGCGGTGGTGCTGAGCAAAACTTAATTTTGGCGGAGGTGCTGGGCAAAACTTAATTTTGGCGGAGGTGCTAGGCAAAACTTAATTTTGGCGGTGGTGCTGGGCAAAACTTAATTTTGGCGGAAGTGCTGGGCAAAACTTAATTTTGGCGGTGGTGCTGGGCAAAACTTAATTTTGGCGGTGGTGCTGGGCAAAACTTAATTTTGGCGGAGGTGCTGGGAAAAACTTAATTTTGGCGGAGGTGCTGGGCAAAACTTAATTTTGGGGAAGGTGCTGAGCAAAACTTAATTTTGGCGGTGGTGCTGGGCAAAACGTAATTTTGCCGGAGGTGCTGAGCAGAACTTAATTTTGGCGGAGGTGCTGGGCAAAACTTAATTTTGGCGGAGGTGCTGGGCAAAACTTAATTTTGGCGGAGGTGCTGAGCAAAAGTTAATTTTGCCGGAGGTGCTGGGCAAAACTTAATTTTGGCGGAGGTGCTGGGCAAAACTTAATTTTGGCGGTGGTGCTGGGCAAAACTTAATTTTGGCGGAGGTGCTTGGAAAAACTTAATTTTGGCGGAGGTGCTGGGCAAAACTTAATTTTGGCGGTGGTGCTGGGCAAAACTTATATTGGGGGAAGGTGCTGGGCTAAACTTAATTTTGGCGGAGGCGCTGGGCAAAACTTAATTTTGGCGGAGGTGCTGGGCAAAACTTAATTTTGGCGGAGGTGCTGGGCAAAACTTAATTTTGGCGGTGGTGCTGAGCAAAACTTAATTTTGGCGGAGGTGCTGGGCAAAACTTAATTTTAGCGGTGGGGCTGGGAAAAACTTAATTTTGGCGGAGGCGCTGGGCAAAACTTAATTTTGGCGGTGGTGCTGGGCAAAACTTAATTTTGGCGGTGGTGCTGGGCAAAACTTAATTTTAGCGGTGGTGCTGGGCAAAACTTAATTTTAGCGGTGGTGCTGGGCAAAACTTAATTTTGGCGGTGGTGCTGGGCAAAACTTAATTTTGGCGGTGGTGCTGGGCAAAACTTAATTTTGGCGGACGTGCTGGGCAAAACTTAATTTTGGCGGTGGTGCTGGGCAAAACTTAATTTTAGCGGTGGTGCTGGGCAAAACTTAATTTTGGCGGACGTGCTGGGCAAAACTTAATTTTGGCGGTGGTGCTGGGCAAAAGTTAATTTTAGCGGTGGTGCTGGGCAAAACTTAATTTTGGCGGACGTGCTGGGCAAAACTTAATTTTGGCGGTGGTGCTGAGCAAAACTTAATTTTGGCGGTGGTGCTGGGCAAAACTGAATTTTGGCGGTGGTGCTGGGCAAAACTTAATTTTAGCGGTGGTGTTGGGGAAAACTTAATTTTGGCGGAGGTGCTGGGCAAAACTTAATTTTGGCGGAGGTGCTGGGAAAAACTTAATTTTGGTGGAGGTGCTGGGCAAAACTTAATTTTGGCGAAGGTGCTGGGCAAAACTTAATTTTGGCGGTGGTGCTGAGCAAAACTTAATTTTGGCGGTGGTGCTGGGCAAAACTTAATTTTGGCGGTGGTGCTGGGCAAAACTTAATTTTAGCGGTGGTGTTGGGGAAAACTTAATTTTGGCGGAGGTGCTGGGCAAAACTTAATTTTGGCGGAGGTGCTGGGAAAAACTTAATTTTGGTGGAGGTGCTGGGCAAAACTTAATTTTGGCGAAGGTGCTGGGCAAAACTTAATTTTGGCGGTGGTGCTGGGCAAAACTTAATTTTGGCGGAGGGTGCTAGGCAAAACTTAATTTTGGCGGAGGTGCTGGGCAAAACTTAATTTTGGCGGAGGTGCTAGGCAAAACTTAATTTTGGCGGAGGTGCTTGGCAAAACTTAATTTTGGCGGTGGTGCTGGGCAAAACTTAATTTTGGCGGAGGTGCTAGGCAAAACTTAATTTTGGCGGTGGTGCTGAGCAAAACTTAATTTTGGCGGTGGTGCTGGGCAAAACTTAATTTTGGCGGAGGTGCTTGGCAAAACTAAATTTTGGCGGAGGTGCTGGGCAAAACTTAATTTTGGCGGAGGTGCTGGGCAAAACTTAATTTTGGCGGTGGTGCTGGGCAAAACTTAATTTTGGCGGAAGTGCTGGGCAAAACTTAATTTTGGCGGACGTGCTGAGCAAAACTTAATTTTGGCGGAGGAGCTGGGCAAAACTTAATTTTGGTGGAGGTGCTGGGCAAAACTTAATTTTGACGGAGGTGCTAGGCAAAACTTAATTTTGGCGGAGGTGCTGGGCAAAACTTAATTTTGGCGGAGGGTGCTAGGCAAAACTTAATTTTGGCGGAGGTGCTGGGCAAAACTTAATTTTGGCGGAGGTGCTAGGCAAAACTTAATTTTGGCGGTGGTGCTGGGCAAAACTTAATTTTGGCGGAGGTGCTGGGCAAAACTTAATTTTGGCGGTGGTGCTGAGCAAAACTTAATTTTGGCGGAGGCGCTGGGCAAAACTTAATTTTGGCGGAGGTGCTGGGCAAAACTTAATTGTGGCGGAGGTGCTGGGCAAAACTTAATTATGGCGAAGGTGCTGAGCAAAACTTAATTTTGGCGGTGGTGCTGGGCAAAACTTAATTTTAGCGGTGGTGCTGGGCAAAACTTAATTTTGGTGGAGGTGCTGGGCAAAACTTAATTTTGGCGGTGGTCCTAGGCAAAACTTAATTTTGGCGGTGGTGCTGGGCAAAACTTAATTTTGGCGGAGGGTGCTAGGCAAAACTTAATTTTGGCGGAGGTGCTGGGCAAAACTTAATTTTGGCGGAGGTGCTAGGCAAAACTTAATTTTGGCGGTGGTGCTGGGCAAAACTTAATTTTGGCGGAGGTGCTGGGCAAAACTTAATTTTGGCGGTGGTGCTGAGCAAAACTTAATTTTGGCGGAGGCGCTGGGCAAAACTTAATTTTGGCGGAGGTGCTGGGCAAAACTTAATTTTGGCGGAGGTGCTGGGCAAAACTTAATTTTGGCGAAGGTGCTGAGCAAAACTTAATTTTGGCGGTGGTGCTGGGCAAAACTTAATTTTAGCGGTGGTGCTGGGCAAAACTTAATTTTGGTGGAGGTGCTGGGCAAAACTTAATTTTGGCGGTGGTCCTAGGCAAAACTTAATTTTGGCGGTGGTGCTGGGCAAAACTTAATTTTGGCGGAGGGTGCTAGGCAAAACTTAATTTTGGCGGAGGTGCTGGGCAAAACTTAATTTTGGCGGAGGTGCTAGGCAAAACTTAATTTTGGCGGTGGTGTTGGGGAAAACTTAATTTTGGCGGTGGTGCTGGGCAAAACTTAATTTTGGCGGTGGTGCTGAGCAAAAATTAATTTTGGCGGAGGCGCTGGGCAAAACTTAATTTTGGCGGAGGTGCTGGGCAAAACTTAATTTTGGCGGAGGTGCTGGGCAAAACTTAATTTTGGCGAAGGTGCTGAGCAAAACTTAATTTTGGCGGAGGTGCTGGGCAAAACTTAGTTTTGGCGGAGGTGCTGGGCAAAACTTAATTTTAGCGGTGGTGTTGGGGAAAACTTAATTTTGGCGGAGGTGCTGGGCAAAACTTAATTTTGGCGGTGGTGCTGAGCAAAACTTAATTTTGGCGGTGGTGTTGGGCAAAACTTAATTTTGGCGGAGGTGCTGGGCAAAACTTAATTTCAGCGGTGGTGTTGGGGAAAACTTAATTTTGGCGGAGGTGCTGGGCAAAACTTAATTTTGGCGGAGGTGCTGGGCAAAACTTAATTTTGGCGGTGGTGCTGAGCAAAACTTAATTTTGGCGAAGGTGCTGGGCAAAACTTAATTTTGGCGGAGGTGCTGGGCAAAACTTAATTTTGGCGGTGGTGCTGGGCAAAACTTAATTTTGGCGGTGGTGCTGGGCAAAACTTAATTTTGACGGTGGTGCTGGGCAAAACTTAATTTTGGCGGTGGTGCTGGGCAAAACTTAATTTTGGCGGTGGTGTTGGGGAAAACTTAATTTTGGCGGAGGTGCTGGGAAAAAGTTAATTTTGGCGGTGGTGCTGGGCAAAACTTAATTTTGGCGGTGGTGCTGGGCAAAACTTAATTTTGGCGGAGGTGCTGGGTAAAACTAAATTTTGGCGGTGGTGTTGGGGAAAACTTAATTTTGGCGGAAGTGCTGGGCAAAACTTAATTTTGGCGGAGGTGCTGAGCAAAACTTAATTTTGGCGGTGGTGCTGGGCAAAACTTAATTTTGGCGGTGGTGCTGAGCAAAACTGAATTTTGGCGGTGGTGTTGGGGAAAACTTAATTTTGGCGGAGGTGCTGGGCAAAACTTAATTTTGGCGGAGGTGCTGGGCAAAACTTAATTTTAGCGGTGGTGTTGGGGAAAACTTAATTTTGGCGGAGGTGCTGGGCAAAACTTAATTTTGGCGGTGGCGCTGAGCAAAACTTAATTTTGGCGGAGGTGCTGGGCAAAACTTAATTTTGGCGGAGGTGCTGGGCAAAACTTAATTTTGGCGGTGGTGTTGGGGAAAACTTAATTTTGGCGGGGGTGCTGGGCAAAACTTAATTTTGGCGGTGGTGCTGAGCAAAACTTAATTTTGGCGGTGGTGCTGGGCAAAACTTAATTTTGGCGGAGGTGCTGGGCAAAACTTAATTTTAGCGGTGGTGTTGAGCAAAACTTAATTTTGGCGGAGGTGCTGGGCAAAACTTAATTTTGGCGAAGGTGCTGAGCAAAACTTAATTTTGGCGGAGGTGCTGGGCAAAACTTAATTTTGGCGGAGGTGCTGGGCAAAACTTAATTTTAGCGGTGGTGTTGGGGAAAACTTAATTTTGGCGGAGGTGCTGGGCAAAACTTAATTTTGGCGGAGGTGCTGGGCAAAACTTAATTTTGGCGGAGGTGCTGGGCAAGACTTAATTTTGGCGGAGGTGCTGGGCAAAACTTAATTTTGGCGGACGTGCTGGGCAAAACTTAATTTTGGCGGTGGTGTTGGGAAAAACTTAATTTTGGCGGAGGTGCTGGGCAAAACTTAATTTTGGCGGTGGTGCTGAGCAAAACTTAATTTTGGCGGAGGTGCTGGGCAAAACTTAATTTTGGCGGAGGTGCTGGGCAAAACTTAATTTTGGCGGGGGTGCTGGGAAAAACTTAATTTTGGTGGAGGTGCTGGGCAAAACTTAATTTTGGCGGAGGTGCTGGGCAAAACTTAATTTTGGCGGTGGTGCTGGGCAAAACTTAATTTTGGCGGAGGGTGCTAGGCAAAACTTAATTTTGGCGGAGGTGCTGGGCAAAACTTAATTTTGGCGGAGGTGCTAGGCAAAACTTAATTTTGGCGGAGGTGCTGGGCAAAACTTAATTTTGACGGTGGTGCTGGGCAAAACTTAATTTTGGCGGTGGTGCTGGGCAAAACTTAATTTTGGCGGAGGGTGCTAGGCAAAACTGAATTTTGGCGGAGGTGCTGGGCAAAACTTAATTTTAGCGGTGGTGTTGGGGAAAACTTAATTTTGGCGGATGTGCTTGGCAAAACTTAATTTTGGCGGAGGTGCTGGGCAAAACTTAATTTTGGCGGAGGTGCTGGGCAAGACTTAATTTTGGCGGAGGTGCTGGGCAAAACTTAATTTTGGCGGACGTGCTGGGCAAAACTTAATTTTGGCGGTGGTGTTGGGAAAAACTTAATTTTGGCGGAGGTGCTGGGCAAAACTTAATTTTGGCGGTGGTGCTGAGCAAAACTTAATTTTGGCGGTTGTGCTGGGCAAAACTTAACTTTGGCGGAGGTGCTGGGCAAAACTTAATTTTGGCGGGGGTGCTGGGAAAAACTTAATTTTGGTGGAGGTGCTGGGCAAAACTTAATTTTGGCGGAGGTGCTGGACAAAACTTAATTTTGGCGGTGGTGCTGGGCAAAACTTAATTTTGGCGGAGGGTGCTAGGCAAAACTTAATTTTGGCGGAGGTGCTGGGCAAAACTTAATTTTGGCGGAGGTGCTAGGCAAAACTTAATTTTGGCGGAGGTGCTGGGCAAAACTTAATTTTGACGGTGGTGCTGGGCAAAACTTAATTTTGGCGGAGGGTGCTAGGCAAAACTGAATTTTGGCGGAGGTGCTGGGCAAAACTTAATTTTGGCGGAGGTGCTGGGCAAAACTTAATTTTGGCGGTGGTGCTGAGCAAAACTTAATTTTGGCGGTGGGGCTGGGCAAAACTTAATTTTGGCGGTGGTGCTGGGCAAAACTTAATTTTGGCGGAGGTGCTGGGCAAAACTTAATTTTGGCGGAGGGTGCTAGGCAAAACTGAATTTTGGCGGAGGTGCTGGGCAAAACTTAATTTTGGCGGAGGTGCTGGGCAAAACTTAATTTTGGCGGTGGTGCTGAGCAAAACTTAATTTTGGCGGTGGGGCTGGGCAAAACTTAATTTTGGCGGTGGTGCTGGGCAAAACTTAATTTTGGCGGAGGTGCTGGGCAAAACTTAATTTTGGCGGTGGTGCTGGGCAAAACTTAATTCTGGCGGTGGTGCTGAGCAAAACTTAATTTTGGCGGAGGCGCTGGGCAAAACTTAATTTTGGCGGAGGTGCTGGACAAAACTTAATTTTGGCGGTGGTGCTGGGCAAAACTTAATTTTGGCGGAGGTGCTGGGCAAGACTTAATTTTGGCGAGGGTGCTGAGCAAAATTTAATTTTGGCGGTGGGGCTGGGCAAAACTTAATTTTGGCGGTGGTGCTGGGCAAAACTTCATTTTGGCGGAGGTGCTGGGAAAAACTTAATTTTGGCGGAGGTGCTGGGAAAAACTTAATTTTGGCGGTGGTGCTGGGCAAAACTTAATTTTGGCGGAGGTGCTGTGCAAAACTTAATTTTGGCGGACGTGCTGGGCAAAACTTAATTTTGGCGGAGGTGCTGGGAAAAACTTAATTTTGGTGGAGGTGCTGGGCAAAACTTAATTTTGGCGGAGGTGCTGGGCAAAACTTGATTTTGGCGGTGGTGCTGGGCAAAACTTAATTTTGGCGGTGGTGCTGGGCAAAACTTAATTTTGGCGGTGGTGCTGGGCAAAACTTAATTTTGGCGGTGGTGCTGAGCAAAACTTAATTTTGGCGGAGGCGCTGGGCCAAACTTAATTTTGGCGGAGGTGCTGGGCAAAACTTAATTTTGGCGGTGGTGCTGGGCAAAACTTAATTTTGGCGGTGGTGCTGGGCAAAACTTAATTTTGGCGGAGGTGCTGGGCAAGACTTAATTTTGGCGGAGGTGCTGGGCAAAACTTAATTTTGGCGGTGGTGCTGGGCAAAACTTAATTTTGGCGGAGGTGCTGGGCAAAACTTAATTTTGGCGGAGGTGCTGGGCAAAACTTAATTTTGGCGGTGGTGCTGGGCAAAACTTCATTTTGGCGGAGGTGCTGGGAAAAACTTAATTTTGGCGGAGGTGCTGGGCAAAACTTAATTTTGGTGGAGGTGCTGGGCAAAACTTAATTTTGGCGGTGGTGCTGGGCAAAACTTAATTTTGGCGGAGGTGCTGAGCAAAACTTAATTTTGGCGGAGGTGCTGGGCAAAACTTAATTTTGGCGGAGGTGCTGGGCAAAACTTAATTTTGGCGGTGGTGCTGGGCAAAACTTAATTTTGCCGGAGGTGCTGGGCAAAACTTAATTTTGGCGGAGGTGCTGGGCCAAACTTAATTTTGGCGGAGGTGCTGGGCAAAACTTAATTTTGGCGGTGGTGCTGGGCAAAACTTAATTTTGGCGGTGGTGCTGGGCAAAACTTAATTTTGGCGGAGGTGCTGGGCAAGACTTAATTTTGGCGGAGGTGCTGGGCAAAACTTAATTTTGGCGGTGGTGCTGGGCAAAACTTAATTTTGGCGGAGGTGCTGGGCAAAACTTAATTTTGGCGGTGGTGCTGGGCAAAACTTAATTTTGGCGGTGGTGCTGGGCAAAACTTAATTTTGGCGGAGGCGCTGGGCCAAACTTAATTTTGGCGGAGGTGCTGGGCAAAACTTAATTTTGGCGGTGGTGCTGGGCAAAACTTAATTTTGGCGGTGGTGCTGGGCAAAACTTAATTTTGGCGGAGGTGCTGGGCAAGACTTAATTTTGGCGGAGGTGCTGGGCAAAACTTAATTTTGGCGGTGGTGCTGGGCAAAACTTAATTTTGGCGGAGGTGCTGGGCAAAACTTAATTTTGGCGGAGGTGCTGGGCAAAACTTAATTTTGGCGGTGGTGCTGGGCAAAACTTCATTTTGGCGGAGGTGCTGGGAAAAACTTAATTTTGGCGGAGGTGCTGGGCAAAACTTAATTTTGGTGGAGGTGCTGGGCAAAACTTAATTTTGGCGGTGGTGCTGGGCAAAACTTAATTTTGGCGGAGGTGCTGAGCAAAACTTAATTTTGGCGGAGGTGCTGGGCAAAACTTAATTTTGGCGGAGGTGCTGGGCAAAACTTAATTTTGGCGGTGGTGCTGGGCAAAACTTAATTTTGCCGGAGGTGCTGGGCAAAACTTAATTTTGGCGGACGTGCTGGGCAAAACTTAATTTTGGCGGTGGTGCTGGGCAAAACTTAATTTTGGCGGAGGTGCTGGGCAAAACTTAATTTTGGCGGACGTGCTGGGCAAAACTTAATTTTGGTGGAGGTGCTGGGCAAAACTTAATTTTGGCGGAGGTGCTGGGCAAAAATTAATTTTGGCGGAGGTGGTGAGCAAAACTTAATTTTGGCGGAGGTGCTGGGCAAAACTTAATTTTGGCGGGAGTGCTGAGCAAAACTTAATTTTGGCGGAGGTGCTGGGAAAAACTTAATTTTGGCGGTGCTGCTGGGCAAAACTTAATTTTGGCGGAGGTGCTGGGCAAAACTTAATTTTGGCGGACGTGCTGGGCAAAACTTAATTTTGGCGGAGGTGCTGGGAAAAACTTAATTTTGGTGGAGGTGCTGGGCAAAACTTAATTTTGGCGGAGGTGCTGGGCAAAACTTAATTTTGGCGGTGGTGCTGGGCAAAACTTAATTTTGGCGGTGGTGCTGGGCAAAACTTAATTTTGGCGGTGGTGCTGGGCAAAACTTAATTTTGGCGGTGGTGCTGAGCAAAACTTAATTTTGGCGGAGGCGCTGGGCAAAACTTAATTTTGGCGGAGGTGCTGGGCAAAACTTAATTTTGGCGGAGGTGCTGGGCAAAACTTAATTTTGGCGGTGGTGCTGGGCAAAACTTAATTTTGGCGGAGGTGCTGGGCAAGACTTAATTTTGGCGGAGGTGCTGAGCAAAACTTAATTTTGGCGGAGGTGCTGGGAAAAACTTAATTTTGGCGGTGGTGCTGGGCAAAACTTCATTTTGGCGGAGGTGCTGGGAAAAACTTAATTTTGGCGGAGGTGCTGGGCAAAACTTAATTTGGGTGGAGGTGCTGGGCAAACCTTAATTTTAGCGGTGGTGCTGGGCAAAACTTAATTTTGGCGGAGGTGCTGGGCAAAACCTAATTTTGGCGGAGGTGCTGGGCAAAACTTCATTTTGGCGGTGGTGCTGGGCAAAACTTAATTTTGGCGGAGGTGCTTGGCAAAAATTAATTTTGGCGGAGGTGCTGGGCAAAACTTAATTTTGGCGGTGGTGCTTGGGAAAACTTAATTTTGGCGAAGGTGCTGGGCAAAACTTAATTTTGGCGGAGGTGGTTGGCAAAACTTAATTTTGGCGGTGGTGCTGGGCAAAACTTAATTTTGGCGGTGGTGTTGGGCAAAACTTAATTTTAACGAAGGTGCTGGGCAAAACTTAATTTTGGCGGAGGCGCTGGGCAAAACTTGATTTTGGCGGAGGTGCTGGGCAAAACTTAATTTTGGCGGTGGTGCTGGGCAAAACTTAATTTTGCCGGAGGTGCTGGGCTAAACTTAATTTTGGCGGAGGTGCTGGGCAAAACTTAATTTTAGCGGTGGTGTTGAGCAAAACTTAATTTTGGCGGAGGTGCTGGGCAAAACTTAATTTTGGCGAAGGTGCTGAGCAAAACTTAATTTTGGCGGAGGTGCTGGGCAAAACTTAATTTTGGCGGAGGTGCTGGGCAAAACTTAATTTTAGCGGTGGTGTTGGGCAAAACTTAATTTTGGCGGAGGTGCTGGGCAAAACTTAATTTTGGTGGTGGTGCTGGGAAAAACTTAATTTTGGCGGTGGTGCTGAGCGAAACATAATTTTGGCGGTGGGGCTGGGCAAAACTTAATTTTGGCGGTGGTGCTGGGCAAAACTTAATTTTGGCGGAGGTGCTGGGCAAAACTTAATTTTGGCGGTGGTGCTGGGCAAAACTTATTTTTAGCGGTGGTGCTGGGCAAAACTTAATTTTAGCGGTGGTGCTGGGCAAAACTTAATTTTGGCGGTGGTGTTGGGCAAAACTTAATTTTGGCGGTGGTGCTGGGCAAAACTTAATTTTGGCGGAGGTGCTGGGCAAAACTTAATTTTGGCGGAGGCGCTGGGCAAAACTTAATTTTGGCGGTGGTGCTGGGCAAAACTTAATTTTGGCGGAGGTGCTGGGCAAAACTTAATTTTGGCGGAGGTGCTGGGCAAAACTTAATTTTGGCGGAGGTGCTGGGCAAAACTTAATTTTGCCGGAGGTGCTGAGCAGAACTTAATTTTGGCGAAGGTGCTGTGCAAAACTTAATTTTGGCGGAGGCGCTGGGCAAAACTTAATTTTGGCGGAAGTGCTGGGCAAAACTTAATTTTGGCGGAGGTGCTGGGCAAAACTGAATTTTGCCGGAGGTGCCGAGCAGAACTTAATTTTGGCGGAGGTGCTGGGGAAAACTTAATTTTGGCGGTGGTGCTGGGCAAAACTTAATTTTGGCGGTGGTGCTGAGCAAAACTTAATTTTGGCGGTGGTGCTGGGCAAAACTTAATTTTGGCGGAGGTGCTGGGCAAAACTTAATTTTGGCGGTGGTGCTGGGAAAAACTTAATTTTGGCGGAGGTGCTAGGCAAAACTTAATTTTGGCGGTGGTGCTGGGCAAAACTTGATTTTGGCGGTGGTGCTGGGCAAAACTTAATTTTGGCGGTGGTGCTGGGCATAAGTTAATTTTAGCGGTGGTGTTGGGCAAAACTCAATTTTGGCGGTGGTGTTGGGCAAAACTCAATTTTGGCGGTGGTGCTGGGCAAAACTTAATTTTGGCGGACGTGCTGGGCAAAACTTAATTTTGGCGGAGGTGCTGGGCAAAACTTAATTTTGGCGGAGGTGCTGGGCAAAACTTAATTTTGGCGGTGGTGCTGGGCAAAACTTAATTTTGGCGGAGGTGCTGGGCAAAACTTAATTTTGGCGGAAGTGCTGAGCAAAACTTAATTTTGGCGGTGGTGCTGGGCAAAACTTAATTTTGGCGGAGGTGCTTGGCAAAACTTAATTTTGGCGGAGGTGCTGGGCAAAACTTAATTTTGGCGGAGGTGCGGGGCAAAACTGAATTTTGCCGGAGGTGCTGAGCAGAACTTAATTTTGGCGGAGGTGCTGGGGAAGACTTAATTTTGGCGGTGGTGCTGGGCGAAACTTAATTTTGGCGGTGGTGCTGAGCAAAACTTAATTTTGGCGGTGGTGCTGGGCAAAACTTAATTTTGGCGGAGGTGCTGGGCAAAACTTAATTTTGGCGTTGGTGCTGGGAAAAACTTAATTTTGGCGGAGGTGCTAGGCAAAACTTAATTTTGGCGGTGGTGCTGGGCAAAACTTGATTTTGGCGGTGGTGCTGGGCAAAACTTAATTTTGGCGGTGGTGCTGGGCATAAGTTAATTTTAGCGGTGGTGCTGGGCAAAACTTAATTTTGGCGGTGGTGTTGGGCAAAACTCAGTTTTGGCGGTGGTGCTGGGCAAAACTTAATTTTGGCGGACGTGCTGGGCAAAACTTAATTTTGGCGGAGGTGCTGGGCAAAACTTAATTTTGGCGGAGGTGCTGGGCAAAACTTAATTTTGGCGGAGGTGCTGGGCAAAACTTAATTTTAGCGGAGGTGCTGGGCAAAACTTAATTTTGGCGGTGGTGTTGGGCAACACTTAATTTTAGCGGTGGTGCTGGGCAAAACTTAATTTTGGCGGACGTGCTGGGCAAAACTTAATTTTGGCGGTGGTGCTGAGCAGAACTTAATTTTGGCGGAGGTGCTGGGCAAAACTTAATTTTGGCGGTGGTGCTGGGGAAAACTTAATTTTGGCGAAGGTGCTGGGCAAAACTTAATTTTGGCGGAGGTGCTTGGCAAAACTTAATTTTGGCGGAGGTGCTGGGGAAAACTTAATTTTGGCGGTGGTGTTGGGCAAAACTTAATTTTAACGAAGGTGCTGGGCAAAACTTAATTTTGGCGGAGGCGCTGGGCAAAACTTGATTTTGGCGGTGGTGCTGGGCAAAACTTAATTTTGGCGGTGGTGCTGGGCAAAACTTAATTTTGCCGGAGGTGCGGGGCAAAACTTAATTTTGGCGGAGGCGCCGGGCAAAACTTAATTTTGGCGGAGGCGCTGGGCAAAACTTAATTTTGGCGCTGGTGCTGGGCAAAACTTAATTTTGGCGGAGGTGCTTGGCAAAACTTAATTTTGGCGGAGGTGCTGGGCAAAACTTAATTTTGGCGGAGGTGCTGGGCAAAACTTAGTTTTGGCGGAGGTGCTGGGCAAAATTTAATTTTGGCGGAGGTGCTGGGCAAAACTTAATTTTGGCGGTGGTGCTGGGAAAAACTTAATTTTGGCGGTGGTGCTGAGCGAAACATAATTTTGGCGGTGGGGCTGGGCAAAACTTAATTTTGGCGGTGGTGCTGGGCAAAACTTAATTTTGGCGGAGGTGCTGGGCAAAACTTAATTTTGGCGGTGGTGCTGGGCAAAACTTATTTTTAGCGGTGGTGCTGGGCAAAACTTAATTTTAGCGGTGGTGCTGGGCAAAACTTAATTTTGGCGGTGGTGTTGGGCAAAACTCAATTTTGGCGGTGGTGCTGGGCAAAACTTAATTTTGGCGGAGGTGCTGGGCAAAACTTAATTTTGGCAGAGGCGCTGGGCTAAACTTAATTTTGGCGGTGGTGCTGGGCAAAACTTAATTTTGGCGGAGGTGCTGGGCAAAACTTAATTTTGGCGGAGGTGCTGGGCAAAACTTAATTTTGGCGGAGGTGCTGGGCAAAACTTAATTTTGCCGGAGGTGCTGAGCAGAACTTAATTTTGGCGAAGGTGCTGTGCAAAACTTAATTTTGGCGGAGGCGCTGGGCAAAACTTAATTTTGGCGGAAGTGCTGGGCAAAACTTAATTTTGGCGGAGGTGCTGGGCAAAACTGAATTTTGCCGGAGGTGCTGAGCAGAACTTAATTTTGGCGGAGGTGCTGGGGAAAACTTAATTTTGGCGGTGGTGCTGGGCAAAACTGAATTTTGGCGGTGGTGCTGAGCAAAACTTAATTTTGGCGGTGGTGCTGGGCAAAACTTAATTTTGGCGGAGGTGCTGGGCAAAACTTAATTTTGGCGGTGGTGCTGGGGAAAACTTAATTTTGGCGAAGGTGCTGGGCAAAACTTAATTTTGGCGGAGGTGCTTGGCAAAACTTAATTTTGGCGGAGGTGCTGGGCAAAACTTAATTTTGGCGGTGGTGTTGGGCAAAACTTAATTTTAACGAAGGTGCTGGGCAAAACTTAATTTTGGCGGTGGGGCTGGGCAAAACTTAATTTTGGCGGTGGTGCTGGGCAAAACTTAATTTTGGCGGAGGTGCTGGGCAAAACTTAATTTTGGCGGAGGTGCTGGGCAAAACTTAATTTTGGCGGAGGTGCTGGGCAAAACTTAATTTTGCCGGAGGTGCTGAGCAGAACTTAATTTTGGCGAAGGTGCTGTGCAAAACTTAATTTTGGCGGAGGCGCTGGGCAAAACTTAATTTTGGCGGAAGTGCTGGGCAAAACTTAATTTTGGCGGAGGTGCTGGGCAAAACTGAATTTTGCCGGAGGTGCTGAGCAGAACTTAATTTTGGCGGAGGTGCTGGGGAAAACTTAATTTTGGCGGTGGTGCTGGGCAAAACTGAATTTTGGCGGTGGTGCTGAGCAAAACTTAATTTTGGCGGTGGTGCTGGGCAAAACTTAATTTTGGCGGAGGTGCTGGGCAAAACTTAATTTTGGCGGTGGTGCTGGGAAAAACTTAATTTTGGCGGAGGTGCTAGGCAAAACTTAATTTTGGCGGTGGTGCTGGGCAAAACTTGATTTTGGCGGTGGTGCTGGGCAAAACTTAATTTTGGCGGTGGTGCTGGGCATAAGTTAATTTTAGCGGTGGTGCTGGGCAAAACTTAATTTTGGCGGTGGTGTTGGGCAAAACTCAATTTTGGCGGTGGTGCTGGGCAAAACTTAATTTTGGCGGACGTGCTGGGCAAAACTTAATTTTGGCGGAGGTGCTGGGCAAAACTTAATTTTGGCGGAGGTGCTGGGCAAAACTTAATTTTGGCGGTGGTGCTGGGCAAAACTTAATTTTGGCGGAGGTGCTGGGCAAAACTTAATTTTGGCGGAAGTGCTGAGCAAAACTTAATTTTGGCGGTGGTGCTGGGCAAAACTTAATTTTGGCGGAGGTGCTTGGCAAAACTTAATTTTGGCGGAGGTGCTGGGCAAAACTTAATTTTGGCGGAGGTGCGGGGCAAAACTGAATTTTGCCGGAGGTGCTGAGCAGAACTTAATTTTGGCGGAGGTGCTGGGGAAAACTTAATTTTGGCGGTGGTGCTGGGCAAAACTTAATTTTGCCGGTGGTGCTGAGCAAAACTTAATTTTGGCGGTGGTGCTGGGCAAAACTTAATTTTGGCGGAGGTGCTGGGCAAAACTTAATTTTGGCGGTGGTGCTGGGAAAAACTTAATTTTGGCGGAGGTGCTAGGCAAAACTTAATTTTGGCGGTGGTGCTGGGCAAAACTTGATTTTGGCGGTGGTGCTGGGCAAAACTTAATTTTGAAGGTGGTGCTGGGCATAAGTTAATTTTAGCGGTGGTGCTGGGCAAAACTTAATTTTGGCGGTGGTGTTGGGCAAAACTCAATTTTGGCGGTGGTGCTGGGCAAAACTTAATTTTGGCGGACGTGCTGGGCAAAACTTAATTTTGGCGGAGGTGCTGGGCAAAACTTAATTTTGGCGGAGGTGCTGGGCAAAACTTAATTTTGGCGGTGGTGCTGGGCAAAACTTAATTTTGGCGGAGGTGCTGGGCAAAACTTAATTTTGGCGGTGGTGTTGGGCAACACTTAATTTTAGCGGTGGTGCTGGGCAAAACTTAATTTTGGCGGACGTGCTGGGCAAAACTTAATTTTGGCGGTGGTGCTGAGCAGAACTTAATTTTGGCGGAGGTGCTGGGCAAAACTTAATTTTGGCGGTTGTGCTGGGCAAAACTTAATTTTGGCGGAAGTGCTGGGCAAAACTTAATTTTGGCGGACGTGCTGAGCAAAACTTAATTTTGGCGGAGGTGCTGGGCAAAACTTAATTTTGGCGGAGGTGCTGGGCAAAACTTAATTTTGGCGGAGGTGCTGGGCAAAACTTCATTTTGGCGAAGGTGCTGGGCAAAACTTAATTTTGGCGGTGGTGCTGGGCAAAACTTAATTTTGGCGGTGGTGCTGAGCAAAACTTAATTTTGGCGGTGGTGCTGGGCAAAACTTAATTTTGGCGGACGTGCTGGGCAAAACTTAATTTGAGCGGTGGTGCTGGGAAAAACTTAATTTTGGCGGAGGTGCTGGGCAAAACTTAATTTTGGCGGAGGTGCTGGAAAAAACATAATTTTGGTGGAGGTGCTGGGCAAAACTTAATTTTGGCGGAGGGTGCTAGGCAAAACTTAATTTTGGCGGAGGTGCTGGGCAAAACTTAATTTTGGCGGAAGTGCTAGGCAAAACTTAATTTTGGCGGTGGTAATGGGCAAACTTAATTTTGGCGGTGGTGCTGGGCAAAACTTAATTTTGACGGTGGTGCTGGGCAAAACTTAATTTTGGCGGTGGTGCTGGGCAAAACTTAATTTTGGCGGAGGCGCTGGGCAAAACTTAATTTTGGCGGAGGTGCTGGGCAAAACTTAATTTTGGCGGAGGTGCTGGGCAAAACTTAATTTTGGTGGAGGTGCTGGGCAAAACTTAATTTTGGTGGAGGTGCTGGGCAAAACTTAGATTTGGCGGAGGTGCTGGGCAAAACTTAATTTTGGCGGAGGTGCTGGGCAAAACTTAATTTTGGCGGAGGTGCTGGGCAAAACTTAATTTTGGCGGAGGCGCTGGGCAAAACTTAATTTTGGCGGAGGTGCTGGGCAAAACTTAATTTTGGCGGAGGTGCTGGGCAAAACTTAATTTTGGCGGACGTGCTGAGCAAAACTTAATTTTGGCGGTGGTGCTGGGCAAAACTTAGATTTGGCGGAGGTGCTGGGCAAAACTTAATTTTGGCGGAGGTGCTGGGCAAAACTTAATTTTGGCGGAGGTGCTTGGCAAAACTTAATTTTGGCGGAGGTGCTGGGCAAAACTTAATTTTGGCGGAGGTGCTGGGCAAAACTTAATTTTGGCGAAGCTGCTGGGCAAAACTTAATTTGAGCGGTGGTGCTGGGAAAAACTTAATTTTGGCGGAGGTGCTGGGCAAAACTTAATTTTGGCGGAGGTGCTGGAAAAAACATAATTTTGGTGGAGGTGCTGGGCAAAACTTAATTTTGGCGGAGGGTGCTAGGCAAAACTTAATTTTGGCGGAGGTGCTGGGCAAAACTTAATTTTGGCGGAAGTGCTAGGCAAAACTTAATTTTGGCGGTGGTGCTGGGCAAACTTAATTTTGGCGGTGGTGCTGGGCAAAACTTAATTTTGACGGTGGTGCTGGGCAAAACTTAATTTTGGCGGTGGTGCTGGGCAAAACTTAATTTTGGCGGAGGCGCTGGGCAAAACTTAATTTTGGCGGAGGTGCTGGGCAAAACTTAATTTTGGCGGAGGTGCTGGGCAAAACTTAATTTTGGTGGAGGTGCTGGGCAAAACTTAATTTTGGTGGAGGTGCTGGGCAAAACTTAGATTTGGCGGAGGTGCTGGGCAAAACTTAATTTTGGCGGAGGTGCTGGGCAAAACTTAATTTTGGCGGAGGTGCTGGGCAAAACTTAATTTTGGCGGAGGCGCTGGGCAAAACTTAATTTTGGCGGAGGTGCTGGGCAAAACTTAATTTTGGCGGAGGTGCTGGGCAAAACTTAATTTTGGCGGACGTGCTGAGCAAAACTTAATTTTGGCGGTGGTGCTGGGCAAAACTTAGATTTGGCGGAGGTGCTGGGCAAAACTTAATTTTGGCGGAGGTGCTGGGCAAAACTTAATTTTGGCGGAGGTGCTTGGCAAAACTTAATTTTGCCGGAGGTGCTGGGCAAAACTTAATTTTGGCGGAGGTGCTGGGCAAAACTTAATTTTGGCGAAGCTGCTGGGCAAAACTTAATTTTGGCGGAGGCGCCGGGCAAAACTTATATTTGGCGGTGGTGCTGGGCAAAACTTAATTTTGGCGGAGGTGCTGGGCAAAACTTAATTTTGGCGAAGGTGCTGGGCAAAACTTAATTTTGGCGGAGGCGGGGGACGCGACGCCTTCATTAGGCATTCGCATTGCCCATCCCCATCGCCTTCGCGTCCCAATCGGTGGACAACGCACTGGCCCTGGCCCGGCGCCCTGTTTCGGACTCCGACCGACGCCGCGTCGGTCGACAGTGTCGGCACAAGCGCCGGGGGCAGGGCACTGGGTCCACACACCCCCGCGTACGGCCGCGCGGCCGTGCCGGTCCCCCGATAGAACCACCGGTTGTCCTGCAGCGCGAAGTCAAACAAGGGCCGCCCGCCGGCGGAGAAGGCCACGCTCCCGCAGCCGTTTTGGTCGCAGGGCACCCGCACGGACTCGACGATCAGGTGCACCGCAAACGTGGCGTTGGAGTAGACCGCGTCGTCGGGCGTCAGCATCGTGTCGCCCCAGACCCCGTGGACGTCCTGCGCCGTGGCCCTGAGCAGTGCACGGGACGCGGGAGGGGCGGCCCAGGGCTGCTGCGGGCTCCCGCAGGGGGCGATGGGGCTGGGGTGAGCGCCGGACAGGGACTGGCCAAGCGCTGCCGGGGGTGAGAGGGCAACGGACGGCGGTTGGAGGGTAACCGACGGCGGTTGGAGGGTGACCGACGGCGGTTGGAGGGACCGACGGCGCATGACAGCCCGGCAAGCACCGCGATCTTGTGACCTCCGTCGCGCCTTCTACAGCGCTCCGCGTACCCCCGTACGCAGTGGCAGTGGCGCCAGCGCAGGGGCAGGGGTGCAAATGCTTTTTTTTTTTGCGTTGTCTTTTGCATCAGTCTTGCCTTCAAAAAGTTTTGTGTCACATGCACCATTTTGATAGGGGGGGGTGCGAATGCATTTATTTGCATCGCATTTTTCGCAGTCTCATCTCGCCCCCCCCCCCCCCCCCTGTGTGACATTCCGTCTGGTTGTTGCTCCTTTACGGGGCCCTGGACGGTCACCCGTTCTTCCCTTCGCATGTTGCGTCGGGTCGCTGCTTTCTGTCTGCCGCTGCGGCCGGTGCTCTTGCTGGGGTCGTTTCCGCGTTCGCGGAGCCCAGTAGTTGGTGTGTTGGGACTGTGCTGAATGTGGCATGGTGTGCCGTTTGCGTGTCAGCGGCGCCCAATAGTTGGCGTATTGAGGATGTGCTGGTTGTTGCCGGGGTCGTTTGACTGTTTTTGCTGTCCACACACCTCTGTCCACAGGCCGTCCATCGCCTGCCTCGCTGTGTTTCTGTGCGGCCCAGGTGCCCTGTTCCTCCACGCGCTGTCCGGGCCGTCCACCATATGTCCTTTTCCTCCTCACGGTTGGTGGGCCCCTGATGGGCTCCCACTCCTGTTGCGCAAACAGCCCATCTGGGCTGCGGGAGACACCCCCCACCTGATGCCGGTTGAGCAGGGGTTGCCCTGGCACCCGGTAGCGACGGGGCTGGCTGGCCAGGCCATCCCCTTTGTTGTCGCTGCCTCCCATGCGCACGCTCTGCCATCCGCTCCATTCTGGTTCTCTGTTCCCGCTGTTCTGGTTGCCTCTCCCGCCTTGCTGTGCCCCTCCTCCTTGTCTGCTGTGCCCGCCCATGTCCCTCCTGGTGTGGCTCCCGCGTTCTGTGTGTCTGTGTTGCTCCTCCCCCTGTCTGGTGGCGCTGCTGGGTGCCCATGTCGTGCACCCCCTCCTGTCCCACCCGCCTGCCCCCCCATACGAGGATTTTACATCTCCATACAACGTGGACTGCCCCGTGCCCGGTTGGCTGTTCACGGCCCTGTTGCCACCCCCGTGGCGGGCACCTCCCGGAGCGCGGGGCGCAGCCCCCGCCCTTGTGGAGTACGTGGGCACCTTGTAGAGGGAGGGGGGGTGTTTGCTGATGGCTCGCTTGGCGTGCGCTGCATTTGGTGGTTGCTGCAGTGCTCGCACCTCATGGTTCCCTTGTGTCTTGTTGCGTGTCCCCCCCCCCCCAGGGATGCATTAGAAGAAAAGGGACCTCAGAGGCGGTTAGACAGGCGGTTGGAGGAGGTGGCCAAAGCGGTTGGGGGCAGTTACTGTCGGTTACAAATGCCAGCTGGCAGTTGGCGTTCGTGGGGACAGTGGCTGGGCGTAGGCTGGGCGCCCCAGAGGGGGGGGTGCCTCCCCCCCCTTCCAATACATCCCTGCCCCCTCCCCCCCCAACTGACCAGTGCTTCGTGACAACAGAGTGCCACGCCCGGCTCCGCTTCACTGTACCGCCGTTCGGGAATGCGGCACTCGGCACTCGGCCCCTGTCCTCCACATCCCCCTCCCGGCCCCAGACGTATTCCGGTCTTCAGCAGCAGCCGGCCTCCGCATTCCACGGGGGCCTCTGCGCCAGGGCCGTGGTCCATCGGTACTGACCGCCAGGCAGCACCCGGAGGGTCTCTGAGGGCGTCCACTGGCGTCTCCTCCTTTTTACATCAACGGCCCGGGGCCCGGTCGTGTCGTCCCGTGCGGAGGATTGCTTAGTGATATTGCGGGGGGGGGGGGGGGGGGGCTGTTCTCTTGTTGGGATTTGGGCCGACCCACCGACCCCCACGTCATCAGAAAAACTTTCATCGGGGGAAAACTGACACTTATAAAAGGAGTTGGAAATTGGAGGCCGATTGTTGGTACGGAAACTTGTTTATGGCATCATCCCCCCCCCCCCCCCTGTGTGACATGCCGTGGCGTTGTTGTTTCTTTACGGGGCCCTGGACAGTCACCCGCTCTTCCCTTCGCGTGTTGCGTCGGGTCGCCGCTTTCTGTCGACCGCTGCGCCGGTGCTGGTGCTCCTGCCGGTGTCGTTTCCGCGTCCGCGGAGCCCAGTGGTCGGTGTGCCGGGGCTGTGCGGGATGTGGCGGGATGTGCCGTTTGCACGTCTGCGGCGCCCAGTAGTTGGCGCACTGGGGGTTGTGGTGGTTGTTGCGGGGGTCGTTTGACTGTGTTTGCTGCCCCCCCCCCCCCCCCCGGGTGTAGTCTCCACCGGCCACTGAGCAATGGCCTGGCCCCGTACCCTCATGCAAAGTGGGAGGGGGGGCGGGGGACGCAGCGCCCTCAGCAGTGGCCAGCGGCACCGGCGGCCAGCGCAGGGGACGGGAGGGGGGAATGCCACGGACGTCCGAGCGGACGTCACGCGCCAGCGCACCCCCGTCCCCGAGGAGCCGCGTACCACACGCCCCCGCGCCAGCGACGGGCCCCGGAACAACGGTTGCGGCGCAGGGGGCGTTTGCGCACAGCGCGGGGCACGGCGCCAATTACCGACGAATGCCGTCCCCCCGTTGCACAACGGGCGTTCCGAGCCCGTTCCGAACTCCGGTAAAGGCAAGAGGACCGCAGCGTTAGTCATTGCACTCCCACGTCCCATCCACCCGCGATGCGTATTGCCATCCCTGACCGTCATTGATGGACGATTCGGCCCAATCACTGAATGAGGGGGGGGGGGGCTTGGGGGGGGGTGTTAGACCGCCCCCTCGCCGCCCAGGAGATGCGGAGTTGTGCAGCAAAACTCTGGGGGGGGGGGGGGGCGCCGGGGACAGGCAGAGCTCTCACGAGCACAACCAGAAGGGGGCCCAATCACTGAATGAGGGGGGGGGGGGGGGGCTGGGATTACGCAGTTTACCCCGGGAACACCCCCTGCACTGCGCCGGTCAGGGCCCCAGCACTAAGCACCCAGCAAATCGGTGCCTGGGGCACAGTGTGACCGGATGAAGCAGTGCTTGAGGCACGGGAGGATGGGCTAAGGCAGGGGCATGCCGCACCGTGTGGCATGACAAGGGGGCCTTGAGGCACAGGGGGGCGTACCCTGCAACACCCCCCACCCACGGAGGCGTGCGTGAGCCACTCAAAACAGCGTCAGACCTCAGGACCCTGGGACCCGCGGCGACCGGGGGTTGGGAAACAGCCGACGGTCTGCACAGCGCACGGTGCGCCCCCGCACTTTGGCGCGACGCCCTTCCGCCCGGTTTGGCCGGACTCAGTTCCCCCCGCTCCGCCCCCCCCCCCCCCCCTCCGCCTCCGATGCACGAGGCAGAGTCAAGACATGGGCAGGGCACCGGACCCGCTGTTGAGCAACAGTCATCGGCCGGTGTCCGCAGCGGCACATTGCCACGGGCGGCGGTCGCGTCTTAATCGACCGCGGCAGGCGCACATCTGACAAGACTGAGTCGGTGATTCTACGGCGGGTCGGCCAACAGGGAATGCGATGGATGACGGCCGGGACGGACAGTAGAGGGGGGGGGGGGGTCGCCGTCCCAGCCCCCCCCCCCCCCCCCCTCCGGAGACGATTCACGATTTACAAAATGCGGGGCCCCTAAACCCGAACGGACCCGGGACCCCGACGCCAAACTGCGAATGAGTGAAAACGGTAGTCCTGCATCAGCGCAGCGCGGGGGTTCAGGAAATGACCTTGTGCCCGGTAATCAGTGAAAACGGTTTCAACCGCTTTCGACACGTCTTTTGTGACGCCTTTGGCCCCCCCGGCAACCGGCAAAGAAAATGTACGCGCCTTGAGGCCGTGGTGGCCGACGACCCATTGCGTACATCGTGCCCCCCCCCCCCTTTGTATAAGCCACGCAAAAGTCTCAAATCATTACGGTCCCTACGTCTACTGTCGCCTGGGCATGGCCGTAGATGCCCGGGTTCAAAAAGAGAAAGTTGCACGTTGAGCTGTGCAGGAAAGGGAAATCTAATGCACAAATATCCCCAAAATCAGAGCTGCGTGGGTGCAAGTGGGCAAACACGCACAACAAACATGTCCATGATCCTTTGTGACTGGCAAATTCGTCCCCAAATCCATGTCTCATGCGGCCGCACTACATCTGGTACCGACTTAAATTGGGCCCCAAATCCCTACACCCGCTGTGGCTTGGACAAGTTGGACAAGGCCGTAGCTTATACAAAGCGGGGGGGGGGGGGGGGTACATTGTGAATTCCGGCCCCTCCGGAGCGCCCCGACCCCCCATTCGTTCAGGTCCCCATTCGTCATATCCATCGCTGGACTGTCCTTCAGAGGGCCTCGGGGCAGGACAGACTCAAAAGGGGTTACCCGGCGGCGATGCTGCGCACGCGCGACGGCTCTTCCTTCAGCTCGAAGAACGCGGTGCACTTGCGGGAGGCGTTGCACGGGGCGACGCCCGTGCCTCGAGGCGCAGCGCCGTCGTCGCAGACGTCGAGGAGGCCCTGCCCGAGGAAGTCCTCGACGTGTCCCGGCGACGGGAGGAAGGCGGCGAGCGGCCCGTCGCGCGCGCCGCACCCCCGGCACTTCTGCGCCAGCGCCCGGAAGTCGCCCGCGCACAGCGGGGGCGCCGTCGCGTTGCGGCACGCCACGCTGCACAGGGCCTGCGCCATCGCCTCCTGGCAGCCCACGTCGGGGCACAGGGAGAAGAACGCGTCGGGGATCTCGGGCATGTGGCCGTCGCAGCAGAGGCCGTCGGTGTGGGTCAGCGCGGCGCAGACACTCGTGAGACGCGGCTCTTGTCGGCCCGAGGGGCACGGGCCCAGGGCGTACCCTCGCGGCACGAGCCCTGGGGGTGTGGGACGGGGTGCGGGTTGGGGAGGGGGATGGAGGGCGGGCCGCTGCCTCGAGGCGCGTGCCTTGTGCGCGCGTGCGGGCGCCTGGTGCGTCTGTGTGTGCATGTATCTGTGCGTCTGTGTGTGGGGGGGGGGGGTGGCACAAGGCCTCAGTATTAGATTGTTTGCCTTTGGCGGCGCCTATTGGCCTCTCGCGCCTGCTCATTCTGACCCTCTGTGGGCCCGAACGTGTTTTGGTTGTGTCAACGGAGCCCCCGGATGACTTGTCCTGTTTGACTACTCCGGGGTCGGCCGTCCCGGAGACGGGCTGTTGCCTGTGCCGTTGACCAGGTGCGACCAGATGCACACTCCAAGTCCATGCGGGGGTTTGCCAACTCCAGCACAACTTGTGCGCGCTGGGGTGTGCACAAGACTCACATATTTGCACTCCAATGCCCTATCCCCGTCCTGGAAACTCAAGCAAGGTGCGCCTTTCAAATCTGTCAGGGCCCAGCATGTAGGGTATGTCACGGCTATTTTCACAGGTGCCCTAGTAGCCGGTGTTCCATGGTGCACCACGTGGGCCAACCAAATCCTTAGTATCGGTGCGTGGTGCCAAGTTGCAATACTATCAGGATACAACCACAAAAAGGTCGCCAGATGGGCTCATAGTGCCATACAGAGAGCATACGCAGTCACGCCGCATAGTTCAGAAAAAAAATGCACGGTGCATCCATCAGCAAACAATTTTTTTTCCGAGAGAACGATGCTGCCATGTCACGGCGATCCTCCAATGGTTAGCTAAACATGCTTTTTTGGCGGGGATTGCAGTAATCCGCATGGTACCTGCCTGAACGCCTCTCCCCCAATGGCATCACCGGTGCCTGGTGTGATGATCTACAAGCCTTAGGCCACCTGTGGAGTATCTCTTTGCACCACTACTCCCTTTGCTCCCTCCCTACCCTCCCCCCCCCGCCAGACTGTGTGTGTGTAGCCCCCCGGTTACGGGTGGCCTGCCAAAGCAAGAACAAGATGAGTATGTGCCGAGATTGATCAGTGAGTTCCCTCTGCCTTCCCCCGGCAAGGTGCACATCTGCAGGATAATTTTCCTGACAGGGGCTGTGTGTGTGGGGGGGGGGGGGGGGGGGCTCTGTGTGTCGTGGTGTGGGGGGCGGGAGCGGGTGAGGGGGGGGGTGTCGATGTACGTGTGGCTTTGTTCATGTAGATGTGTCAGCCTCTGTGTGGGCAGCCTGAGCTGAGCCATGAGGAGGGCATGAGCATTGGCACGAGCGTGGCGAATGGGGGGGGGCTCGGCCCTGTGCACCGTGAGCCAACGCCAGGGAGCCGAGGTGCCGGAGGGGCGCGTGGGGAGAGGGGGCGACGGCCACCTCCCAATAACCTCCCGAAGGTTGGGAGGGCACACAGGCACCACACACCCGCCCGCCCGCCCGCACACACAAACATACAAATGTCGAGAACCACAAAACAGGAACAAACTATGAAGAGTGGTGGGAGAAAACTCGTCACGAGCCGTAGAGCAGCCCTCGACATCTTTTGGTCTGCCAAAACGTGGTCACAATACAAATACAGCCCTTCATCAATCCACAGAGGAGTTCGTGTAGTTTACCTATCAAAGCCATTCGTGCACATCGGTGCTAGGTGCTACCACCTAGCCCCACACACACACGCGCACGGCGCACACACACACACAAAGCAAAGAGCCCCCAAGGCGTTAAACCCCTGCAGGCAAACGGAGCACTCGGCCGCTCAGTGACTCATCCGTCCTTCAAGAACAATGGGTACATCGTCATGAAGGCTAGGCGCCATTCTGCACAGGCGCAAGCGCAAAAACTAGTGCAAGAGGCGTGGTGTGTACCTTGGCAACGTGTGTGCACGGACTGGCAGTCGCACAGGACCCTGAGGTTCCAAGCTTTTCCCAAAATGCTGCAGATGTTGTGAACGAGCTGTGTGTAGGAAGATCAACACGACGCGAGGGTGTGTAGTCCTTTGGTTAGTATTGGGGGGTGGGGTTGCCGTGGTCTATGTACAGGGGCCTTTGCCACCAATCCCGCACCCGCAGACACGAAATGTCAACCAACACCGCCACGCATGTGTCGGTTTGTGCGGGTGTGGCTGCGTGGGGGTGGGGTGGGTGGGGGGATGGGTGCGTGCGTGTGTGGGGTGCATGCCTTTTTTGTGATACGGGGGGGGGAGGGGGGGGGTGAAATCTTGGAGGAGGCAGGCACTTTTTCAGGGCAGGCACTGCTTTTGTCCTACCCCTACCCTGGGGGGGGGGGGTCCAGTCAAGGAGGCAGGCACCCACTCACCGCCTTGTCCACAGTACCTACCCAATATCAAACCACACGCAATGCATCAAGTCGTGAAGGGCTCACCACTGCTTGCTGAAGAGGTGTATGTTACTCACTCACTGTGAAGGGCTCACCACTGCTTGCTGAAGAGGTGTATGTTACTCACTCACTGTCGCTGTCCCTCAAAGAATCTCAGCCTGGCGCAGCCTGCTAACACCAGCGCATTAATTACCAGAGCGCCAGAATTCGAACCAACGACCTGTAGAATACAGGTGCAGTGCAGTACCGCTAGGGTACTGACCAGATCTGGCTACCCACTGCTCAGGGGCAGAATGAAAATTTTGCTTACAAATATTGTCCCCCAAAAAGGCCAACCCACTCTTGGCCTACCCCCACCCCGGGGGGGGGGGAGGGTGTTTCCGCTGAGGGCACCCAGAATTTCCAAAAGGGCAGGCAGGCACCCCCCCCCTGGGGGAGGGTGTGCGCGCCACTAAAAAAAGGCTTGGTGGGGTGGGCGGGTGGGTGGCTCAGAGAGAAGACGGGGAGAAGTGGGTGCCGTGGGCGCCTTTCCGCTGACGGAATCAATACCATCACAGTATGAACAAGACACCGAGGGCACCGCGAGCCCTGCATCAGCAGTTGTGAAGTGTTTGCAAAGTGTAGCACACCGTTTGGCCCTCCTCGAGCCAATCTGCGTGCCCTTTCCCGTTGTTGGGCATCATGGCGTAGGGGTTTGGGGGGGGGGGGAACCTATCAAGGGGGAGTATCTGCTCCGCGCGCGACTTATACGGCGGGTGTCCCCAGAATGGGTTGGCTTTTACCCCCTCCCAAAAGGTCCCCTAAGGAGAGCAAACCGGTGTGCACAAGACCTGTGTAAAGATCCCTCCGTCTTGCCCTGTCCGGCGCCTCCCAAAGGTGAAGAAACATAAGATGGCCCCTTGGGAGCAACCACCGCCCAAGTTTGGGGTCTCCCTACCGCATTATCGATTGCTCTTGCCCTTGTCGTGATAGCGGAGGGAAACTACAGCTCTTCCGGCCCAGCCACCAGTGAATCTACAGCTGCCTGGTCGGGCTGGGCGGCTGAATCACTGCGCTGCGGGCCGCATCAGGCGCTCCCCCCAAGGTGCGACGTGCTGTTACTGAGAAGGGTGTGCTCAAGATCAGCAGCGCACATACTGAAAGGGGGGGAGGGGGCAGACCAGCGCTTGAAGGGGGGGAGGTACCCCCCAGCCCCCGTCTTTGGAGTGACAGTCCCTCAACCGCTGTTCCAACCGCCGGTAACCGCCGTTGCAACTGCTTTTGCAACCCCCTGTCCCCCCCCCCCTCAAGCGCATCCCTATGTGGGGGGGGCAGGCGTGCGGGCACCTGCCAACTGCGTTGCTGAGACCGTCATCGTCCTCTCTGCAGCCGTGCCCGGTTTGTGGCAGATGACCTGCTCTGGGGCCTTGGGGCCCTGCCTCCCCGGCGCGCCCCCGGGCACTCCCCGGCCACAGTCGCACAGGGCGGGGCACTGGTCGCGGCTCGGCCCAAGCCACTCGAAGTCCATCTCCTCCGCGTCCCCGCAGACGTGGCCGCACCAGAGGTCCGACACCCGCTCGTCCAGAGACTCGCAGTGTGCGCCGCCGGAGGGGGCGCTGCAGGGCAGCGGGTACAGCGAGGGCACGTCCTCTGCAGAACACGTGCGGGCTCGGCTACTGGGCCTCGGGCATCAGCTCAGATCACGGGAGGTGTTGCAGAGGAACGAATACCAATACCAATTGTAATAAAATGATACCTCCGGGTGGGGGGGGGGGTATTCTGTGTCCAACAAATTCTAAATCTACAAATTCTGGCGCAAGAAAACCTGCGCCATTTCTTAAAAATGAGCGAACAAATCATGTTTGGTTCCCAAAAATTGGTAATCAGGAACGGAGGACGGGTGCTGTTATTGCCTCGTGCAGTTTGGATGGCTGCAGCCTTCATTCTGTTGTACGGCTTCACTTGGCAGCGGTGAGCCCGAGACAGGAAAGCGGTCCTTGAGGAGTCGCCAAGAAACGAGGCTGTCTCAAAAGTGACGGCACAGCGGAAGGGGGACGTCCGCTCCCAAAAGCACAACACACGCTGCTCAACGTGATGATGCAACGAAAAGAGGGCGAGTGTGGATAGCACAAGGACCATGCAACCACCGGTTGGTTACCCCCCCCGTGTGACATTCCGTCGGGTTGTTGCTCCTTTACGGGGCCCTGGACGGTCACCCGTTCTTCCCTTCGCATGTTGCGTCGGGTCGCTGCTTTCTGTCGGCCGCTGCGGCCGGTGCTCCTGCTGGTGTCGTTTCCGCGTTCGCGGAGCCCAGTGGTTGGTGTGCCGGGGCTGTGCTGAATGTGGCGGGATGTGCCGTTTGCGTGTCAGCGGCGCCCAGTAGTTGGCGTATTGGGGGATGTGCTGGTTGTTGCCGGGGTCGTTTGACTGTTTTTGCTGTCCACACACCTCTGTCCACAGGCCGTCCATAGCCTGCCTCGCCCCCCCCCCCCCCCCCGTGTCTAAGCACCAGCAATACGAACCCGGCCATACGCAGGCCACAAAGCGCTCCACACATGCACGTCCCGGTGTGCACATGCAGCAATGTGGAGGCAGTTCTTCCACAAAGGCCGGAGCCACGAAATTGCTATGATACGCATGCCCCCGACTTGTCCTTGTGTGGGGGTGGGGTGGGGGGGGTGGAGGCGAGATTTGGGGTGAACCCGCGGAGAGTCAGCCCCAATGCCAGCAAACTGGTCTGCCGTCCCGTGCTGACAAACACGGGTTGGCTTAGATGCTGCGGCGCAGCAGGTACCGCCGTTGATGAAGATGAAGAAGGAGAAGAGGTGGAGGCTGAGAAACTCGCCCGGGTACCATGGTGGTGACAACCTGCCTGCATCTTTTGTTGTGAATTTCCATGCGCCGCACGTTCGTGTGCGCAGTATTTGGGGGGCTCCGAGCTGCCAGACCTCGAAATGGCACAAAACCACGGGTGCAACGTTCTCCCTTCCCTGTCAACATGACAAAACAACCGCTCCCACTGTGAGACAAACCTGGTGCATCGCCGCCGCCTTGAGTTGGCTCTGAAAACACAAACGAGGCCATATGTCACTGACGTGTGTGGCCTTGGGGTTGGGTCCGTCGGAGATCCACAAATGCCTGAGTAACCCTTGGGCAGGGCGGGGGAGAGGGGCACCAGGGCTGAAAGAAAAACGGGCAAGCTGTATCAGCTCGACGCGGACTGACTCGATGGACGCCTGTTTTTTTCACAGAGGGTGAACCTCTGTGTTCACAAACGAGTGGCTTCGGCTTCGAAGTGTGTGCACAGCATTTGTCCGGGAAGTTTTGTGGTGAAGCATGATGGCTGACCACGTTGCGTTGCCAGAGCGATGTGCGTCTCCCAAGGGCCTGGGACATGACACCATGAGCACGGGGGGGGGGGGGGGGGCTGAGTTTGTGTATCATACGTAGCCCAAAAAATCCCGCCATTGCATTCTTTTTCCGGAATGGCACAACTATTACGATTTGGTGGACAGTGAGGTAGGGCCCTGGTGAGGGCCGCAAAGCAATTCAAAAACTCAGAGCGGGACTGCACCAGGGCAAGGGTGGAGTGAATTTCATTTTGTCCCACTATGAAACCTGGTCCAGAGCGGGAGGGGGGGGGGGGGGCTCCCCCTACAGTTGTCAGCGTTTGAGAACGCTTCCTGCACGCCGCAGGCGTGCCGCAGGGTTGCAGACACTTGGTTCATTGCAGACTGTTGCGGAAACAAACCTGATAACCAATTGACAGTGCACATTCATCTTTTGACACCATCAATCCATCAATGTGAAGACTACGGCCCTGGCTGAACGTGCAAAAGCCTGGATGGGAGTCTCCCCCTTCTACTGGGGTTGAGGAGGAGGGGCATTTCTCCATCGGCCCAGTCTGTGGCAAGTGCATTTGGTGAGGTGCAGGTTTGGGCACACGCGGGTTTAGGTTTGGGCACTGTGTTGGCAAACGAATATTTTGGAACCAAGAGGAGCGGCCCCTTGCACCACTTATCAAAAAAAAAAAAAGCAGGCAACAACAACCATGAATCGCATGGGCTTCAATTTTTCCTTCAACAATGCACAAACTGCAATGTTCCACAATGAGGCAGGTTGCCCAAACTGCGCGCCGCAGGAAAGGCGTTCTCTTTCTCGTATATCCCTGCGTCTGACCAGCCCCCCAGGGATGCATTAGAAGGGAGGGGGCCTTAGAGACGGCCCCAGAAGCGGTTAGGCAGGCGGTTGGAGGAGGTTGGGGGCGGTTACTGTAAAAGCCATTGAGGCTGGCACTTGCCGCCAGTGTGACAGTGGCTGGGCATACGCAGGGCGCCCTGGAGGGGGGTACCTCCCCCCCTGCCGATGCATCCCTCCCCCCCCCCCCCCTCCCGCCGGTTTGCCACGAGGCAATGGCCCGGACAAGCAACAGGCCCCCCTTCCCGGACCGCCGGCACACCGCACAGCAGCACAAGGTCCGCCAGCTGCACGGAGTTGGCCGCCGACGTGTTGCGAAGGTCCAGGACGTCCAGGCGGTACGTCTGGCCCGGCGCGGGGCTGGCGAGCTGGAAGGTCTTGGCCTGGCCCCGCGCGCTGAAATACACGCCGGTCTTCTCCTCAACGGCGGTGCCGTCGACCACGAGCCGCCAGCTCTTGGGGTCCCGCTCAGGGGCGTCGTTGGCGGACACGAGGCGGTACCTGGAGACCACCGTGCTTTCACCGAAGCGGATCTGGAGCCACGCCGTGCCGTCGGACCCGCCGAAGTCCAGCCACTTGGTGCTCGGGTTGGCGTCGAAGGCCCGGGCCGCGATCTCGTTGGGGCCGTTCTCGCCGCTGGCGGTGACGGTGCCGGAGGGGCAGTTCTCTGCGGAGCGCACGCGGCGCGTGCGAGGGCTCGGCGGCGGATGCGGGGGCGGTCGAGCATGTTCACGAGGACGTGGCAGGCCCCCGCACGTGACCATGCGACGGGGGGGGGGGGGGGGCGATGCAGGGGCCAGCGCCGCAGCGTGCGGCATGGGCCATGGGTGTGGTCATGACGCGGAGGACGCCTTCTGCTCTGCCGTGAAGCGTGCGGCACGGGCCGCTGCCTACGGACCCCCAAAAAATTGTTTGGAAAAGTGGCCACCCCTTTTCCGGGGGTTGAACATCGCAAATCTTTTGGGGGTTTTCGGTTTTGAGCCGAGAAAGTGTTCATGGGTCCCCACTGCCTGCGTCGGGTTTGGCTGGGCAGAGTGGGCTCAGGCAGCCCGTGGACCTCTCAGCCATTTCTGTCGCGTTGATGTGCGCCTGCACGACCTCCGGACCAGCCTTCGTTGACGCAGATGGACGCGGTGCAGTGGAGCTCCGACAAAGGGCACAGCGTCAGAGGGGGGGAGGGGGGGGCTGACCCAGGGATGTACTTGAAGAGAGGAGGCATTTGCCTTTTCAAGTCCTGGACGCTGGTGCGATTGAGGGGATCGGGGGGTTAGCGGGTGAGAGCTCATCATACTTGAAGAGAGGAGGGGGGGGGGGGGGAGGAGGTCTGGAACGCAAAGTTTTGTGTACCAAAAATGGCCCAAATCAATATTCCCTTTTGTAAATTTCATTTTTTTACCACAATGAAGTCTGGGTCCAAGGGGGGGGGGGAAGGGAAGTATTTGAAGGGGGGGGGGGGGGGGAGGGGGGGGTTTGGGACCCAAAAGTTTGCGTACCAAAAAATGGCCCAACCAGATTTTCCCCTGTTGTAAATTTCGTTTTTTCCCTCTACAGTCCCTTTGGTCTGGGGGGGGGGGGTCCAGGGGGGGGGGGGCCTCCTCCTACGGTTGTCAGCCATTCTAATGCATCCTTGGGCTGGCCCATACCGGCCTGAGGCCTGTACGGCCGGCCACAACATGCGGCTGGGGGATACTGCTCACCTCCGTCCTGACGGGGGCTTGGGGGGCAGCGTGCGCCCTGCCCCGTGTCCGATGCGTCACACAACAACAGAACACCGCGTCCCTATGGACGGCAATGCCCGGTACAGAAGCATTTCAGTGGAGTGTTGGGTCGCCGTTGGGGGGGAGGGGGGGCTAAACGGCCTCGGAACGTCTTCCAGTACACAATGCCTCGGGTCATCTTGCATCTGCAGGGCAGTGCCGGAGCCGTGGGCCCTGGAAATGCAACGCCAACGTCACATTGGGCCCTAGAGCGTACTGCAACACACACACACACGCACGCACGCACGCACGCACGCACACACACACACACACACACACGTTGGGAACCGCGAAACAAGAACAGAGCAAGAAAAGCGGTGAAAGAAAACTCCTCAGGAACAGCAGAGCTGTCGTAGACGTCTTTCGGTCTGTTGGTAGAGAAATAGCAAATGCAGTTCTGGACAGTGGGTACTGCGCGGTGCAGCATGTGCTTGAGCTTTCACCTAATCCCTTATTCAGTTCTGCACCACGCAACAGACCAGGAAATACCCCTTGGAGGAGTTCATGTTACCTCCCCCCCCCCCCCTGTCCATCCCCCCCCAAGGGACGACGGTTCCCCCCCACCGCGGGGGGATAGACACCATCGTCAACAAACAAATTACCGCCGCATACTACGCAGAATTTATGACCGATCAGTTGCTTGTTGTACGTCGCCCAAGGCTCTGAAATACACACTGACATACAGAGATCGAATGGTGCCATGCAAATGATGCAAACAAGCAAAACTCTCAATACATCAGTCCATCAGTTTGCTGCATGCCCCTACTACTGAACAGGGACAGTATAAAACTTCTTTTTCTGGCCCCACATAGTCTTGAACAGCTGCACATGCTGCCCATCAGCGACAGGGATGGACGAACTGGCTGCAGCAGGCTTCGCTGCAGGCTGCTTTCCACGTTTGGGTGCAGGTTTGGGTGCAGGTTTGGCAACTGTTGGTGCCTCCAGCTTTGTGGGGATCCACTTTTCCTCCGGGATGTCCCCTTTGGGGACATCCCTTCAGGGAACACTTTGAGAGGTCTTAGGAGTGCAATGGGTTAGCACAAAGGAGGTACGGATAAGCTCTAACAACGAGCTCTCATAATTATGTAATGCTGTGCAATATGACACTGTTGCGGGTTTTTTTTGGAACCAGCCGGTGACGGTTCCCCCCCTGGGGGGGGGGGTGGACACGGGGGGGGGGGGGGTGGACACGGGGGGGGGGGAGGTAATGACAGCCCAAAATATCAACCTGTGTTAGGTGCAACCACCCAACCACACACACACACACACAAAATCGGCCAAGGGGATCAGATGGAGGAGAGGGAACGCAGGAGGTGTATATCTCCACACCAGGCTGGTTTGTACCCTTCTGGCCAGACGCACGCACGCACGCACGCACGCACGTGCGCGCGCGCGCACACACACACACACACACACACACACACACACACACACACACACACACACACACACACACACACACACACACACACACACACACACACACACACACACACACACACACACACACACACACACACACACACACACACACACACACACACACACACACACAAGACACTGCCCTGACATCCTCCGCCTTGAAAACTTGGAAAATACATCAATTCAAGACAATGACTTCCCAACAACAAACAACCGCCGGCCTCGGGTGCACTCGGACCTCCGCAGAGCGCCGGCCGCCAAGTGACTGCGGGTAGTCATCGGCGCACTTATGAACACGCAGGGCATACCGTTCGTTGCTCCAGCATCGGCGGTGGGATCTTGAGGGGCTGCGAGTGACGGGCGAAGAGGGGGAAGAGATGGTTTGACAGTGGAAGGCTCGGGGGGGGGGGGGCTGAGCAGGGATGCATGAGAAGGGAAGGGGCCTCAGAGGCGGTTAGGCAGGTGGTTGGAGGAGGTTGCCGAAGCGGTTGGGGGCGGTTACTGTCGGTTACAAATGCCATTGAGCCTGGCACTTGGCGTCAGGGGAACAGTGGCTGGGCACAGGCTGGGCGCCCTGGAGGGGGGCGGGGGGACCCCCCCCTCCTTCTAATGCATCCCTGGGGTTGAGTGGCGCAAGAGGGATCTGGTCCAGACTGCCCGGCATAGATCATGGACCATGGGGCCTGGGCCTCACCGTTGGGCAGCACCGTTTGGCGGGGTGCCCCGCGGTGTCAGCGCCGGGACCCCCCCCCCCCCAGATCAAACCGGTGGGCCCACCTGCAAACCACACCACGTACCCAAAACAAGAGGGACGCTGACCCGTTGTGAGGGGGTGCGACGGCAAACATCGGCCGTTTGGAGGGTCGCAACCTCCTTCACACGTAAAGCACTGCTGTGGCCAGGGCGCCGGTGCATGGCGATGGCTACGAAGTCGCGGAAATGCGTTCGGCGGCCACAACACGCCGCACGAGTTTTTGGGGGAATGACAAACACAGGGAACTGAGGGCTTTGCATTTGGCAAGTTCTGCGGTCCAGTCCCCCCCCCCCCCCCTGTGTGACATTCCGTCGGTTTGCTGTTTCTTTACAGGGCCTGGGACATTCACGCCTTCTTCCCTTTGCGTGTTGCGTCGGGTCGCTGTGTTCTGACGGCCTTGTGGTGTCGTTGCCAAGTTAGCGGAGCCCAGTAGTTGGCACACTGGAGGTTGTGCTGGTTGTTGCGGGGGTCGTTTTTTTGGTCTTTGCTGCCCACTCCCCCCAGCGTTCAGGCTGTCCACCACATGCCTCGCCGTGTTTCCGTGTGCGTCAGCCCCCCCCCCCCCCCCCCCCTTGTGTGACAATCCGTCGGGTTGCAGGTTCTTTACAGGGCCCTGGACAGTCACCCGCTCCTCCCTTCGGGTGCTGTGTCGGGTTGCTGCGTTCTAACAGCCACTGCGGCCGGTGTTCCTTGTGGCGTCCTTTCCGCGTTAGCAGGGCCCTGTAGTTGGCGTGCTGGGGGTTGTGCTGGTGGTTGTGGGGGTTGTTTTACAGGTTTTGCTGCCCACCCCCCCTCCGCGCCCGGGGCGTCCACCACATCCCTCCCCACGTTGCCGTGTGTGCGAGGCACAACTACTCCACCTCCCCCGGCAATGGGATACGAATGTTGAATGTTGGCCGCAAAGCAACAAAAGTCAGAACAGAAGGCCCTTCAGTGACATTGACATTCACTTGGAAGCACAGACAAAAGGCCCTTCAGTGACATTGACATTCACTTGGAAGCACAGACAAAAGGCCCTTCAGTGACATTGACATTCACTTGGAAGCACAGACATGTGGGGTATTAGTGGGCGGGGGGGGGGGGGGGGGGGGGTAGTGGGCGGGGGGGGGGGGGTTGGCACAAGGCCTTGGTGGTTGGCTCTGTTAGCCTGTGGCGGCGCCTATTGGCCTCTCGCCCTTGAACCTTCTGCTATGACAAGCAGGCATCCGTGCTTCTGCGGGCATCCGCACTGCTGCGGGCATCCACCTGCCCCTGAGTGGGAATCCAGAATGCAACTTCAGCACAATTCAATAGATGGGAGTAAGAAAACGTCACCACCACGTCTTTTGTGCAGTACTTAATCGAGGTGAACCCCCCCTATACACTTGAGTGCACCCAGAACTAACACTTTTAACTCTTATTCATTCATTTCGAATCATTGAAGTACCGCTGCGCCCTACTTTCTGTGCCTGTTGGTGGTCAGCCCACTGGCATCATTATGTCCCTCTTGTGACAGAAACGGACCTATGGTCTTGTAGGCCACTGACGAGCCAATTTTCTTTCTGCGCTTTTGTGCCGTCTGCCTCTTGTGCCCACGTGCAATAGCTCCGCATTCCTCCGGGGGATAAGCTGAACGAGCCCTCTAAGACAGTCACGCCAGGGCACTTCTTCTGTCACAGCGAAAGGCGCCCATGTACCATGTTGCTGCCTCAACGACTGCCACCAGGCAGCTACTATTGGACCTTCCTTGTCGACTAGTCGCGGAGTTCACATACAACGGGAAACTGAGCCCCCCCCCCCCCCACCCCGGCTTGCTCTGCAGCATCATGTGGTTGAGCCTTCCCTTCGTGGAACGGCCGTGTTCAACATGATCGGTCTTCTGGAGGCCGCGTTTCCACTGCAGCGCATGCGCAGTACGGCATTCATTTCCCTGCACCTTTGGTGCGGAGATGCAGCCCCCCCAAGCCCACCCCTCCCCGCCCATGTTACGCCTCTCCTCTTGGGTCCAGGGACACCCTGGAGCCCCCCCCCAATGGGAGCTCATAATACGCCGCAGTGTGCACTTTGCACCAACGCACATCCCGCCCTCTGCCTTCCCCCCCCCCATTTTGTGGTTCAGACCAAGATGAGCTGGCATAGCCCGCTCACTTCACAGTACTCGAGGTAACCCCTCGGAATCAAGGTTCAGAGCTACGATGATCCCGCAAATGGCTGTGGTAGCGGATCTGACATGTCGTGAGGATTGGCTGAGTCTGAAACCAGGTGATGACTGCCACGCCCGTAGGCTTCCCTGTGTGCGTGAGGCACAATGGCTGTAGGCTGAAGAAGACAGCTGCTTTTGTTGCTGCCCCTTCGTCTGCCTGTCCCTGTGCTGGTGTTGTCTTTTGAACGTATCACAATGTGGCTGCAGGCAATATGGCTGTGTGCACGGCGACATGTGCTCGTCTATGGGTCCGATGGCGCCTGTCAACATGACGTTGGAGGGGTAACAACAGCCCTCCTGCAGCACCCGAGGGCCGCCACGCACCTTGGCAAGTGACCCCCGCATCCTCCGCGTGGCCACAGTTCTGCACGCCCCAGCCCGGGTGGCTCCCCGTTTGATGGGCTGGCACCGAGTTTACTGGTGTGGATTTGATTGTCGGGGGGGAGGGAATGCAGGTTTGTATCATGACCGTGACTGCCGCTGGGGGGGGGATGTCCAGCCACGCCAGGGCACTGCCCCCCCCCCCCCCCCCACACACAAAAGGACAAGGGGTGATCATAGACCCAGTGCACTGGTGTCCACTGGGCCCCGTGTCCCGCAGCCGCGGACCAGTGGTACCAGCCCCGGGGGTGGCCAGGACTGCCCCTTCCGCAGGCACATGGACCACTCAAGAGGAGGGGGGGGGGGGATGGTCAGGGCCGTTCCGGACCCCAACCGCCGTGGCGTGGGCAGGGGGGGGTCCAGAGGGGGGGGAGATCTGCTCTGTTCGGGGGCTTGGGGGGCGTGTTTCGAATCCCCCGCTGCATCGTCAGCGTTTCGCATCCGCACACGCCCGGGGCACCGTCCCCTTGACGGTCCACCACAAATCGGGGGGCAGATGAGGGAAAGGGGGGCAAATGGGGGGGAATGCTGTGCCCCGCTCCACCGAGGCCCTCGTGGTCCACCATCAGTTTTGAAAGGGGGGGGGGGGCAGGGACGCATTGGAAAGGGGGGGAGCCCCCCCCCCCCTCCAGGGCGCCCAGCCTATGCCCAGCCACTGTCCCCCTGACGGCAGGTGCCAACTTCAATGGCATTTGCAACCGACAGTAACCGCCCCCAACCGCTTTCGCAACCTCCTCCAACCGCCTGTCTAACCGCCTCTATGGCCACCTCTGAGGTACTTTCCCTTCTAATCATCCCTGTCCTCAGAGTTGCTCAACCAGAAAATCCAATGAAATGCCCCGCGCGTGCGATAAACGTCCGGAGGCCACCCTGTGACGACCCCAGAGTGCAACGACGCCTGACGCCGGGCATTGAAGGGGAACTCTTCCCGGGCCTCGCAAGCCGCGGCAGCGCCGCAACCGAACAGTTACTGACGGTTGGGATGGAACCATTGGCGGTTGACCCGTACATCCCCCCAGCCCGAGGGCAGGCGAACCTCGTGACGGTTGTATCCTCAATTAATGACGAAGGGGCGAGACGAACTCAGCACAGGACTTGTTCGGTGGCACTCCGTGAGGGGGAGGGACAGGGATGACCTGTACGTTTGTGGGGGGCTACACCGCCGGCACCAGCCCTGCATGACCCTCCCGGAGGGGGTGTGGGGTATGGGAGGAACGGAGAGGACACGGGGTGGCAGTGCTGGAGGGGCAGGCGACACCCCCAAAAGGACATCGCGGAGATGAGGCTTCAACCTGAGGAACTGGAGTGGGTGGGAGGACACACGACGGCAGTTGAGACGTGGCCAGATGATGTACTCAGCAGTGTACACCATAGCGCTACCCCCCCCCCCCCCCAAGGGATGTATTAGAAGGGGGAGAAGGGGGGGGGTGAACAGGGGGGCGGGTTTGCTGGGACCCCCTCCTCCAAGGGTCCCCCTATGGTCCCCTACGAAGGCGGGCGAAAAAAAGGTTAAATCCTGTTGGCACCGAAGGCGCCGAAGCAAAATTTAGGCTCGGGATGTGTGGCAGCGCCGCGGCACAGGCCCCTGAGGCGGGGGGCTGGCGTGATCCCGGCTTGACTGGGGGGGGGGGGGGGTTTTGGCATGACGCCATGGTGTGATGATCTCGTCTGCAGCTGGCGGCGCCTACTGGCCGATCGCCATTCGCTGCCCTTCCCTTGGACCCTTTCCCTCCATAGGCGGTGGTGCCCATCAGCTTCTCACCACCCTTTGGGGGGGGGGGGGGGGCGTCTGGGGTTTGCTAAGAACGGCCCTCCCGACCGGCGATCATATGGTACGGGATACCATGCGATGGCCATGAGAACGGGTCGAGTTCTTTGGGGGGGGGGTAGGGGGGTTGGGGTGGGGGGGCTATCTGTCACTCAGTGACACACGGGGAGCCACAGACGGGAATGGCGGTGGGGGAGAGTGCCATATATTGTGGCACAGATGTGGGAAAAGCGGTCGCCGAAGGGGGACAACCCTTCCTCCTCCCCACGCCTCTGTACCCAAGATGCTCAGAGTTTTTGGGGAGGATTCGAATGTGGGTGACAAACACAAAAACCGACTCCGACCCCCTGACACGACCTCCACGTCGGCCCTTGGCTGCTGGGCCCATCCATCTGTCACTCGAGGG
>OZ038393.1:27899258-28189258 GCA_964036045.1 Eutreptiella sp. 'Long Island Sound 2002'
AAACGCCACATACCACCCCATTTTGGCCTTTTTGGGGCTATTCGCGTAACCTATTGTTGTTAGTTTAACCCCTTGTAAAATCATTATTTTGTCCAATAAACGCATCCCCCAATGAGTTTTTGGTCCGGACCCCCCCCCCCCCAAACCCCCCCACTTGAAACCCACTTTTTGGAGCTTTTGAGGGGGGGGGGGGGGTGGGGGGGGTCAAAAATGTTGACAAAATGACCCCCCTTGTTTTGGGTCAAAAATCATGAATCTTTTGGTTTTTTTCGATTTTGAGCCGAAAAAGTGTTTCCGGGTCCCGACTGCATGGGGGTTTGTATGGGGCGGAGTGGGACGAGAAATGCAGTTTATGCACTTTTTAGCCATTTTTGCTATGTCGGCGGTTTTGGCGACCTCGGTGACCCCGTGGTACCCACTCCGAGGGGTGTGAGTCTGTGAGTGGGGATGTTGTGACAGTATATGCCTACTACGATATGGAAGGACGGTTTTGGCAGTCTCTAGCCTTGCTGAGAGCCGGTCACAACCCGTGCCAAAGACGCGAAATGACTGTTTGCATCAATAATGGCCTAGTGAATGGGCCGGCCCACAACCTGCTCATGCAGGTTTTCACCCTAGGCAGCTCAAAAATGGAAGTTTTCCAAACTTGTTTTTTTTGATATTGTGATCACTTAAAATGCACATCCAAGGAATGTAAAGCATGTTTCAGGCGGTTTTTATGTGTTTTTCACTCTATTTGGGTATTGTGTGCGGGCGAGGGGGGGGGGGGGTCTCCCAAGGGATTGGTACACAACCTGCTCATGCAGTTTTTCACCCTAGGCAGCTCAAAAATCGAAGTTGTCAAAACTTTTTTTTTGATATTGTGATCACCTAAAATGATCATCCAAGGTATGTAAAGCATGTCGTAGGCCGTATTTGCATTTTTTTCACCCTATTTGGGTATTAGGTGCGGGGGGGGGGGGGGGGGGGGCTCCTAAGGGATTAGTACCCACCCTGCTGATGCAGTTTTTCACCCTGGGCAGCTCAAAAATCAAAGTTTTCGAAACTTATTTTTCTGATACCGTGATCACCTAAAATGACCATCCAAGCTATGTAAAGCATGTTTTGGGCCGTATTTATGTTGTTTTTTCCCCTATTTTCGGTGTGTGTTGCTTGGGGTAGATTCTCTGCAAGGTGGACTTGCCGAAGGCAATAGAATCACCTCGCAGAGGTTGTTAGATCAAAGCCAGGCAGGCGTATATAGGGGAAAACGCCACATACCACCCATTTTGGCCTTTTGGGGCTATTCGCGTACCGTACCCCAAGGGATTGAATTGTTAGTTTAACCCCTTGTGAAATCATTATTTTGTCCAATAAACGCATCCCCAATGAGTTTTTGGTCCGGACCCCCCCCCCCCCCCAAACCCCCCACTTGAAACCCACTTTTTGGAGCTTTTGTGGGGGGGGGTTGGGGGGGTCAAAAATGTCGACAAATGACCCCCCCTTGTTTTGGGTCGAAAATCATGAATCTTTTGGTTTTTTTCGATTTTGAGCCGAAAAAGTGTTTCCGGGTCCCGACTGCATGGGGGTTTGTATGGTGCGGAGTGGGACGAGAAATGCAGTTTATGCACTTTTTAGCCATTTTTGCTATGTCGGCGGTTTTGGCGACCTCGGTGACCCCGTGGTACCCACTCCGAGGGGTGTGAGTGGGGATGTTGTGACAGTATATGCCTACTACGATATGGAAGGACGGTTTTTGCAGTCTCTAGCCTTGCTGAGAGCCGGTCACAACCCGTGCCAAAGACGCGAAATGACTGTTTGCATCAACAATGGCCTAGTGAATGGGCCGGCCCACAACCTGCTCATGCAGGTTTCACCCTAGGCAGCTCAAAAATCGAAGTTTTCCAAACTTGTTTTTTGATATTGTGATCACTTAAAATGCACATCCAAGGAATGTAAAGCATATTTCAGGCCGTTTTTATGTGTTTTCCACTCTATTTGGGTATTGTGTGCGGGTGGGGGGGGGGTCTCCCAAGGGATTGGTACACAACCTGCTCATGCAGTTTTTCACCCTAGGCAGCTCAAAAATCGAAGTTGTCAAAACTTTTTTTTTTGATATTGTGATCACCTAAAATGATCATCCAAGGTATGTAAAGCATGTCGTAGGCCGTATTTGCATTTTTTTCACCCTATTTGGGTATTAGGTAGGGGGGGGGGGGGGGGGGGCTCCTAAGGGATTAGTACCCACCCTGCTGATGCAGCTTTTCACCCTGGGCAGCTCAAAAATCAAAGTTTTCGAAACTTATTTTTCTGATACCGTGATCACCTAAAATGACCATCCAAGGTATGTAAAGCATGTTTTGGGCCGTATTTATGTTGTTTTTTCCCCTATTTTCGGTGTGTGTTGCTTGGGGTAGATTCTCTGCAAGGTGGATTTGCCGAAGGCAATAGAATCACCTCGCAGAGGTTGTTAGATCAAAGCCAGGCAGGCGTATATAGGGGAAACCACATACCACCCCATTTTGGCCTTTTTGGGGCTATTCGCGTAACGTATTGTTGTTAGTTTAACCCCTTGTAAAATCATTATTTTGTCCAATAAACGCATCCCCCAATGAGTTTTTGGTCCGGACCCCCCCCCCCCCAAACCCCCCCACTTGAAACCCACTTTTTGGAGCTTTTGAGGGGGGGGGGGGGGGGGGGGGGTCAAAAATGTTGACAAAATGACCCCCCCTTGTTTTGGGTCGAAAATCATGAATCTTTTGGTTTTTTTTCGATTTTGAGCCGAAAAAGTGTTTCCGGGTCCCAACTGCATGGGGGTTTGTATGGGGCGGAGTGGGACGAGAAATGCAGTTTATGCACTTTTTAGCCATTTTTGCTATGTCGGCGGTTTTGGCGACCTCGGTGACCCCGTGGTACCCACTCCGAGGGGTGTGAGTCTGTGAGTGGGGATGTTGTGACAGTATATGCCTACTACGATATGGAAGGACGGTTTTGGCAGTCTCTAGCCTTGCTGAGAGCCGGTCACAACCCGTGCGAAAGACGCGAAATGACTGTTTGCATCAATAATGGCCTAGTGAATGGGCCGGCCCACAACTTGCTCATGCAGGTTTTCACCCTAGGCAGCTCAAAAATAGAAGTTTTCCAAACTTGTTTTTTTGATATTGTGATCACTTAAAATGCACATCCAAGGAATGTAAAGCATGTTTCAGGCCGTTTTTATGTGTTTTTCACTCTATTTGGGTATTGTGTGCGGGCGGGGGGGTCTCCCAAGGGATTGGTACACAACCTGCTCATGCAGTTTTTCACCCTAGGCAGCTCAAAAATCGAAGTTGTCAAAACTTTTTTTTGATATTGTGATCACCTAAAATGATCATCCAAGGTATGTAAAGCATGTCGTAGGCCGTATTTGCATTTTTTTCACCCTATTTGGGTATTAGGTACATGGGGGGGGGGGGGGGCGGGGGGGCTCCTAAGGGATTAGTACCCACCCTGCTGATGCAGTTTTTCACCCTGGGCAGCTCAAAAATCAAAGTTTTCGAAAACTTATTTTTCTGATACCGTGATCACCTAAAATGACCATCCAAGCTATGTAAAGCATGTTTTGGGCCGTATTTATGTTGTTTTTCCCCTATTTTCGGTGTGTGTTGCTTGGGGTAGATTCTCTGCAAGGTGGACTTGCCGAAGGCAATAGAATCACCTCGCAGAGGTTGTTAGATCAAAGCCAGGCAGGCGTATATAGGGGAAAACGCCACATACCACCCCATTTTGGCCTTTTTGGGGCTATTCGCGTACCGTACCCCAAGGGATTGAATTGTTAGTTTAACCCCTTGTAAAATCATTATTTTGTCCAATAAACGCATCCCCCAATGAGTTTTTGGTCCGGACCCCCCCCCCCAAACCCCCCCACTTGAAACCCACTTTTTGGAGCTTTTGTGGGGGGGGGGGCGTAAAAAATGTCGACAAAATGACCCCCCCTTGTTTTGGGTCGAAAATCATGAATCTTTTGGTTTTTTTCGATTTTGAGCCGAAAAAGTGTTTCCGGGTCCCGACTGCATGGGGGTTTGTATGGTGCGGAGTGGGACGAGAAATGCAGTTTATGCACTTTTCAGCCATTTTTGCTATGTCGGCGGTTTTGGCGACCTCGGTGACCCCGTGGTACCCACTCCGAGGGGTGTGAGTGGGGATGTTGTGACAGTATATGCCTACTACGATATGGAAGGATGGTTTTTGCAGTCTCTAGCCTTGCTGAGAGCCGGTCACAACCCGTGCCAAAGACGCGAAATGACTGTTTGCATCAATAATGGCCTAGTGAATGGGCCGGCCCACAACCTGCTCATGCAGGTTTTCACCCTAGGCAGCTCAAAAATGGAAGTTTTCCAAACTTGTTTTTTTGATATTGTGATCACTTAAAATGCACATCCAAGGAATGTAAAGCATGTTTCAGGCCGTTTTTATGTGTTTTTCAGTCTATTTGGGTATTGTGTGCGGGCGGGGGGGGGGGGTCTCCCAAGGGATTGGTACACAACCTGCTCATGCAGTTTCTCACCCTAGGCAGCTCAAAAATCGAAGTTGTCAAAACTTTTTTTTAATATTGTGATCACCTAAAATGATCATCCAAGGTATGTAAAGCATGTCGTAGGCCGTATTTGCATTTTTTTCACCCTATTTGGGTATTAGGTACGGGGGGGGGGGGGGGGCTCCTAAGGGATTAGTACCCACCCTGTTGATGCAGTTTTTCACCTTGGGCAGCTCAAAAATCAAAGTTTTCGAAACTTATTTTTCTGATACCGTGATCACCTAAAATGACCATCCAAGCTATGTAAAGCATGTTTTGGGCCGTATTTATGTTGTTTTTTCCCCTGTTTTCGGTGTGTGTTGCTTGGGGTAGATTCTCTGCAAGGTGGACTTGCCGAAGGCAATAGAATCACCTCGCAGAGGTTGTTAGATCAAAGCCAGGCAGGCGTATATAGGGGGAAACACCACATACCAACCCATTTTGGCCTTTTTGGGGCTATTCGCGTAACCTACCCCAAGGGGTTGAATTGTCAGTTTAACCCCTTGTAAAATCATTATTTTGTCCAATAAACGCATCCCCCAATGAGTTTTTGGTCCGGACCCCCCCCCCCCAAACCCCCCCACTTGAAACCCACTTTTTGGAGCTTTTGAGGGGGGGGGGGGGGGTGGGGGGGGTCAAAAATGTTGACAAAATGACCCCCCCTTGTTTTGGGTCGAAAATCATGAATCTTTTGGTTTTTTTTTTTGATTTTGAGCCGAAAAAGTGTTTCCGGGTCCCGACTGCATGGGGGTTTGTATGGGGCGGAGTGGGACGAGAAATGCAGTTTATGCACTTTTTAGCCATTTTTGCTATGTCGGCGGTTTTGGCGACCTCGGTGACCCCGTGGTACCCACTCCGAGGGGTGTGAGTGGGGATGTTGTGACAGTATATGCCTACTACGATATGGAAGGACGGTTTTTGCAGTCTCTAGCCTTGCTGAGAGCCGGTCACAACCCGTGCCAAAGACGCGAAATGAAATTGCATCAACAATGGCCTAGTGAATGGGCCGGCCCACAACCTCCTCATGCAGGTTTTCACCCTAGGCAGCTCAAAAATCGAAGTTTTCGAGACTTTTTTTTTTGACATTGTGATCACTTAAAATGCACATCCAAGGAATGTAAAGCATGTTTCAGGCCGTTTTTATGTGTTTTTCACTCTATCTGGGTATTGTGTGCGGGCGGGGGGGGGGGGGTCTCCCAAGGGATTGGTACACAACCTGCTCATGCAGTTTTTCACCCTAGGCAGCTCAAAAATCAAAGTTGTCAAAACTTTTTTTTTGATATTGTGATCACCTAAACTGATCATCCAAGGTATGTAAAGCATGTCGTAGGCCGTATTTGCATTTTTTTCACCCTATTTGGGTATTAGGTACGGGGGGGGGGGGGGGGGCTCCTAAGGGATTAGTACCCACCCTGCTGATGCAGTTTTTCACCCTGGGCAGCTCCAAAATCAAAGTTTTCGAAACTTATTTTTCTGATACCGTGATCACCTAAAATGACCATCCAAGCTATGTAAAGCATGTTTTGGGTCGTATCTATGTTGTTTTCCCCCCTATTTTTGGTGTGTGTTGCTTGGGGTAGATTCTCTGCAAGGTGGACTTGCCGAAGGCAATAGAATCACCTCGCAGAGGTTGTTAGATCAAAGCCAGGCAGGCGTATATAGGGGAAAACGCCACATACCACCCCATTTTGGCCTTTTTGGGGCTATTCGCGTAACCTACCCCAAGGGATTGAATTGTTAGTTTAACCCCTTGTAAAATCATTATTTTGTCCAATAAACGCATCCCCCAATGAGTTTTTGGTCCGGACCCCCCCCCCCCCAAACCCCCCCACTTGAAACCCACTTTTTGGAGCTTTTGAGGGGGGGGGTGGGGGGGGTCAAAAATGTTGACAAAATGACCCCCCCCTTGTTTTGGGTCGAAAATCATGAATCTTTTGGTTTTTTTCGATTTTGAGCCGAAAAAGTGTTTCCGGGTCCCGACTGCATGGGGGTTTGTATGGGGCGGAGTGGGACGAGAAATGCAGTTTATGCACTTTTCAGCCATTTTTGCTATGTCGGCGGTTTTGGCGACCTCGGTGACCCCGTGGTACCCACTCCGAGGGGTGTGAGTGGGGATGTTGTGACAGTATATGCCTACTACGATATGGAAGGACGGTTTTTGCAGTCTCTAGCCTTGCTGAGAGCCGGTCACAACCCGTGCCAAAGACGCGAAATGACTGTTTGCATCAATAATGGCCTAGTGAATGGGCCGGCCCACAACCTGCTCATGCAGGTTTTCACCCTAGGCAGCTCAAAAATCAAAGTTTTCCAAACTTGTTTTTTTGATATTGTGATCACTTAAAATGCACATCCAAGGAATGTAAAGCATGTTTCAGGCCGTTTTTATGTGTTTTTCACTCTATTTGGGTATTGTGTGCGGGCGGGGGGGGGGGGGGGGGTCTCCCAAGGGATTGGTACACAACCTGCTCATGCAGTTTTTCACCCTAGGCAACTCAAAAATCGAAGTTGTCAAAACTTATTTTTCTGATACCGTGATCACCTAAAATGACCATCCAACCTACGTAAAGCATGTTTTGGGCCGTATTTATGTTGCTTTTCCCCCTATTTTCGGTGTGTGTTGCTTGGGGTAGATTCTCTGCAAGGTGGACTTGCCGAAGGCAATAGAATCACCTCGCAGAGGTTGTTAGATCAAAGCCAGGCAGGCGTATAACGCCACATACCACCCCATTTTGGCCTTTTTGGGGCTATTCGCGTACCGTACCCCAAAGGATTGAATTGTTAGTTTAACCCCTTGTAAAATCATTATTTTGTCCAATAAACGCATCCCCCGATGAGTTTTTGGTCCGGACCCCCCCCCCCCAAACCCCCCCACTTGAAACCCACTTTTTGGAGCTTTTGAGGGGGGGGTGGGGGGGTCAAAAATGTCGACAAAATGACCCCCCCTTGTTTTGGGTCGAAAATCATGAATCTTTTGGTTTTTTTCGATTTTGAGCCGAAAAAGTGTTTCCGGGTACCGACTGCATGGGGGTTTGTATGGTGCGGAGTGGGACGAGAAATGCAGTTTATGCACTTTTTAGCCATTTTTGCTATGTCGGCGGTTTTGGCGACCTCGGTGACCCCGTGGTACCCACTCCGAGGGGTGTGAGTGGGGATGTTGTGACAGTATATGCCTACTACGATATGGAAGGACGGTTTTTGCAGTCCCTAGCCTTGCTGAGAGCCGGTCACAACCCGTGCCAAAGACGCGAAATGACTGTTTGCATCAATAATGGCCTAGTGAATGGGCCGGCCCACAACCTCCTCATGCAGGCTTTCACCCTAGGCACCTCAAAAAACGAAGTTTTCCAAACTTGTTTTTCTGATATTGTGATCACTTAAAATGCACATCCAAGGAATGTAAGGCATGTTTCAGGCCGTTTTTATGTGTTTTTCACTCTATTTGGGTATTGTGTGCGGGCGGGGGGGGGGGGGTCTCCCAAGGGATTGGTACACAACCTGCTCATGCAGTTTTTCACCCTAGGCACCTCAAAAATCGAAGGTGTCAAAACTTTTTTTTTGATATTATGATCCCCTAAAATGATCATCCAAGGTATGTAAAGCATGTTGTAGGCCGTATTTGCATTTTTTTCACCCTATTTGGGTATTAGGTATGGGGTGGGGGGGTCCTAAGGGATTAGTACCCACCCTGCTGATGCAGTTTTTCACCCTGCGCAGCTCCAAAATCAAAGTTTTCGAAACTTATTTTTCTGATACCGTGATCACCTAAAATGACCATCCAAGCTATGTAAAGCATGTTTTGGGTCGTATCTATGTTGTTTTTTCCCCTATTTTCGGTGTGTGTTGCTTGGGGTAGATTCTCTGCAAGGTGGACTTGCCGAAGGCAATAGAATCACCTCGCAAAAGGTTGTTAGATCAAAGCCAAGCAGGCGTATATAGGGGAAAACGCCACATACCACCCCATTTTGGCCTTTTTGGGGCTATTCGCGTAACCTACCCCAAGGGATTGAATTGTTAGTTTAACCCCTTGTAAAATCATTATTTTGTCCAATAAACGCATCCCCCAATGAGTTTTTGGTCCGGACCCCCCCCCCCCAAACCCCCCCACTTGAAACCCACTTTTTGGAGCTTTTGAGGGGGGGGGTGGGGGGGGGGTCAAAAATGTCGACAAAATGACCCCCCTTGTTTTGGGTCGAAAATCATGAATCTTTTGGTTTTTTTCGATTTTGAGCCGAAAAAGTGTTTCCGGGTCCCGACTGCATGGGGGTTTGTATGGGGCGGAGTGGGACGAGAAATGCAGTTTATGCACTTTTTAGCCATTTTTGCTATGTCGGCGGTTTTGGCGACCTCGGTGACCCCGTGGTACCCACTCCGAGGGGTGTGAGTGGGGATGTTGTGACAGTATATGCCTACTACGATATGGAAGGACGGTTTTTGCAGTCTCTAGCTTTGCTGAGAGCCGGTCACAACCCGTGCCAAAGACGCGAAAGGACTGTTTGCATCAATAATGGCCTAGCGAATGGGCCGGCCCACAACCTGCTCATGCAGTTTTTCACCCTAGGCAGCTCAAAAATCGAAGTTTTCCAAACTTGTTTTTTTGATATTGTGATCACTTAAAATGCACATCCAAGGAATGTAAAGCATGTTTAAGCATGTTTCAGGCCGTTTTTATGTGTTTTTCACTCTATTTGGGTATTGTGTGCGGGCGGCGGGGGTCTCCCAAGGGATTGGTACACAACCTGCTCATGCAGTTTTTCACCCTAGGCAGCTCAAAAATCGAAGTTGTCAAAATTTTTTTTTTGATATTGTGATCACCTAAAATGATCATCCAAGGTATGTAAAGCACGCTTAGGCCGTATTTGCATTTTTTTCACCCTATTTGGGTATTAGGTACGGGGGGGGGGGGGGGCTCCTAAGGGATTTGTACCCACCCTACTCATGCAGTTTTTCACCCTGGGCAGCTCAAAAATTCAAAGTTTTCGAAACTTAATTTTCTGATACCGTGATCACCTAAAATGACCATCCAAGCTATGTAAAGCATGTTTTGGGCCGTATTTATGTTGTTTTTCCCCTATTTTCGGTGTGTGTTGCTTGGGGTAGATTCTCTGCGAGGTGGACTTGCCGAAGGCAATAGAATCACCTCGCAGAGGTTGTTAGATCAAAGCCAGGCAGGCGTATATAGGGGAAAACGCCACATACCCCCCCACTTTGGCCTTTTTGGGGCTATTCGCGTACCGTACCCCAAGGGATTGAATTGTTAGTTTAACCCCTTGTAAAATCATTATTTTGTCCAATAAACGCATCCCCCAATGAGTTTTTGGTCCGGACCCCCCCCCCCAAACCCCCCCCCCCCACTTGAAACCCACTTTTTGGAGCTTTTGAGGGAGGGGGGGGTGGGGGGGGTCAAAAATGTCGACAAAATGACCCCCCCTTGTTTTGGGTCGAAAATCATGAATCTTTTGGTTTTTTTCGATTTTGAGCCGAAAAAGTGTTTCCGGGTCCCGACTGCATGGGGGTATGTATGGTGCGGAGTGGGACGAGAAATGCAGTTTATGCACTTTTCAGCCATTTTTGCTATGTCGGCGGTTTTGGCGACCTCGGTGACCTCGTGGTACCCACTCCGAGGGGTGTGAGTGGGGATGTTGTGACAGTATATGCCTACTACGATATGGAAGGACGGTTTTTGCAGTCTCTAGCCTTGCTGAGAGCCGGTCACAACCCGTGCCAAAGACGCGAAATGACTGTTTGCATCAATAATGGCCTAGTGAATGGGCCGGCCCACAACCTGCTCATGCAGGTTTTCACCCTAGGCAGCTCAAAAATCGAAGTTTTCCAAACTTGTTTTTTTGATATTGTGATCACTTAAGATGCACATCCAAGGAATGTAAAGCATGTTTCAGGCCGTTTTTATGTGTTTTTCACTCTATTTGGGTATTGTGTGCGGGCGGGGGGGGGGGGGGGGTCTCCCAAGGGATTGGTACGCAACCTGCTCATGCAGTTTTTCACCCTAGGCAGCTCAAAAATCGACGTTGTCAAAACTTTTTTTTGATATTGTGATCACCTAAAATGATCATCCAAGGTATGTAAAGCATGTTGTAGGCCGTATTTGCATTTTTTTCACCCTATTTGGGTATTAGGTGCGGGGGGGGGGGTCCTAAGGGATTAGTACCCACCCTGCTGATGCAGTTTTTCACCCTGCGCAGCTCCAAAATCAAAGTTTTCGAAACTTATTTTTCTGATACCGTGATCACCTAAAATGACCATCCAAGCTATGTAAAGCATGTTTTGGGCCGTATCTATGTTGTTTTTTCCCCTATTTTCGGTGTGTGTTGCTTGGGGTAGATTCTCTGCAAGGTGGACTTGCCGAAGGCAATAGAATCACCTCGCAGAGGTTGTTAGATCAAAGCCAAGCAGGCGTATATAGGGGAAAACGCCACATACCCCCCCCATTTTGGCCTTTTTGGGGCTATTCGCGTACCGTACCCCAAGGGATTGAATTGTTAGTTTAACCCCTTGTAAAATCATTATTTTGTCCAATAAACGCATCCCCCAATGAGTTTTTGGTCAGGACCCCCCCCCCCCCCAACCCCCCCACTTGAAACCCACTTTTTGGAGCTTTTGAGGGGGGGGGGTGGGGGGGGTCAAAAATGTTGACAAAATGACCCCCCCCCTTGTTTTGGGTCGAAAATCATGAATCTTTTGGTTTTTTTCGATTTTGAGCCGAAAAAGTGTTTCCGGGTACCGACTGCATGGGGGTTTGTATGGGGCGGAGTGGGACGAGAAATGCAGTTTATGCACTTTTTAGCCATTTTTGCTATGTCGGCGGTTTTGGCGACCTCGGTGACCCCGTGGTACCCACTCCGAGGGGTGTAAGTGGGGATGTTGTGACAGTATATGCCTACTACGATATGGAAGGACGGTTTTTGCATTCTCTAGCCTTGCTGAGAGCCGGTCACAACCCGTGCCAAAGACGCGAAATGACTGTTCGCATCAATAATGGCCTAGCGAATGGGCCGGCCCACAACCTCCTCATGCAGTTTTTCACCCTAGGCAGCTCAAAAATGGAAGTTTTCCAAACTTGTTTTTTTGATATTGTGATCACTTAAAATGCACATCCAAGGAATGTAAAGCATGTTTAAGCATGTTTCAGGCCGTTTTTATGTGTTTTTCACTCTATTTGGGTATTGTGTGCGGGCGGGGGGGGGGTCTCCCAAGGGATTGGTACACAACCTCCTCATGCAGTTTTTCACCCTAGGTAGCTCAAAAATCGACGTTGTCAAAACTTTTTTTTTTGATATTGTGACCACCTAAAATGATCATCCAAGGTATGTAAAGCATGTCTTAGGCCGTATTTGCATTTTTTTCACCCTATTTGGGTATTAGGTACGGGGGGGGGGGGGGGGCTCCTAAGGGATTAGTACCCACCCTGCTCATGCATCTTTTCACGCTGGGCAGCTCAAAAATTCAAAGTTTTCGAAACTTAATTTTCTGATACCGTGATCACCTAAAATGACCATCCAAGCTATGTAAAGCATGTTTTGGGCCGTATTTATGTTGTTTTCCCCCTATTTTCGGTGTGTGTTGCTTGGGGTAGATTCTCTGCGAGATGGACTTGCCGAAGGCAATAGAATCACCTCGCACAGGTTGTTAGATCAAAGCCAGGCAGGCGTATATAGGGGAAAACGCCACATACCACCCCATTTTGGCCTTTTTGGGGCTATTCGCGTACCGTACCCCAAGGGGTTGAATTGTTAGTTTAACCCCTTGTAAAATCATTATTTTGTCCAATAAACGCATCCCCCAATGAGTTTTTGGTCCGGACCCCCCCCCCCCAAACCCCCCCCCCCCACTTGAAACCCCTTTTTTGGAGCTTTTGAGCGAGGGGGGGGGTGGGGGGGGTCAAAAATGTCGACAAAATGACCCCCCCTTGTTTTGGGTCGAAAATCATGAATCTTTTGGTTTTTTTCCGATTTTGAGCCGAAAAAGTGTTTCCGGGTCCCAACTGCATGGGGGTTTGTATGGGGCGGAGTGGGACGAGCGCTATTGCAGTTTATGTTGTTTTTAGCCATTTTTGCTATGTCGGCGGTTTTGGCGACCTCGGTGACCCCGTGGTACCCACTCTGAGGGGTGTGAGTGGGGATGTTGTGACAGTATATGCCTACTACGATATGGAAGGACGGTTTTTGCAGTCTCTAGCCTTGCTGAGAGCCGGTCACAACCCGTGCCAAAGACGCGAAATGACTGTTTGCATCAATAATGGACTAGTGAATGGGCCGGCCCACAACTTGCTCATGCAGTTTTTCACCTTAGGCAGCTCAAAAATCGAAGTTTTCCAAACTTGTTTTCGTGATATTGTGACCACACAATGTGACCATCCAATGTATTTAAAGCATTTTTCAGGCTTTTTTTTTATGTGTTTTTCACTTCGTTTGGGTATTGGGTGCGGGGGGGGGGGGTCTCCCAAGGGATGGGTACGCAACCCGCTGATGCAGTTTTTTACCCTTGGCAGCTCCAAAATCGAAGTCTTGGAAACTTGTTTGTTTTGATATTGTGATCACCTCCTGTCCGCCCTTGTTTTTCTGGGCGGAAAGTAGTTCACAACCCCATCTGTGTCTCTACCGTAGTTCTGCAAAATTTTTAATTGTGTGCATAATGTTTACTTCCACCTCTTCGCCTGCGAAGACGGCCGCTAACTCCGGCGGTAGCTCTGGATCCGACGGCCAGGACGTGGCCAATACGTCCCCAAACCCGATGCGTGCGCTGCTAGCGCAGCAACAGGCGGCGCTGGCCTCTCTGCAGACAAAGCTGGACGAGCTCAGTGTCAACGACAAGTCAGGAGTGCCGGAGTGGACAGCCACAGCGGTCACTGAGCTGATGGCTAAGCCGAAACTGGCGTCTTGGATGCGACAATGTGGGGACACGTTGGGCGACTACGTCAAGGCAGTGGAGAGGCCTGTCGCCCGGCTGGTTGGCAGGGTCGGCGGGGGGGGGGGGGGGGGGGCGATCCCGGGGATCGACTGGCGTATCGGATGTGGTCGGTGTTGGTCGAGTCCCAGAAGGCCTACACGGAAAAGTATGCCGACCCGGCCGCGCTTTCCGCCTCTCAAGCGACCAACCTGCTGGATGGCCTCGATTGGCAGGAAGCCCGGAACCAAGGTGGGGACAACTTTACGTACAAAGGCATCAAGTTTGCCACCAGGGGCGGGGTGTTGCACTGGCGGACGGCCAAAGGCCGTTGGGTGCCCGAGACGGCTGTGGCGTCGCAGCCCTACAAGCGCTGCCTGGGATTGGGCCTGAACGAGGAGGCGGCTAGGCACTGGCACTTCCAGTGCCCTAACTGGTCCTCAGCTCCAGGGACGGGAACTGGAGTTGGGCGCCAGGTTCCTTTGGAGTCAGGCCCGGAGAGGGGGTCGGGCGAGTCGTCAGCGTGCCGGAGATAATGGCTACCGGACGCTTTCGTGTGGCAGCATTGGCTTGGACGGCTGCCCGTTCCGGTGTTCGCGCGGACGACCCGGCGACCGTGGCCATGCGCAGCTGGGCGTCCAGGACCCTTCGACGCTATCAGGGTTCCTTATTCGCGGTCGCGGATTTCGAGGAAGAGTGTACGCTGCCTACTGGAACGTCTACATGCCTTTCGGAGTACTTGCCAGCCAAGGTGTCATCGGGGGTGGCCCGGTCGACGCTCCGCAACGTGGTGTCGGCAGTACGAGGAGCGGAAGACCTTGGCCTCATGCCGCCCACCGTCCTCCCCATCCATTGGAGGTTGGCTAAAGGGGGACTGTCGTCGGGGCGTCAGCCCTATTTCAGTCCCCCCTCGCTGTCCTTCTTGGCCCAGGCGGCACGCACCCGTGAACAGCGCATTGCGCTGGGACTCGGATTTATCGGCTACGTGTTGTGGCTGCGAGTGTCTGAGGCGGCCACCATTGCACCTCGAGACCTGCAAGCGTCCGGCATGGCTTCTTTCACCGCTCCAAAAGTGGGGGGGTCGTCGGAAGAGAGACGTCCTCTGGGCCGCTGGGCGGTTGGCTGGGCTGCTTATCTCTTGGCTCTTGTGGGTGACTCAGCGGACCCGGCACAACCGTTCGCGGAGCGAGGAGCGTCAGGATTGGAGGACACCATTAAGGACATGCCGCGGAACTCACGGTGGAGCCATCTGCGATGGCATGCGTTCAGATGGGGCGGTTGTGCGGCGTTCTACCACAGGGGTCCCCACCTCCAGTTCCTCCTCTGGTGGGGGCGGTGGCGACGCCTTCAAACGGCGCTCGAGTACGCCACCAGGTACGCCGATCAGGAGGTTGCCGGGCCCCTTCTTTTACCCATGGCAGATGCTTGGGACTTTGTTGGCTACGTGTTGGAGGTTCCGCTCCAGGACCTCTGGCTGGAGGCCATGTACGCCAAGGAAACAGTCGCCATCAAGGATCTGGTCAAGGGGTTGGGCGCCCAACCTACTGCCGACACGCGGGAGCCAAAGCGCGCCGGCGACGGTGCGGGCGACGATCGAGTCCTCCGGTTCTGACTCCACAGAGTCTTCCTCGGAGTCGTCAGGTTTTTCCCTCGAATCGGCCGGGTCAGCCGCCGCAGCCGCGAAGCGAGGTGTTGGAGTGTCTGTACCGGGGTCCGCCCCGAGCAAACACGACGGAGGTGCATTCGCCGGCGGCGGCAAATCCGCTGCGGGGCGCCGACCGCGTGGCGGCGGGACAAAGCGCAAGCGGGGCCTTGCTGGCGCCTCGTCCTCCAAGTCAGCAGCCATGGATAAGGGCGTTAAGCCGGCGCCGAAGCGGTGGAGGTTGCCTGTTGTGGGCGGTACCGTACGTGTCCACGGCCCTGTACTGGGTGGCCCGAAGGTTGTGTTCTGTGGTGGCTCCGTCGGAAGTCGTCCCTTCGCCGGGGGCCGTCTACGTGGGCGTGGCGCCGACGGGCGTGCGAGCCCCGCTGGTCGTCCCCAAAAGGTACCTCGGAGGGGGGAGGGCCCGAAGTCACTCGCCCGGGGGGAGAGTCGATAGGCGAAGCTGGAGCCAGTGGGGTGGCGTGGAAGTTCAGACCGCGCGGGGAGCACAAACACAACCCCATCTCCCTCTGAGGGCGCTGCGTCCCGCGGGGCTCGGCGGGGACCGGGGTTAGGCGACCATCTGGCCGGAGGACCCTAGGGACCGCCAAACAATCACAACGGTGGATCTCCCGCCGACACGGGAGTCCTTCGGCTGGCTGGTATGCTGGGCCCCCGGAACGTTCATGATCAGTCCCCACCGGGCCCCGTGGTGCAGCCCGACGCCCTACGGCCGCCGCTGTTTCATCGGGGGGTGGGGTGAACCTCATTTCCCGCTCGTCCTTCGCGAATTGTGTGGTAAGCTGGGGTTGTTGTCCGTGGCCCTCAAAACTAGCGTCCGCCTCCTAATGCAGAGGACAACACACCTCTTTTTGTTGAGGGCCTTTGTCACGGCCGAGGATTTTCGGCTTCGTGATACAGTGAGCAGTTTTGTGCGGGTGCTCCGTGAGCTTCAGCCGGAGGGTTGGGCCAGCCTGATGCATGTCTCCACATCCCCCAAGCCAGTCCTGGAAGCGCCTGATCCCGAGGTGGCGGCTCGGGGGTTGGGAGATATAGGGACATACCACATCTCGGACGCATTATGGGATGAGGTTGTGGGGGAGGGGGTGGATCTGGAGCGGTTGGGTTCGGAGTTTGCGCCGGAAGTCCCCCCCCCCCCCCGCCGACGGTTCTCCACAGGCGTGAGACGGACCCGCTGGTGGAGCCCATGTTGCGCTCCCTGGAGCTGGGGGGGGGGGGGGGGGGTGGTGGAGAGGGTGGTGGAGGACCCTGGGCGGCCGCCACGTGCTGGCCCTTCATCATCCCGAAGTCCTCGGAGAAGGTGTCGGTAATTTTCCACTTGGTAGACTTCAACGACACCATGCAGCTGGGAAAACATGGCGGATCGCCTCAGTGCGTGGCCGCCGCGTGAGCCCCTTTATTGCACGCACATAGATTTGAAAAACGCCTTTTGGTCGTTTGTATTGCCGCCGAAGGCGGTGTGGGCGTTTCGGTTTGGTTTTCGGCCGGGAGGAGGGGCGCGGGTCATGTACCGCATGCACCGCATGCCGTTTGGGTGGAAATTTTCCCCGCTGCTGTGCCAATTGGCTTTGCAAAAGGTGATCGCGGGACTTGTCCCGCCACATACCATCATCTTCCATTATTTGGATGATTTTCTTTTGATGGGCGGGTATCCCGCTGAGCTTCGGGAGGTCACCCGGCGGGTGGTGGATGCGTTGAAAGCGGCAGGATTTTTGGTGTCGCCCAAGTCTGTCCTGGAGCCCACGACGCGCATTTTGTTCTTGGGGAAGCATATTGATACATGGGCACGACACATTTGGTCCCACCCGCGCGCGTATTTGCATATGTTTGCGCAATGTCTGCGTCTGGCGACTGCGGCCCACCCGCACCCCCTTCATTTCAATAAGGTGTTAGGTTTTATTCAATGGCATGTGCGGCTGCGTAGAGGCATGGGCCCATTTTTGGCTGGAGCTTACTGCTGGCAGCGGTGGGGAGCTGTTGGGCAGCCGGTCCCTCTTAAGGTGCTGCACGGGTTGGCCAGCGCGATAGTTTTCGCTATGGAGCCATGGTCTCCGCCTTGCACCCTGCGGTGGTCCTTGAAGTGTGCTCTGGGTCGCCCGGTGACGCTTAGCCGCCATGCTTTCGCCACTATGTTTGTGGATGCGGCTCTGGATGTGTTCCGGTATCGTGCGGGCTTGTTTATGCCTGGTAAGCACGAAGTGCGGTTTGTGGTTATCCGGAGCTGTGGGGGTTGTGTTGGGCTGTGAGACTGGCCAAGCGGTTGGGTTGGAGGTTTTTGGTTTTGGTGACCGATTTGCAAGTGGCGGGGGCACAGATGGTGTCGCTGCGCGCGCGAACTTGGCTGCACACGCAGAACAAGCTCTTGCGGTCCACTGTTATTAGGATGACGCAGTGTGGGCTGGTAGTGGGAGTGCATTGGGTGTCCACGGAATTTGAGCCGGCAGATCCACCGAGTCCCCTTGATGCGATGGCGTGCTCGTCCCCGTTGCATGCTTTGCGTTTGGCACAGTTCCGCTGGAGCATTGTGCGTGCGCGTGTGCCGGGTCCTGATGTGCTTGGGGTGGTTTGGTTGTGAACGTGCGAGACATTTGTGGGCGCTGGGTGCCGCGGGTCTTGGGGGACGCAGGGGTTAGGCGACCATCTAGCCGGGAAGCCCCGGGGAACACGAAACAGACACAACGGTGGTTCTCCCGCCGACTTTGGGGTCTTTCCGCCGGGTGGTATGCCGGGCCCCTTTGCGCGTTTGTGGTCAGTCCCCCCCCCCCCCCCGGGCCTGCTGGTGCGGCCCATGTGCCGGTGCCATGTTTGAGGTCCACTGTTGTCGGAATGACGCGGTGTGGGCTGGTGATGGACTGCATTGGGTATCCGCGGAACTTCAGCCGGCAGAACAGCCGAGTCGCCTTGGTGCGGTGGCATGCTCGTCCCCATTGCATACTTTGCGTTTGGCACAATTTCGATGGGGCTTTGTGCGTGCGTGTGTGCCGGGGCCTGATGTGCTTGGGGTGGCTTGGTTGTGAGCATGCGAGGCTTTGTGGGCGTTGAGTGCCGCGGGTCCTGGGGAGGCAGGGGTTAGGCGACCATATGGCCGGGGGGGGCCCGGAGAACACCAAACAAACACAACGGTGGTTCTCCCGCCGACTCTGGGGTCTTTCCGCCGGGTGGTATGCCGGGCCTCTTTGCGCATTCGTGGTCAGCCTCCCCCGGGCCTGATGGTGTGGCCCGTGTGCCGGTGCCGTGTTTGGTTGGGGTCGCGAGGCTGTGTGGGGATCAGGGGGAGGGGTACCGAGGGTGATTTCGATCCTGAGTTGTTGCTTGTGTGAACTCCTGTCTGCCCCTGTTTTTTTGGGCGGACAGTAGTTCACAACCACATATGTGTCTCTACTGTAGTTCCGCGAAATTTTTATTTCCCTCCCCCCCCCGCCCATCCGTCGGTACAGCCATTATGCCCCGCGTTGTCTCTTTGCCTTGCTTCCGCCCGCTGCCCCCGAGGGCGCCGGCTGACGCCCGCTGGCGCCGGTCGGTGGAGTAGCTCCGGGCGCGCGAGCAGCCGGTGTGCTACTTCCGCTTGTGGTTGAGGGGGTTCACCGCCAGCTTGGAGGGTCGGCCGCGGTCAGAGGCGCGTCTCCGTGATTCCGCACGCGCCCTCTTCGTGTTCCTCACCGTGCGACCGGGGCTGCTGCAGCTGGTGGACCTGCTGCCGGGGGCCTTTGCCGTGCTGGTGGCGACGGGTCTGCGCCTGCTTGCCTGCGTGAGCCGCACCGGGCATGGGCTGGTTGTCGCCCTGGCCGTGGTCCGCGCGGCCTTGCAGGGCCGGTTTGGGGCGCTGCATTGCGCGGCTCGGCGTGCACCGCGGGTGCACATGCGTGTGGCCAGGAGTGCGGCGGTGGTGGAGCGCCACGTCGCCCCGCTTTGGGACCAGGCCCCTGTCCCCCAGCGTCGTGCGGCGGACTGGATGCCGCAGATCTAGTGGGAAAGGCCTGCGGACCGCGTGTTGGTGGTGTCGGGTTGGTTGGACGTGCGGTGTTTGGGGCAGGCAGGGCACTTCGTTGGGCTGACCTGGGATGGGGAGGTGCTGTGCCCTCGCTTTGGGCGTGTGCGGGTTGGGGATGTGGGGGAGGCGGCGCAGGAGATCCTGCGGAGGATCCCCCGTGTGGAGGAGTTCTAGTTTTTCGTCGTGCCGCCGCCGGGCGCCGTTGGCGATTGGCCGGGCGCGCAGCCCTTGCCCCCACACACTCCATGCTGGGAGCCGCGAGTGGGTGGTCGTAGGCTCTACGTGGCGGCCACCACAACGGCGGCTGATTGGCTGGCCCACCGCACGTCTGTCCGTGGCTTCGTTGATGCTGCGTGTCCCTGTCCGCCAGTGCGCCGTAGATGAATATGGGAGCCCTGACTCTCTCTCAGTTTGTATTTTTTTTTGCCCCTTTTTGCAATTTGTGAGCTGCCCTGGATAAACAAACACAACGGTAGTCATCCTGCCGACCAGGGCGCTCACGTATTGTTGCCTTTTCTTTCCTTCAGGGAGCGGCAGCAAGGCTTGGGCCGCTGTCTTTGGCCTTCTCTTGCTTCGTTGCACTGACCCGGGTGAGGCGCCGGCGCTCGCCCCACTGTTTGATTGCGACGCTGGGTTTATTTTGTGACGTCATGCTGACCCTTTGCAAGCTCGCGACGTGTGTTGGACTCTGGGGAGCGGCTTTGTCGCACTGCGGTGGTTTGTAGCTCGTACGATTGACGGAGGTTTTTTGGTGACACGGTGCATACATGAGGGTTCCCTCGGACGGGCTGGTTGGGTCCTGCGGTTGTGACTGCAGAGTCGGCATTGATGAGGGTGATGGTGGGTGGTGTGAGTCAGAGGGAACCAGTCTATTGTGTTGCCCCTCGGGGGCTCGCTGGCTTTGGGGCACGTTATACAGTACTCATCCATGGTGAACGGCCATAGTACTGTCTCAGACTGTCTCCGAAGGTGATTTCGATCCTAAGTTGTTGCTTGTGTGAACTAAAATGATCATCCAAGGTATGTAAAGCATGTCTTAGGCCGCATTTGCATGCTTTTCACCCTATTTGGGTATTAGGTACGGGGGGGGCGGGGGGCTCCTAAGGGATTTGTACCCACCCTACTCATGCAGTTTTTCACCCTGGGCAGCTCAAAAATTCAACCTTTTCGAAACTTATTTTTCTGATACCGTGATCACCTAAAATGACCATCCAAGCTATGCAAATCATGTTTTAGGCCGTATTTATGTCGTTTTTCCCCTATTTTCGGTGTGTGTTGCTTGCGGTGGATTCTCTGCAAGGTGGACTTGCCGAAGGCAATAGAATCACCTCGCAGAGGTTGTTAGATCAAAGCCAGGCAAGCGTATATAGGGGAAAATGCCACATACCCCCCCCCCCATTTTGGCCTTTTTGGGGCTATTCGCGTAACCTACCCCAAGGGATTGAATTGTTAGTTTAACCCCTTGTAAAATCATTATTTTGTCCAATAAACGCATCCCCCAATGAGTTTTTGGTCCGGACCCCCCCCCCCCAAACCCCCCCACTTGAAACCCACTTTTTGGAGCTTTTGAGGGGGGGGGTGGGGGGGGTCAAAAATGTTGACAAAATGACCCCCCCCCCCTTGTTTTGGGTCGGAAATCATGAATCTTTTGGTTTTTTTTTCGATTTTGAGCCGAAAAAGTGTTTCCGGGTCCCAACTGCATGGGGGTTTGTATGGGGCGGAGTGGGACGAGAAATGCAGTTTATGCACTTTTTAGCCATTTTTGCTATGTCGGCGGTTTTGGCGACCTCGGTGACCTCGTGGTACCCACTCCGAGGGGTGTGAGTGGGGATGTTGTGACGGTATATGCCTACTACGATACGGAAGGACGGTTTTTGCAGTCTCTAGCCTTGCTGAGAGCCGGTCACAACCCGTGCCAAAGACGCGAAATGACTGTTTCCACCAATAATGGCCTAGTGAATGGGCCGGCCCACAACCTGCTCATGCAGTTTTTCACCCTAGGCAGCTCAAAAATGGAAGTTTTCCAAACTTGTTTTTTTGATATTGTGATCACTTAAAATGCACATCCAAGGAATGTAAAGCATATTTCAGGCCGTTTTTATGTGTTTTTCACTCTATTTGGGTATTGGGTGTGGGGGGGGGGATCTCCCAAGGGATTGGTACACAACGTGCTTATGCAAGTTTTCACCGTGGCCAGCTCAAAAATCGAAGTTGTCAAAACTTTTTTTTTTGATATTGTGATCACCTAAAATGATCATCCAAGGTATGTAAAGCATGTTTTAGCACGTGTTTATGTAGTTTCCACCCTATTTAGGGTGTGTGTTGCTCGGGGTAGATTCTGTGTGAGGTGGACTTGCCGAAGGCAATAGAACTACTGCCGTGTAGGCTGTTTAGTGACACTTGAAAAATCTTCAAAATCACCTCGCAGAGGTTGTTAGATATAAGCCACACAGGCCCGTATACTGGGGAAACGCCACATACCCCCCCCATTTTGGGCCTTTTTGGGGCTATTCGCGTACCCTACCTCAAGGGGTTGAATTGTTGGTTTCACCCCTTGTAAAATCCTCATTTTGTCCAATAAACCCACCCCCCAATGAGTTTTTGGTCCGGACCCCCCGACCCCCCCCCCCCCCACTTGAATCCCCCTTTTTTCGGGTTTTGAGGGAGGTGGGGGGGCGTTAAAATTGTCGACAAAATGATTCCCCCCTTTATTGGGTCGAAATTCATGAATCTGTTGGTTTGTTTCGATTTTGAGCCGAGAAAGTGTTTCCGGGTCCCGACTCCATGGGGTTTGTATGGGTCGGAGTGGGACTAGCGCTCATGCACCTTAAGCAGTTGTTAGTCGTTTTTGCCACGTCGCCATTTTTGGCGACCACACTGACCCAGAGGTACCCCCCCCATAAGGGATGTGAGTGGGGATGTTGTGACGGCATATGCCTACTAGAATATGAAAGGACATTTTTTTGCGGTCTCTAGCCTTACCCAGGGCCGGTCAAAACCCGTGCCAAAGACGCGAAATGACCGTTTCCACCAATACTGGCTTACATGAATGAATGGGCCGGTGCACAACCTGCTCATTCAGTTTTCCACCTTGGACAGCTCCAAAATCGAAGTTTCCAAAGCTTATTTTGTTTTTTGATATTGTGACCACACAAAATGACCATGCAACCTATGTAAAGCATGTTTTACGCCATATTTATGGGTTTTTCACCTTATTTGGGTATTGAGTGCGGGCGGGCGGGGGCGAGGTTCCAAGGGATTGGTACACAGCCTGCTTATGCAGTTTTCACCTTGGGCAGCTCAAAAATCGAATAATCTTATTTTTTTGCTATGATAGCCACACAATATGACCATCCAACTTATGTACAGCATGTTTTAGCCAGTAATTGTTTATTTATCACCCTATTGGGTTATTCGGTGCGCGGGGGTGGTGGCGGGGGGGTTGGGCTCAAGGGATTGGTAAACACCCTGCTCATGCAGTTTTTCACCCTGGGCAGCTCAAACATCGAAGTTTCCGAAATTTGATTTTTTGACATTGGGACCATACGAAATGACCTGCAACCTATGTAAAGCATCTTTTAGGCAGTATTTATGTGCTTTTCACCTTGTTGGGGTATTGGGTCTTGGGGGGGGGGTCTCCCAAGGCTCTGATACACAACCTGCTGATGCAGTTTTTCTCCATGGGCAGCTCAACAATCGAAGATTCCGAAACTTTTTTTTTGATATTATTATCACCTAAGCTGACCATCCAAAATATGTAAAGCATGTTTTAGGCAGTATTTATGTGGTTTTTACCCTATATTTGGTGTGTGTTGCTCGGAGTAGATTCTCTGCGAGCTGAATTTGCCCAAGGCAATAGAATCACCTCGAAGAGAGGTTGTTAGATCAAGCGCAGGCGCGGGCGTCGTGTACCCCCCTTTTTTGGGGTCATTCGCGTAGCATACCCCAAGGCATGACATTTGATGTCCAACCCCATGTAAAATCATTATTTTGCCCAATAAGACAATGGATTTTTTGATTCTAAGGTCTCTATCGCCTAAAACTGGATATCACTTTTTTGAGGGGGGGGGGGATGGGGGGTGGTCAAAAGTTTTCGCTCAGAAGGCTCCAAGCAGTGGGGAGGCGAGCCGCCAACTACAGATTTTTAGGTTGGCGGTTCGAATCCTGGTCGATCGGCTGTCGTCGGGCCGCGCCGCTGGGCCGCGCCGCTGCCATGTTCGCCCGGCCGGGGTTCGAACCGCCGACCAAAATGTCGGCGGACAGCCGCTTTACCGTTCGGCCACTACTTACGCTGCGGCTCCTCTTCCTCCCCACTACTTAGGGCCGAGTCTGGCACTGACAAAAAACCCAAACTGTGTGTTTCCGTGTGACTGACTGACTGCTGGCCTGGCTAACTGACTGATTGACTGACCGTCAGCCTCTCTTTGAGGTGCACTGCTGAAGGCAATAGAATTTGACTTTTTCCGAAACCCTTTTGATGCCTCTAGGATGGGTTTGGGTAATCATTTGGTGACAATACGGGTACTTGAGCACCCATGGGGAACCACATAGTGGCTGCTAGGGCCATGTAGCCCGAGACATAGGCCCTCCAAAAACCTCAAATCACCTCGTAGAGGTTGGAATATCAAGGCCACGCATATCGGGGAAAACACCACATACCCCCCCATTTTGGGCCTTTTTGGGCATATTCGCGTACCCTACCTCAAGAGGTTGAATTGTTAGTTTAACCCCTTGTAAAATCATTTTTTGTCCAATAAACGCATCCCCAATGCGTTTTTGGTCCGGAGCCCCCAGACCCCCTCCCCCCCTTCACTTGACACCCGCTGTTGGGAGCTTTTGAGGGAGGTGTCAGGGGGCGGGCTGGGGGTCAAAAATGTTGAAACAATGACCCCCCCTTTTTTGGGTTGAAAATCATGAATCTTTTGGTTTTTTTTTCGATTTTGAGCCGAGAAAGTGTTTCCGGGTCCCCACTCCATGGGGTTTGTCTGGGGCGGAGTGGGACTAGCGCTGATGCAATTTATGCACTTTTCAGCCATTTTTGCTATGTTGGCAGTTTTGGCGACCTTGGTGACCCCGTGGTACCCACTCTAAGGGGTGCAAGCAGAGATGCTATGATAGTCTATACCTACTAGGATACAAAAGGATGTTTTTTTGCAGTCTCTAGCCTTGCCCAGGGCCGGTCAAAACCCGTGCCAAAGACGCGAAATGACCGTTTCCACCAATACTGGCTTACATGAATGAATGGGCCGGTGCACAACCTGCTCATTCAGTTTTCCACCTTGGACAGCTCCAAAATCGAAGTTTCCAAAGCTTATTTTGTTTTTTGATATTGTGACCACACAAAATGACCATGCAACCTATGTAAAGCATGTTTTACGCCGTATTTATGGGTTTTTCACCTTATTTGGGTATTGAGTGTGTGTGGTGGGGGGGGGGGGGGGTTCCCAAGGGATTGGTACACAACCTGCTTATGCAGTTTTTCACCTTGGGCAGCTCAAACATCGAAGTTTCTGAAACTTATTTTTTTTATATCGTGACCACACAAAATGACCATCCAACCTACTTAAAGCATGTCTTAGGCCGTATTTATGTAGTTTCCACCCTATTTGGGTGTGTGTTGCTCGGGGTAGATTCTCTGCGAAGTGCACTTGCCGAAGGCAATAGAATTTCCGAAGCTGATTTTTTTTTTACATTCTAATCATCCACAATGATCAATTATCCTATGTAAAGCATGTTTTAGACGCTATTCATGTGTTTTTCACCCTATTCGGGTGTTTGGACGGGGGCAAGGGGCTGGGGCACAACCTGCTTAATGCAATTTTCCACTGTCGGCAGCTCAAAAATGGAAATTTTCAAAACTGATTTTTTTTTGATATTTTGACCATTCATAATGATCTAATATCCTACCTAAACCATGTTTTAGACCCCCTGTATGTGTTTTCCACCCTATTTTGTTGTTGGAGGGCGGATGGGGGGTTTCTGAATGACTTCCTGACTAGCTAACTGGTTGACCGACTGTGCTCCCTCCCTCTTCGAGGTGTCCTGCCGATAGCCTTCAGAATTTTCTCTGCCACCAATTGGTTTGACCCCCCCCCCCCCCGCCCATTCCCTGAGAGCCCCCCCCCCCCCCATTTAAAAAAAGCCCTGGCCTACCCCCTAAGACCCTGCCCCCTTTGTCATGAGCAAGTGGAGGGTTAGCACACGGGGCACGGGTCCTGCTTGTGGTGTACAGTGTACAGAGACACGTGGTTGAGCTGGATGAAGCAGGAGGAGGAAGATGAAAAAGGAGACCAAGGCTTCACGGTATGTCGTGCGTGTTTGCATGTGTCTTGGCGGTATTGCGTGCATGAATCCCATCCGCCTGCGCCGGACATGGCAGGGCTTGCCACCGACCTCACAAGGTGGGCGCTTGAGGTGCAGCGCAACTGTCAGGGCAACCGGGGACAACCCGGTGCGAGTGGGGAGAGCAAGCATTTGCACCAGCCGCCGCGGCAGTGGGCGTTGGTGAGTGGCAAAAGATCCCATTTTTCCGTCGGTGAGCACGGTGAGCGGATTTTTACAAACGGAACTGTGGGGAAGGTCTTCGACCTCCGGAAAAATGGGGGAAATGGCACCATGAAAAATGGGTGTATTTCGTCCCATTTTCCCCCCATTCCCCCCCCCCCCCCCATTTTGGTCCCATTTTCCTCAACCGCATCCCGCCACAACCCTCCACAACCCACATCCCATGTGCTATGCCCGCTATTTCCTCAGCCCCCCCACCATTTCGCCCCCCTTTCCCCCCCATTTCCCCCATTTTTCCAGACTCCCAAATCCTGTTTTGGTGCGTTGGTAAGTGCGATGGCGGTGAGCGCGGATGCCTGGGGCACTGTGGGCTTTGTGGCCTTTGTGCCCGTGCTGTGGCTGTGTGTGCCGGTCTTTTTAACGGTGTGTCCCGCGCCACTGACCTGTTATGTCCAGAGAACCGGCTGTTGTATGAGCACATGGACGCTTGGCTTGACCCCCCGGGCATGTCAGCGACGTCTGTGCGACGCAACATGACGGCGCTTGCGGATGGAGTGGGATGACCGGGGGGTGCCAAGGCCGCCGGAGGACTGGAGCGGCGGTCACTGACTGGGGGACGTACCTTGTCGGTTGCCGGCTGCCGGTGGTGACGGTGTGCGCGTACGTGTGTCTGTAGTGGGCACCCGGTGGGGCCTGCCTGGGCACACATTAGACCAAGAAAATTGTGAGGAGGACCCCCCCCCCCCCGGCCCATCCCCCCCTCCTCCCTTTCCTAGTCACCTGAAACAAAATTCTTCGGCGCCTTTGGCGCCAAGGCACTGTGTGTTCCTCGGGGCAATGTTCAGGGTGTGAGTCAGCTATTCGCATTTAATAGTGTCTCTATGACAATGGACTGCCACTGACTGGATGATACTGACTGAATGGACTGATACTCTCTTATTCTGGACACAGATTTTGCCACAAATTGATTGCTTTGAGTTTAGCTTTGCACTGTGACCTTTGTTGACAAGGAGGAGGTCAACCGAGTATGCGCTTGTGGTATTCAAAAAAAAAAATCCGGCGCCTTTTGCGCCGAATATGTTTGGGAGTCCTGTCAGCAAGAAGGAGGGTCAGCCCCCCCCCTCCTCCGCTCCGATGCGTGCCTGCCATATCCCGGTCTCTCGGTCGCAGGAGAAGGATCGCGCGGCCGTCATCAATCGGTTGGTGGCCGCCAGTGAGAAGCTGCTGGTAGCCGCTGGGAAGGACAAGGAGGCCGTCGGGGACGACGAAGGTGCTGTGTGTCCAAGGGTGCGCACCGCCGGGTCTGTTGGGCTGGGGGGGGGTCGTGGCGGGAGGTGCATTGGGCGGCACTGTTATGTTGGCCGGGTGCCAGAAGGTGGGGAGTTAAGGGGGGGCGGGGCAGGGATGCATTGGAAGGGGGGCAGGTACCCCCCCTCCCACCCTCCAGGGCGCCCAGCCTGTGCCCAGCCTGTCGCCCTAACGGCAAGTGCCAGCTTCAAATGCATTTGTAACCAACAGTAACCGCCCCCAACCGCTTTGGCAACCTCCTCTAATCGCCTGTTCAACCGCTGCTTGGGCCGCCTCTGAACTCCCTTCCCTTCTAAAGCACCCCTGGGAGGGGTTTGGGGGGGGGGGGGGGATGCACGGCTGTTGGGAAGAGGTTGGAAGTGGTCGGGGGAGGGGAGGTTCAGACAGGGTGGGGAAGACACCTTTGCCCCGTTTTCCGGCAATGGATGGTCGCTTGGTGAATGTTTTCTTGACATCAGTGTTACGGTCGCCTGGTTTTGTGTCCTGCCTTCGGGGGATCAGCTTCCCTCTACCGAGCGGCCGGAGACTGCCGCCTACACAGCATGTTGTTGGTTGAAGCATGCCCTAAAAGTGCATGTGAGGAGGTATCGCCACCTCACACCAGTTTTTGGGTGGTGTTAAGCCCTGAAAATGCAACAGCGTGCAAACACCCGTTTCACACAAAGATCGGCACGCAATCAAATGCCACTTTTTTTAAAGGCCAGCCACCCTTGGGGGTGCTAATCCTGCGGCGCGCAGTTTCGGTAATTGTCGTGGAGCAAGCGAAATTGGAACCCTTGGAACCCTTTTGTACCTGTGGCTCACTCACGGCCAAGTGGACATATGCATTTGGGGCTCATTTGGGGCTCAGTCATGCATCGTGGTGTCTTCCTTCCTACTTCATTCATGCAAAATTGAGGAAACTTGATGCGGTGCTAATTACCCAAAAGCTATAAGCGCTCCCCTTGCCCTCTCCACTTGCCACGTGTACTCCAACCAGATGTGTGCAAGCACTGTGTGCATCTGCACAAGTGCCGCGCGTCCCTGTTCCGCAGGTTGTCGTGCTAGACATACACATAGCATATCTACACACAAATTTAGATGGTAGGATTTGAGTACGGGTACCCCGGAGGGAGAAAGATCCTGTTAGCAGCGGCGGTGGATGTTAGTAAAGCCTTCGGAACTGAAAACCGAGCCCAGAGCTCTTCAGGGTGACTTATCCCTCTGTTCTCCGCGGGATCGAGCACGATCCCGCGGAGTGGAACGGAACGCCACCACAGCCAGCACAAGCGGGAGCAACGGCACAAATGCCTCCAAGAATCAACAGCAGTTGTCTTGGACCCGCAACCATCCGTTGCATGAGTGAAAAAGGCTTTTCAAAACTGGTCCCTAAGTCAAAGCCGCGGCGCTCCCGGTTCACGCAACTCAAGGACCCCCCCCCCCTTCGGAGGGCCCACTGGGCTTGGGATAGTGCCATTTGACCGAGGCCTTTGGGCCACCTCTTCCCGCAACGCGGGGACCCCGTGATGCTACGCTGGTGCCTTACAATGGGGGATGATGAGTCACACCCACCCCCGGGTCACAAGGCCATGCCCCCCCCCCCACCCTCTACAGAGGGCCCTCCTGGCCCAGCTTGGTGTAGACCAGCGGGTGTATAGACCGGCTGAGCCGGGAGTCTCGTGAGTAGTAGCGGCATCATTTGCAAGGATCAGACCGGGGTCAATACCGATCTAAAGGGCTGATTCGACACGCCCCCAACACACACACACACACACACATGCTCCCCTGTGGTATCAACTACACTTCTGCTCTGCACGGGTCCTTAAGACCCCTGAAAAAAATTTCTGCCAATAACCGCCCTTAAGGACCACTGCCAGGGATCATCAACCGCCAAACGCTGCCAACCACCACCAACCGCCAACTGCCAATCGCCAACCACCAATTGCCACCAACCGCCGCCAACCACCATTACTCCACAAAGAAATGATACCTGATGCACTCAAATGGATCTTGTTGAATATGAGCTACATGAACACTTTCATGCCATACCCTAACAAGCAGAGGTTGAGGGGGTCCCTTCGGACATGCCCTCCTTCCACTTGGACATGTCGGCCGGGGTCAAGAGTTTCTGGGCCTCCTTCTTGAATCTAGCTAACTCCTTGAGCTCAGCTTGGATCTCTCGTACACCGTCAACGATTTCGTTTCTCTCGGCTTATGGTCCACGTTGGCCTTGATGAAGGCAGCCTTGTCCGCGGCGCACCATCGTCAGGTCTTGTGGTCATGGTGATGTGGCTCTTGCCAGCCATAACACACAAAACACAACTGCCAACTGCAAATCGCCACCAACCGCCAACCACCAGCTGCCAAACTCTGAAGTAGAGAAGGCCCCATGACCAAGAAGCAGAGACCGTCCCCGCGAGCTTTCGTTTATGTTGGCGTTACGAAGGCGTTTTTCGTTTTTTTTCCTTAAGGACCTTCTGGTTCAGGGTCACTCGCCCCGCCCTCGCAATACGGGTCTGCATCAGTGATAGCCATAAGAACAGGTCAAATTTTTTGGTGGGTGTGGGAGGGGGTTGGGCTATCTGTCACTCAGTGACAGATGGAGACTGACAAATGGGACCGGCAAGTGGGGAGAGTAACACATCCTCCTTTGTTTGTCCGGTTCGCTGTGCGTACTGGGGGTTAACCTCTATGTACACCTCGCGAAGGACGGACCGGCGTCCGCCCTTCAGGTCTGCTCCCTTGACGCCCTGCCGTGGCCGCCGCTCCCGCTAGGCGGGGGCGGTGGCGTATGCTCTCCGGGGGGTGGGGGCGTCCCGCGCCGCTGTCCGCGCGCTCCCCCCTCCCCGGCTGGTGGTGCCTTCGACCGCCCGGCGCCGCCCGAGGCCGGCTGTGGCCGGCTGGGGGGGGGGGGGGCGCCCTGGTTGCCGCGCGTGTGCCCCGTGGGGGTGGCTGGTCTGCCGCGGGGGGGTATGGCTGTCCCCCCTGGGACGCTCCCTCCCTGTCCGCCCGTTCCCGTCGCCGTACTGGTCCCGGCTTGCCCGCTGGGCCCCGGAGGCGCGCCCCGGCCCCCCTCCCCGCCCCCCCTGGTGCCCTCTGGGGTGGGGGGGGGGGTGTCGCGGGGGGGGGGGTGTCCCTGTGGCTCGTCCCCCTGTCCCCGGTGTTGTTCTCCTGGCCTCCGCCTCGCCCTCCGTGGCCGAGGGGCGGGGGGGGGGGGGCTCGTTCCCGGAGCCGTGCTCCCTGTCCGCCCCCTGCGGTCGGGGCGCCCTCTCGGCCCGTGGGCTGTGCCCTCGTTCCCCCTGCTGCCCCGCCCTCCCATCCCCGGGGGGGGGGGGGGGCTGGGGGTGCTGGGGCTGGGGGTGGGGTCCTTGTGGGCTGCGCCCCCCCCTCCCTTCGTGCCCTCTTCCGGCGTACCCCGCCGCGGGCGAGGACCTCGTCTGGGCTCTCGCCCATCTCCTCGGAGTCGGCGTCGTCGTTGTCCTCCTCGCGTTCCGCCCGCCCGCGCCGTCCGGCCACTCGCGGGGGCCGCAGGCACTGCCGTTTGTGCCGGGGCTCGTCCAGCCCGTCCGGTGGCGGTCTGCTGGGCCCTCCGCGCGCCGGTTGCGCCGCCCTCGGTGCTGCTCCTTCTGCCGGCGCCGTGCTGCCCGTCGCCAGCCAGCTCTGCATCGCTCCCGCCGCCGCTCGTCTCTCCCCCGGCGGTAGCCGTCGGATACCCGGGCGCGACATGGCCCGTCCCCGCTCCACCGGGAGGCACGTGGGGAGAGTAAGATATATTTTGGCACAGATGTGGGTAAATGGGACGCCAAAGGGGCCGGACCACATGTGTCTATATCTCAAAATGCTCAGATTTTTGTGGAGACTTCAAATATGGGTGAAAAACCTAAAAAAAATTGAACCCCTGACCCAACCTCTGAGTCAGCCCTTGGCTGCTGGCCCATCCATCTGTCCTGTCACCTGTCACTCGAAGGGGCGGGGGAGGGGGTAGCAGTGATGGGACCACAATGGCTATCACTGTCCGCATTCGCGTCTTCCCTGTGCCTCACGCAGCTGGTGCGACCGCGAAAGCGGCGCGGCGGAAGGAGGCCTCCCCGGCGCAGCTGGACTGGGACGACTACACGGCGGTCCACGGCATTTCAGGGCCCGCAGATGAGGTGCTGGAGGACTGGGAGGAGCACGCCACGCCGCAGGACACGGAGCCCGTGTTCGAATCCTGGGAGGATTTTGAGGAGACGGATGAGGGGACTGCGCGGCCGGGGGAGGGGGCGGAGGTCGAGCAGACAGAGGAGCAGGTGTGCGACGACGGCGCAGCGGGCGCCTGCAGTGGGCAGGGGCCTGGTCAGGGGCCTGGCACTTGTGTGTAGGGACTCTCCAACTGGCACTTGGTACCCAACGGCTGTGCCCATCGTCATCAACAACTTTTGCCCCCGCGCCTGTGCCGGTAGTTTTGTTCCTGTGTACAGCCCCCGGAAGCCGCCCCCCACCCGCTTTTGCAACTGCTGTGCTTCCACTCTCCTGCAGCCCCTTGAGCGCATCTTGAGTGGGGGCGGGGCTCGGGCTGCAATTAAATGCAGGGACCGTGGGTTTTTGGACGTTGGTGATGGGGTGGAGGTCAATGGGGCCCTGGAAGCTTGGGCCTGCGGTTCGGCAGTGGACCAGTTCTGGGGGGTGGTTCCTGGGGCGGGGCCAGGCCTGTGTTTGCCGGGGGATGCCGGCCTTCTTTGGCCTTTGGGCCTGCACCAATGTAACCGTCCAGCATCTTGTGCCCAATGGACGAGCCCATCACCACTTTTGCCATTGCGCCTGCGCCGGTAGTCCCCCTCTTTGTCAAGCACAGCCCAAGACCCCGCCTCCTCTATGACTGAACTCACACCTTCCCAATGAAGCAACAGAGAGTGTGTGTCGGTGCACACAACCCCCCCACCCCATCTGTCTGATGACTGATGCCTGACTGACAGCTATTGACTGTGTTTGTGTTGTACTAACCGAAGTCAGACATGATGTTCTTTTTTCTCTTTCAGACACAGTGTGTGTCTTGGGGTTTAACCAGGTCTAACATAGAGAATAACGATGCACTTATGCCTTACTGTGGAGTGCATTACCTTCGGTTTGCATTTGTCTGCTTTTTAAATCGTTCTCATCCCCGCCATCTGCCTGAGCAACACTACCCTTGCCCACCTCCCTCTGCTGCCATTGGGCTTTGGCTTTGGCTGCAGCTGCAGCTGTGGCTGCAACATGCAACAGGCTGTGGCTTTGAGGGGGGGGGGTCATCGCGCCAAGCATTCGCCAGGCATCTTTTCGGGCCATTTTTGATACGGAGCCCTAATCCATGTTTTTTCATGGCCCCTTTTCGGTTGGCGATATGGACCGGCCCCTTTTTGGTTGGCGATATGGACCGGGCCCTGCTTTTACTTTCATTCATTTCGTTGGTTGGTTGGATTTGCCCCTTGGCCCCAGCACATCCGCGGATGTGTTGATTTGGGATGCATACCCGCGGTCATTTCTTTGATTTTGAGGTTGGGGGCCATGACGGCGCTTCTGAAGGCCGGATTCATGTCATTGTGCCATTCATTGGAAGAAAGAGTGGAACTTTGATGCCCCGGCAACATTCGTACAATGATGTGCATGGGTCTTTGGCCGCCTGAAGTGCACCTTGTTGTGCAACCCCATGATGCCACCAGGGACAGATCACACGGAGGAAGAAATCACTAAAAAAAATAATGCGTTCAACTTGCGGTCAGGTGTAAAATATTTCTTAAAGCTGTTTCCAAGGAGCACGCTTTCAGAGCAACCGAGAAACTCTTTTTTTTTGGAAGGTTGAGTGTGCGAGGCCTCGCGCACTCACATAACTTAGGGACATGATTGGTGAAACTTTTGTGCAATGCCAAAAATGAGGCCATGTACGATGGCATACGTCATTCCATACTCCGATATTCGAATTTGTCAAAACCTTGACAACACAACTGCCTAGAATGTAGTGTTTTGTGCTAAGTGTGCACCATTCTCTAAGAAATCATGCTTCTCTTTCAGAGGCATACCTAAGAATTTTTACAAAGGTGGTCATCTTCATTCTTTTCCCCAGATGTGGGGTACTTTTGCACTTGTTTTCGCTGCCAAATCAACATTTTGAGCAACTGCCACTGGCAGAAGACCCGTGTAAAAGACTTTCTTCAATGCTGCTACAAAATGTTTAACTATACACCCTTTGTGCGCGAGGGCTCGTGCACTCAAAGGGATATTTCAACTTTTTTGGGCCTACGTTGATGGTGCCTTGCATCCAGTAGCATGTTTTCAAGGCTTATCAGGGCATTTGCATTTGTGGACCATAGAGGCGGTGCACTCTTCCCTTACATGGCTATAGAGAAATACCAGGCATTTTTGCACTAAGCTACATGCTAACAGGTGTGACAGAAAAGCATATCCAAAGGCCTTGAAAAAGTGACTTACATGGGGCTGAGTGCGCGAGGCGTTGCACACTCACGCTCTCCAAGCAATCACATTTTGGTGTAGTCATCTTCCCCTTGCATAAACCAACCACCCTTAAGAGGTTTTTTTTAGATTGCGCGCAACAAGGTTATTCTCGGAGATTGGTTTATCGACTAAAACCATCTATTATCCGCTCCGTTTTGAACAAAAAAAAAACAAAATTTTCATGTTCATAAATAGTTCAAAAAATGGTCCAAATGGGTAAAAAAATACTTTTTCAGTCACCCCAATTATGCGGTATCCCTGTTACAAGCAAATTTTTTTTTTCGGTGTCCGTTTTCCGGTCCCTTGTCTAAAAAAGAGGGTGCACTTTAGGCGGCCTAAGTGGGTGGTATAGGGCACACATTGAGCATTTGTTTGGACAGTTGTGGCATTGGGGTTTGGTTAGCAACGTCTGGTGTGGCGGCCCCAATGAGTTGCACCAGTCCGTGTGTGATTTGTTGCATTTCAAACATTTTTGCATTCGGAGGCAGGTCTGTCACCCTCCTTATGGACCATGGGACCATGTCCCGCCTCATGTTTGGACTGATAAAGCAACCGGGCCACCACGCAAGATGAGGGAGCGGATGAGGCAGATGTGTGTGCCTTGTATTTTCAGAAGTGCTCCACCGTCACAGTTTGTGGTGAGTGCCAAGAGAAATATTATGATGAATGTATTGATGCCCACACTTGCGGGGAACAAAGTGTTTATTAGCCAATACATGAGCAATACACATTGCTGTGTTGAAACTCTCCATTTTCACGTTATGCAGCATGCTTTGTAGGGTAGGTTTGCAGTCCAATCGACTTGGGGGTTAACTTGGAGGGCTCCTCTAGCGGAGGGTAAATCCGGGGTTAAAATCGGGATAGTCAATACAAAAGTAGCACGCCGGGCATGCGCCGGGCAAACACCCCCCCCCCCCTGGGTTCGGTTTTGGATTTGGGTTTGGGTTTGGCTTTGGCATAGCACAGCGGGGAAGACCCGGGCATGGGCATGGGTTGGGACAACGTCTGGGACGGCCAAGGGCAAGGGCAACGGTGGGGGCAAGGGAAGGGGCAGGTACCTGACGATTGGCAAGCGCGAGGTTGCGGGAAGTGTAGGGAAACGGGACAGCGCAAATGGACTGCAATCTGAAAGGGGCTGCAAGGATCCAAGCTTGATCTGCATAGGAAGCGGGCCCCAGTGAAAATTGCCCAAGGCATCACCATCTGAGCCAAGCCCGCACTTGAGACTGTTCCTCAAACTCAAATGCGACAACCATCTGATGTGGGATGTTATTAGTAATCACCTTGCCCCCCCTACTACACTGTCACTTGGGTACTTTTGGTGAATCACATGGACTGTTGTGTAAATTTGTCCTTTTGGTTGTAAATGGCGGAAATTGTTGAGGTGAGCTGTTGACAACAGGACCACTTTTTCCTTTACTCACATCCACCTGGTCATCAAGCCCAATCAGGCAGCAGTTCAAACACCCGTTTACAGCCGTTTGCCTGTGAACGGTGGCCCTGTCCTATGCACCCCACTCTCACCCCACCCTCACTGAACTGCTGAATGGTTTGGTTTGTACAGGTGAGGGGAAAATTTTGTTAGGGTTAATTTTTGCAGGGAAAATTATTCCGCTAGTCAGCAACATGGCGAAATTTCCCTGGCGAAGTTTTGGCCATAGGGCTGTCTGGAGGTACTCGTGCATGAGGCTCTCACACACACTTCCGCTTTCAAGGATTCTGGCCTGGGCACGTTCGTAGGCACGCTTGGCTCCTCTCAGAAACCACAATTCTGTGACCACCTTGTGGCAATCTGTTGAAATTTTTCAGTCTCTTTGTGTCTCTTGGAGTTTCTTGTGCATGTGTTGGCGTGCTCTGTGGCAGTCATTTGGGCGTATGGCACTTTGAGCTTTGGGGATTTCAAGGGCGGCAAAATTTACCTCCGGCAAAATTGTCCCTGGGCAAATTTCTCCCCGGCCCTGTAACCGTCAATTATGTTCGTCTCAATGGCTGCCCTCCGGCCTCGCTGGCCTGGCATGTTGTGGCTTGCTTTGGGTGTAGGGGGCCGTGCCTCCCCCTCAGGCGAATGCATCCTCACCGTCGCAGGCGGCGCTCAGTCGGGAATTGCTGGAGGATCTGCATCGCCGCGAGAGCGCCCCCGAGTGGAAGGAGATGCGGGAGGCCCAGCGCTCGCTTCCGATGTTTTCGGAGCGGATGACTCTCCTGGTGCCTTCTCTTCTTCCCTTCCGCGTCTTTGGCGTTGAGGTAGAGAGGGGGGGTTCACGGGGCAAATTATTGGTTGGCCAAGCAAATAATTGGTTACCAGGCAAACCCTCGGTTGGCCAAGCAAATAATCGCTTAGTATGGAGTAGCAGTATGGAGTAGCGGTACGGAGTATCAATTTGTGCATCCTGCACTTACACTGCTGAACACCATTTGCATGTTTTGGGCCCGCGAACCCCCTCCGTCAAGCAGACTGTTGCTGCAGGAAGCGCTGCGGCAGAACCAAGTGGTGGTCATATCGGGGCAGACCGGCTGCGGAAAGACGACCCAAGTCCCACAGTACATCGTTGAGGACATGGTCCGGCGGGAGCAGGGCGGCCTGTGCAACGTCATCTGCACCCAGCCCCGCCGTATCTCCGCCATTTCCGTGGCGGAGCGTGTGCAGGAGGAGATTGGGGCCGGGGGGGTTGGCCCCCTCCCAAAAATGGTGGCTCCTTTGCCCCTGCCCATGCCCACTGCTCGGGTCCCTACCCCACTTCTATGCCCATGTGCGTGCCTGCCTCCTGCCCTCCCCTGCCCGTGCCCATGCCCCTGCCCCCAAAAGGAGGTGGCGTTGGTCAGTTGGGATGCACCTGACGCCTGAATCAGAGGTACCCAATTCAAATCCCTTACGAAGGCGTGCATGTGTGTACCGCACAAGCACTCAAATTTCGCGGAACACTAATTCTTGCGCAGGTCAATTTGAATTTTTTTATACACAAATTTTGTGCAGGCTGCCAAATTTTGGAAAAATTAATTTATTTGTGCGATTTTTGTTTTCGGCAGATTCCAATTTTTGCGCAGCAGTTTGACCCAAAAATTGTTTCTTTTTGTTGGGGCCTTTTGCGCACCTTGGAAAATCTATTTCTTTAGTACTTCTGGCGTTGCTCTTCATGAATGGATGCTTCTAGCTTCCTGCTGGGAAATCCTGGATGCTTCCTGGATGTTTGATTCCTGGTGGACTTTGGATGGTTGCTGCTATTTCCTGGGGGACTCTGGATGGTTACTGTGACTTCTTGGTGGATTTTGGGTGTTTCCTGTTATTTCCCGGGGGACTCTGGGGACACACATCCACAAAATCTGACCTTCCAAGACACATGCACTGCTGTTTTTTCCTAGGCGTAGTCACGAATATTACGAGAGGCCAATTATATGCCAACCTGTCAAGCGGGACAGAAAGGCGGCCCACGGTTTGGCCTTCCTTGGTTTGGTACTGGACATCATACCGACCATTTGCGTGGTGCTTCATGACTTTTGCATGCACAGGGTCTCCATGTGACCACGTGTACATGACAGACCTGCCAACAAAAAAAACCAGCCTTACGTGAAGCCTTTGAGGATGGTGCCAGGGCAGGCTGGACATTCCTGGCTGCCAACAAGCCAAGTAGCTTCCCCGCGCCCAACGAACGGACAGATTGGTATTTGCCAACTGTTGAAAGCCATGATCCAACCACCCCCAAAACTAGGGCTTCAGTGTAGACATTTTTGTATCCAGAGTATTTTCTAGTAACTTGCTAGTAATTGCTATGGGTGCCACATGTGTCCGCATCTGGGATCAAGCTTCAGACTGTACCCATTGCTGTGCAGCAGACGTGGTCCCTTTCTTAAGCGGTTGGTTGCCCACCAAGTCAACGACTTGTTTCAAGCGTGTTGTACCAGGCCATAGTTGCAGCATGTGCGGGTACAATTCCTTCCATTTTTAGTGTATTCATCCGACTTCTGTGGCTGCCGGTTGTCTTGAGGAACGAGGTTTTTCTAGTCTTCAAGCAACCGTGACATCAGAGCACGAGTTTTGATGCAGGGACAATAGGTTTGTGGTCACAAAGTTTCGTCCAATGTAGCACAAATTTTGCTTTGTGGGCACCAAATTTTGTCTAACACAACACAATTTTGGGCACAAACAAACCTAAGCGCGCCTTTTGCGCAGCAAGAAATGTGTGAATGCTTTCCAAGTACATCGGGGCCGGGTCCGTATTGCTCCAATGATTATGGGATTGTGCAATTTGCCAACCCTTTTACTGAAGTCCTCGGCACCCGGTGGATGACAGCGCGTTGTCTTTCTTTCAAAAACAAATTGCATTGGCAATTTCATTTGATCCAGCATCAGCTTGTTGAGCCAATTTATTGATGCCATAAAACCCACGTGTAAACCTTGTGGATGGGGCTCCTCAAGCATGGCAAGCACCCCGGAACGCATTCCTGAAGTTGTAAATCCCAGATAAGCATCCACATGAGCTTTGATGGTTGCCTCGATGTCATGCAAAGCGGCGCTACTCACCAAGGCGGTCCTCCCTACAGTTCATCCCGATTCTCAGTTCTTTGCTTGACTGCGGAAGGATCTAATGTGAGACCCCATAAGGGACCCATATACCTTGTGGAACAATTCTTGGAACACCGACACAGCCACACGGTTGGAGCCTTTTTGCTCTGCGATGTCAAGCGCCATTTGTTGGTGCTGTGGTTCCCATTTTTTGTACTGTGTCTTGGCCTTGGGTGGTGGGACCACCCGCGCTAGGACCTTCTCCACTAACTGGGTCACAACAGTCCGAGTAAACAACGGCACATCAAAATTGCCACTGGGTCGTCCAACAGGCCGCTATGGGATAGGAGCGGTAGGCTTGCACCATACCAAGAACAATCCCACGACAAAATTGGAGATTCTTGCTCTGTGGCCCTCAGCTGCAAAGCAGGCCACAACCGTTTCATGGGGGATAACTTGAAAAAATGAGCGCAAACTGAGCATTGTGTCTTCAAAAGAAAAGGAAAAGGGGCAGAATTATTTTATTTTTGTGCACTTTTGGGCTCTCTTTTACCGTTTCCAAGGCCTAGCCCTGAGAAATTAATTATTTTTTTGAATTTTTCGCATAAACACCACTCTGCCCACAAAATTAAATATTTCTGCAAATCTTTAATATTTGTACCGTACTAGGCACCAGGGTGTGTGTGAACCCCCGAGAGGCAGAAGGGACAGTGCGAGGGATGAGTGGTAAGTTTATGTTGGCGCCTAGAGCTGCCCGGTCACCTCACCCGGCCTCAGATGAGCTCACCTCACCTCACCCCACCTTGACTGGCCATAGTGCTGCCGTGCCTGTGCGGCGATGGGATTAGATCTATTGCGCACATTAGTTACTTTACGTTAGATCTTATGCGTACCAGATCTTACACGTATGAGCTAATATGCATTAGATCGTGTAATAGGCCAGCGCTCCCTCGACACCCAAGTTGTGGTGGGGGGGTCTCATTTAGATGCTCCGCGGGATCAGCACAGGTGAATTGACCTAATCCACCCATTTTCGGAGGGCGCTTTGCACCTTGCGCTTTGCACCCTCTCATTGTTGTTGCCTGTTGGTGTCTAAAACATGTGCACAGTGTCTACAACATACGCATGTTGTACACCAGGTCTGCACGGCGTCTACAGACTGCACAAAGGTAAGCAGGTATATACATAGTGTCTACAAACTATGCACAGTCTCTACTCAAACCGTGCACAATTTTTACAGGGCAGCTAATACGCCCAAGGGGGGGGTGCCCTTAGCGCAGTGTGCACGCAGTGCAACTATTTGGGCGTCTAGCCGTACTGAAGACCCATACTTTGTGATACTAGGGGCATCATTGTTGCCCCTAGCATAGGTTTTGATGCTTCTTCCACATGGGGGATATGGCACACCAATTTCCACCCCTTTTCACTTTTTTTTTTGCTCATCTTCACCATGGACTCCCACACTTTGGTGTGGGCCCTTGAGTTGGGGTGATGGACTCCCACGCTTTGGCGCGGCCCCTCGAGTTGACGTGATGAACTGCCCGGTTTTTGCTTGACCACAGTGGAATGCCCTATGCGAGGCCGCATCCCTACTCATGAGGAAGCGTGGTTGTACCACAAGTTGAAAACAGAGGTTGACGTGGATTCCCTCCTGCAAGGAATCACCTCGAAGAGAGGTTGTTAGATCAAGCGCAGGCGCGAACGACATATACCCCCCCTTTTGGGGGTCGTTTGCGTAGCATACCCCAATGTATGGTTTCTGACGTCTAACCCCTTGTAAAATCATCATTTTAGGACCAAAAAATGATCACCCACTGTTTTTTTGGATTTTGACCCCTGTACCCCCCCCCCCCGGACTTGGGTACCCCTTTTGGGGGGGTGGGGTGGGGGTCAAACTTCTTATTATTATTATATTATTATTATTATACGTATTGTGGCCGCTGTGTGTGTATTTGGACCTGGGTGTTGAAGAACTTTTTTCTTGTATATGGACCCTCTAACCCATGGCGGGGGTCCAAGGTCCCAACCCCAGGTACCCCTAGTCGCCCCCCCCCCCCCCCCCATATGGCCCCTTGCCAGTGAGGCTTTCGCCGTTTTCACGCTCTACAAGCTGTTTAGTGGCACGTGAAGGTTTTTTGAAATTCAATTTTTCATGAAATCCTTCCGTTGCCCCTAGGATAGGTTTGGTTGATCATTTGGTGACAATACGGGTACTTGAGCACCCATGGGGACCCACGTAGTGGCCGCTAGGTCTATGTAGCCCGTGCCATGGGCCCTCCAAACGCCCCAAAATTGCTGTTGCGTGGGCTGTTTAATGACACTTGAAAATCACCTCGCAGAGGTTGTTAGATCAAAGCCAGGCAGGCGTATACAGGGGAAAACGCCACATACCCCCCATTTTGGGCCTTTTTGGGCCTATTCGCGTACTCTACCCCAAGGGGTTGAATTGTTAGTTTAACCCCTTGTAAAGTCATTGTTTTGTCCAATAAATGCATCACCCAATGAATTTTTGGTCCGGACGCCCCCAGACCCCCCCCACTTGAAACCCACTTTTTGGAGCTTTTGAGGGGGGGTGGGTCGGGGGTGTGGGGGGGGGGTCAAAAAATGACCCCCCCTTTTTTTGGATTGAAAATCATGAATCTTTTGGTTTTTTCCGATTTTGAGCCGAAAAGGGTTTCCGGGTCCCGACTCCATGGGGTTTGTATGGGGCGGAGTGGGACGAGTGCTCATACAGTTTATGCGCTTTTCAGCCATTTTTGCTATGTTGGCGGTTTTGGCGACCTAGGTGACCCCATGGTACCCACTCTGAGGGGTGTGAGTGGAAATGTTGTGACAGTATATGCCTACTACGATACGGAATGACGTTTTTTGCCGTGTCTAGCCTTGCTGAGAGCCGGGCACAACCCATGCCAAAGACGCGAAATGCCTTTTTCCACCAATAATGGCCTAGTGAATGGGCGGGCCCACAACCTGCATTTGCAATTTTGCACCTTGGGCGGCTCAAAAATCGAAGTTTTCGAAACTTGTTTTTATGATATTGTGATCTACACAATATGACCATCCAAGGTATGTAAAGCATGTTTTAGGCCGTATTTACGTGTTTTTCACTCTATTTGGGTATTAGGTCCGGGGAGGGGTCTCCCAAGGGATGGGTACACAACCTGCTTTTGCAATTTTTCACCCTGGGCAGCTCAAAAATCGAAGTCTTTCGAAACTTGTTTTTGTGATATTGTGATCACCTTCTTATTAGATCACGTTTCTGATCTATGGTTTAGCTTTGTTTGTGGTGTGTGTGTGTGTGTGGTGTGCATGCATGTGTGTCTTGGTACGGTGCAATTTTTTGCATTTGAGCCCGTAGGCCTGACATGGGTCACACGTAGAGTCAAACTCCGTGGTAATTAAGTATAGACCCGGCCAGCAGAAATGTCGATGTCAGATTTCGCCGCATTTGCCAGGGGCAGTATTTGCTCCACCTTTATCGATTCGGTGCCCCTCATCTAGTTAGCGAGAGCCACGTCGACAGTTGAAATGGCGCTGTCGGTGTTGATGGACACGAGAAAGGAGTGGGAGGACACATTTGCGAAGAAGTTTGGGTTACCGGTGGATGGCGAGGTAGGATTACCAAAAATGATAGGAGCTTTGTGCGTGATGGCGCAGTGCAGCCTCGATGTGGAGGGCGTGGGCTTCGTGAAGTCGGATCCACCCCAGCCACCGCGCCAGAGTTGTAGGAGTTGAAGAAGCTGGTGGAGGACCAGTGTATGGCCATGGAGGGGCTGCGCAAGGAGTTGGCGGAGGTCAGCGCGAAGTCCCAGGCCGCGGCGAAGAGGAAGATGGCGGGTGCCCCCGTTGAGCAAGGTTGAGCTGGTGAAGGTCCGGGAGCTGGATGCCAAGCCCCAATGGGTTTATGCAAGCCTGCTAGCCCTGTCCACGCTGCTGTGGCACAGAGAAGTACCGGCCCACGAGTACATGTCGCGCTTCCAGGACAAGGAGAAGTTCACCGATGTCACGGTGGATGATCTCGCCCCGGTGATGGACTTTGATGCCGCGGACACCGAGGTCTGGTGTCTGGAGTCCATGAATGATGAGTGAGATCGACAGGCTGAAGGCCTTTGTCCCGGCGGTTTGAACGTTCACGGTGACGTCCGTGTCCGCGTACCGCAGTAAAAGGGGTCTTGACCCCAAAGGAGCGGTTGACCGGTGAGAGGTGGAAGATGACCAGCCCCGTCTGCCAGCAAGATTGCAAGGTTGTACAGGGGCCGCGGAGGAAGAGGTGGTGGCTCGCAGACTGGTGGCCATGAAGACCAAGTTCCGGATAGAGGGCTATCGCAGGCTGTACATGACGAAGCCTGGTGCGGAGCCGATGGACGTGACGTGCGCGCCGGTGACAGCATGTCGGGCTTGAAAGAATGCAGGGTGGGGCATGAAGCACCACTGGTTTCATGAATGAATAGGTTTTGACTGATGGGGGCGCTGCCCAGTCCGGCGCCAGGAGATCGAATCCCGAAAAGGCGTTGTGGTCTTGCGGCCGGCCGACTTCCGGGACGGGGACGGCGTGGTCTGGTGTCTGGTATGGGCAGTGTGGCGATGGTTGTGGAAGGAGGATGAGATCACCTCCGTGGATGCCCTGCATGCGTCCTCCTGGACGAAGAGCATAATGCGTACATAATGTACCCACTACACGAAATTCGCCCTCTGGGTCGGATGCACGCCGATTGATGGCTTGGACACCGAAGCCTGCAGGTACCTGTTCCAGCTTTGGGGACTGGGGTATCAGCGATGCGGGCATTGGAAGAGATGGGATGGCTCCCAGACCTCGTTACCGGCAGGGTTTGGAGATGCGCAAAATGGGCCACGTCGCAGGCGGTGGCACGCCCTTACGCAGGAGTGGAGGAGCTCAGGAGTTTCGCGAGGGCGTGTGATGGCAGGGCACGGTGGACGGTATACGGAATGCCGGTCCTATCGTTCACATGCCTGCTACAGGTGGGCGAGGCAGCCCCCATGAGGCGTGGAGGGTCCCGCAGCCAGGGTATGGGGTTTCACCCCGTCAAGTGTGACCCACACTTCGTCCGAAGGAAGCTGGGGAGCTACGGAAGCGCGTGACTGCAATGGTTGGACCCGTGAGGGGTCCACGTCCGCGATCGCATCGGCGCACTTCTGCCCGCAAGGGTCCGCCTACCTCCAGATGGTCATGGCAACTGCCCTCAGCGGCTGTGAAAGCGCCCACGCGCGATGGCACGCGTGGAGGCGGGGTGGGTCGGCGGCTTTACGCTGGTTGGGGTTGCCGGTCCGATGGCTCGCATGGTGGGGTCGTTGGATGTCAGAATCGGCGGCCCATTACGGCGACGCCCCAGACGACTTCGTCGTGGCAGACAACGTGGAACTGCCGTGGCCCAGTGCACAAGGGGACGTGGCGTGGGAGTGGAGAGATGTCTCCCTCAAAGACATTTTCCCGGGGGAGCTACTGGCCCTCTGTGTGCGGGATAGGGACGTGGGGCCAGAAGAAGACCTCGGGGGGTGGAAGCGTGCAGATGCTAGCGCCGAGTCCCGGGCAGTCCGCAGTCGGCGAGGGGACGGGCGGGAGCAAGGAGATGGCCAGCCTGCTGGGCGGAGTAGCGGTGAGAGCAGTCGAGAGAGTCCCGCCGCAGGCGGGGGCGCAAGGATCCTGAGTGTCCCTCTGGCCTTTGCGGCTGTCGAGGGGCGCCCGGGGTCTGAGCGTGCAGGTGAGCGCCAAGAGAGAGATGACATCATCGACGTTGATGCTGCCCCCCCCCCCCCCCCGGTCGGCAGGCACCTCTTCTATCCGTCGGCTCCGAATCGCGGCACACAGGACGGATGCGGTCGCATCGGTCTTGGGAAAGAGGAAAGCAGCAGGCCCGGCCAGGCTCGTGGGTGCGGCTGCCCGAGCGGGACTTTCCCGCCGGGTCGGAGGTGGGTCGGTGGGCTCGGGAGCGCCTGCGGTGCGGTGAGTGGGATGTGTGGCTGCGTAACCTGCGTGCCTGCCTTCCCAGGGCCCCGCCGGGTTTGTTGGAACGGCGCCTGATCCAATTTCTGGATTGGAGGTGGAGGCGGCTAGAGACCCGCGGCAGCCGGATTTCTTGCCCTGAGTTACAACCGCTCTATCCTCCCTGGATTCTGGGGTTTGGCAGTTCCTGCTTCATGATTCCACGTCGTCGAAGTTGCTGATGCAGCGCATACGGGAAGAAGTATTGCGCAGGGGTTTGGGGGTGGTGGGGCATATTTCTATCCCGGCTGAGATGCCTCAGAAACGTGGGAAATTTTCGCTGCCTTCAGTGGAGGTCCTCGCCCTGTTGGCGCAGGTGGCGCAGCAGGGTTCTTCGTTTTTCCTCCTCCCTTTCTATAGTCGGGCATGATGCCTCCGGCCAGTCTGGGAGGTGCTGGGGCTCCGGTGGGGGGGGGGGGGGTGAGGGGCTATGTATGTGCCATATTGACCTCAGTAACTGTTTCCGGTCGCTGCGCCTCACTGAAACCTTCTGGGGTGCTTTCCGTGTCTCGGATGGGGAGGGGGGAGTTTTGTCGTTCAGTGCTTGCCTTTTGGTTGGAAGTATAGTCCAATCCTGTGCCAGAAGGTCTTGGAGCGTTTAGTGGAGGAGATTGGTCTGGTGGGGGTGTTGGTTTTGATCTACATCGACGATGTGCTCATTGTGGGACGAGGTAGAGCGCGAGTGCCTGAGTAGGCTATGCGTGCGGTGCAGGCGTTACGTGCGGCGGGTGTAGTTATAAGCGCTAAGAGCACATTGGAGCCGGTGACGCGCCTGGTGTGGCTTGGGAAAGACGTGGACTTGGGTGGGGGAAGCCTGCGGACGGCGGGGAATACGTGGGTGGCCCTGCTGGCCCATTGGTTGCGATTGTCTGTCGGCGTCTGTAGTATGCGGTGTTTGCAGCAGTTTTTGGGGCGCGCGCAGTGGATCTGCAGGCCTCATTTTGGGCATAGTCCCCACTTGTCGGGGGTCTGGGCCCATGTGTTATGGGGACCCCCCCGCCTGCAGTTTACCCCACTCAAGTTGCTGTGCTCTACGTGTGTGGCGTGTGTATTGGCTTTGCCGGGCTAGTCGGTGGTACCCCTGACGCGGGAGGTGCAAAGGCAGCCGGTGTTCGTGTATGTTGATGCAGCCCTTGATGGTGGGGTGTACCGGTTGGGGCTTTTTTCGCTTGAGCTGGGTTCGTGGTCGGCGGTGCCCCATGAACAGCCGCCGAACCAACAGTGTATGGAGGCGCGAGCTTTCTTATGGAGGTTGAAATTTATTTTCAATGTGGGCATCCGCGAGGCGCATTTGTTTGGTGACAATGCGGCAACTCTAGTCCAGTTTTTGCGGTGTAAGGCAGGTGTGGGTCGTGTTTACCAACAGCGCCTGCTCAAGAGCTTCAGTTACCTGTGGGCGTCCTCCCCAGGGTTTACGATTTACTGTCACTAGGTGCGGGGTGCGGTGAACCCAGCGGACCCCATAGCGAGCTGCATAACCAATTTGATGGTGATCTGGCCCTGGCGCGCGAGGCTGCGACGCGTAGAGTAGGCGATTTGTGGGCCTTTGCCCGCAAGACAGTTTTTCTGTGGACCTTGGGCGTTCCCATGGGTCCTTGTGTGCTTCCGTAGGCGTGGCGTTCAGGACTCCGTTCGTATGAGGTTGGGGGGGGGGGCGGAATTCCATGAAGTTTTCCTGCAGTATAGGCAGGAGGAGTGGGTAGGGGCGATGACGTAGCCAGAACCGTCTAGCTCTGGGGTTTTCGGGTGATGTTGCCAGACATGTCTGTGGTGGGTGTTGCCTGAACGTTTGCCTGTGGCCCAGTTATACTTTGCCCCCGTCATGGCACGGAAAAAAGGCAAGGCTAGCACCGGCGATCCCCGGCGGCGACCGGGGATCCACGGGGGGCGGCACACTGTCGAGTTGTTTGCCTGCTTTGGTGTCCGTGCTTGTGTGCTTTCGTTCTCGTGCTAAAATGACCATCCAAGGTATGTAAAGCATGTTTGAGGCCGTATTTACATGTTTTTCACCCTATTTGGTTATTAGGTCCAGGGGGGGGGGGGGGCGTCTCCCAAGGGATTGGTACACAACCTGCTTATGCAGTTTTTCACCCCGGGCAGCTCAAAAATCGAAGTTTTCGAAACTTTTTTTTTGATACCATGATCACTTAAAATGACCATCCAAGCTATGTAGAGCATGTTTTAGGCCGTATTTACGTGTTTTTCACCCTATTTGGGTATTGGGCGCACGGGGGGGGTCGTCTCCCAAGGAATGGGTACACAACCTGCTTTTGCAGTTTTTCACCCCGGGCAGCTCAAAAATCGAAGTTTCGAAAATTATTTTTCTGATATTGTGATCACTTAAAATGACCATCCAAGCTATGTAAAGCATGTTTTAGGCCGTATTTATGTCGTTTTCACCCTATTTTGTGTGTGCGTTGCTTGGAGTAGATTTTCTGCGAAGTGGACTTGCCGAAGGCACTAGAATTTTTCACATTTCGACTTTTTCCGAAAACCTTCTGCTGCCCCTAGGATAGGTCTGGGTGATCATTTGGTGACAATACGGGTTGTTGAGCGCCCATGGGGACCCACGTAGTGGCCATTGGGCCCATCTAACCTGAGCCATGGGCCCCCCAAAAGCTTCAACATTGCTGTTTGTAGGTGGTTCAATGGCATTTGGTGTGTGTACAAACTGCACGAGCAGTTTTCCACCCTCCACAGGTCAAAAGTGGAAAATTTGGCACATTTTTTTTTTGATATTGTAACCACTCACAATGATGAAATATGCCATGTAAAGCATGTTTTAGACCCTCGTTGTGTGTTTTTCACCCTATTTGGGTGTTGGGGGGGGGGGGGGGGCTCAAGGGGGCTGGGGCACAACCTGTTAATGCAGTTTTACAGCCTCGGCAGCTCAAAAATGGAAATTTCCAAAACTGATTTTTCTGATATTTTGACCATCCAAAATGATCACACATCCTATGTAAAGCATGTCTTAGCCCCTCTTTGTGTGTTTTTCACCTTTTTTGTGTGTTTGGGGGGGGGGGGGGGGCGCTCCCAAGGGGTCAAGGGCACAACCTGCTTATGCAGTTTTCTAGCCTCGGCAGCTCAAAAAATGGTCATCCCTCTCCCCTCTTCGAATAGAATTTTGCCCCCCGGTCCAGTTGAGGATGGGGTGGACACATACGCGGCTTTGAGACGAGCTGTTAGGGTAGGCAGCTTTCAATTGAACAAAAAAGAGGACATGTGCGTGGCTTTCCGCATTTTGCATGATGTCTTATATAAAGGGAAGGTATCTTGCATTTGTCTTGAGCTAGGATAGTTTGAGTGACTTAAGTTTAGGGGCATTTGGGTAGCTAGGGTGGCCTAATTTTGAGGGTGTTTGGAAGGGGTCGGTATGGGGGTTCTTCACAGGGGAATCTAGTCTCAAAGTAGCGCGCAGTGCGCACGCAGTGCAAGGGTTCCCCTATGAGATCTCATGTGTGTTAGGCTTGTAGAGAGCAATGGTGTCCACAGACGGACGTCCACAGTGTTTTCTAGTCGTTTTTTCCAGTTTCTACTTTTTTTTTTGCCAGTTTCTACTCCACCCTGCAGCGAGCCAGAAGCACCCCTTACGCCCACGACCATCCTGTCCATGCCCCTGCCCCTGCCCCTGCCCCGTGCCCTCCTCATGCCCCCGCCTTTCATCCTGCCGCCCTTCCTCGCCAGCCCTGAGCACCGCGCACGCTGCACTCAGGTGGGGTATCAGGTCCGCATGCAGCGCTCCATCACTGAAGACACACAAGTGCTCTTCTGCACCACCGGCATTTTGTTGCGCAGGTGAACACCTCCCTTCCCTCCTTGGAAGCTCAGATTTTGTGTGCTCAATGTTTCTGAGTCATACAATTCTCTGCGTTTCCAACTTTCGCTCAATTATTTTCCTGCTGATTTAATCTATGAATTCATTTGGTCCCGAGTTCTGTGTTGGTCTCTTCCAAACTGGCGGTGTCCTCGCTTCATGCCCGGACCCACTGCACACTGCAGGGCGCCAAGGGATGCAGGTGGTCTGCATTGCTGTCATGAGCCCCCCTCCCCATTTCTGATCCCGTTGCGGTGGTTGTGGATGCGTTTCAACGCACTGAAGGACCTTGACGGTGTTTCTTGGCCACAAGCCGCTCATGGCTGCCCAGACGCCACATGGGCCTCTCCCTGTGGTCCACATTCTGTGCCTTTCTTTTGCTTTCGGCGTTTCCTTGTCCATAACCCACCCAACACGGTCCCAATTGACAGCGGAGGCTCTGCCAAAGCCTGCGCTAGTGAGGACATCGTGACTACTTCGGACCATTGCTTTTGACGCATTCTGCACCGACTTCAAATGGGCTGATGTTGCCCCTGTTTTTGAGTCTTGGCCATACTCCATGGTTTTGTGACCTCCCGTGATATTCCGTTTGTTCCATGGATTTTGTGACCCTTTGGGCGGAACTCGTCGAATGGCCGTCGTTGCTCTTCGCCTGCACTTTGGAGCTCTGCCTGCCGTGCAAATGGGCCATTCACCGTTGGCGTGCACCGAGGGCACCTTGTGTGAAACACACAGAATCAGAGGCGCAGTTGAATTAAAAGGCATACTATCACAAAGGCAGATGCCATTTCTTGTGCTGTGTGTATGCTACTGTTCTGTGGGGTGTGCGGTGTGGTGAGGTGCTAGATGGGCCACTTCTGATCCAAGACATTCAACTCCTCTGGAATATTAAAAATATTTAAAAGGCAGCCGTCGGCAAATGGGCGAAATGGCTCAAATAATAAAAATGCAGGTTTTTCGAAAATGCCGCAAATGGCCGAATACCATAAAACTGCAGCCGTCCGAAAATCGCCGAAATGGCCGAAATTATTAAAGCTGCAGCCGTCGGCAAGTGCAGGTATGTGTACCATTGTGCCACTGTGCAGTACAATTAGCAGCATTGACTGCATTGGTAGTGGCATATAGGAGACCCCAATGAGATGCTATGTGGCCACGAGATTGATTCTTGGTGCCTGCTTTGAAGTGCCAAAGAGTGATCAGAAGGAATGTGCTGCTCCATGACAAAGGGATCAAAGGTTGATTTTCCTCTTCAACATAAGCTGAGGGGTGTACTTCTGAAGCTGTGTACGCCAGCCTAGTGGCTACACAACCTCTTCCAACCAATACCAAACCCAAACCTCGTCTGCAACGTCAGGCACACATGCACTCAATGGTTCAGCCTAAACAGGTTTCACCATGAAGAGGGGCCAAGAAATGCCCTGGGGCTGTGTGCCCTTCAACAAACATACTACCTCCGACGGGGGGCAGCCAGTTACTGACCAGTTGCTCCACCCTACCCCAAATTCAACATTTTGGTGTAAAATTGAGCAATTCTTTGTCAAAAAGGTTCAAATCTTTGACTCACTTTTACATAACACTGAGATTTCCCCTAAAACAAACAATAGAGAGGACTTTTTGTTCATTCAGCTTTACCAAAGGTTACTCGGTTTTACCCCCTTTCAGCACATGGCTTCATCAGTTTTACCAAATGCATCCGCCCCTGCCCCTGCTGCTGCTGCTGCTGCTGCCCATAACTGCCCCCATGCAACAGCTCCTTTTGCGCCCAATATTCCTGAAGCTCCAAAAGGGTCCTTACAAACAGCACCGCCCTCCCAAAGGCCCCTGTGCACGTTACAGCCAACAGTCTATCGTCTGAAACCGCTTTTACTGGCCCTGCCCCTGGTCCACAGACTTCAGAGCGACCCCGAGCTGAAGGGCGTGACACATGTGATCGTGGATGAGGTGCATGAGATGACGGTGCAAAGTGATTTCCTGCTCATCATCCTGCGGAATCTGCTGCGCGTCAACTCACGACTGCGCATACTCCTCATGAGCGCCACCATCAATGCGAAGCGCTTTGCTGAGTACTTTGGCGGGTCTGCCCCCCCCCATATCCGTCATGTCCGCCTCTATTCCTCTTTCCCTTCCGCCTTCCGATCAGGTCAGGCATCAGCTTTGCTTGTTTACCGAGCAGTGGCTTCGACTGTGGCTGTGGCTGTGGCTGTGGTTGTGGCTGTGGCTGCAGTACTGCCTGTGGCTGTGGTAGGTCTGGCTGTGGTGTGACTCGAGCTGTAGCTCCGGCTCTGGCCTTGGCTGTGGCTCTCTGGCACTGGCTGTGGCGCGGCCGTGGCTGTAGTTGTGGCTCTGGTTGTTCTGGTAGCTCTTGCCTGGCGACCACTCGCCCGGGAAACTGTGCTGCGGATGGTCAACAGAAGAACACTTCATGTCAAGAGGTGTGTGCGTTGTCAGGGGCTGCGGTCAGACCTACCGTTCCGTAACCTCGTGGTAATGCAAGTTCTGTGCAGTGCAGCCGCCGCAGCCCTCTCACATCCTCTCGCCTGACCTCCCTCCACCAACACATTCATTGTTGTTTGTCAGCAGCTCATGTTTATGTCCTGTATCTTGTATGCGGAAAACGGGACCAGCGGCGGAGATGCTGCAATAGTCAATGCTGCGAAGTGTGGTGGTAGCTCTGGCTGAGGCTCTGGCTGTGGCTGTGACCGCGGCTTGACCTGGAGCTGCCTCAAAGCCCCTCAGAATACTGTGTATGTGACCCCTGGACATGCACACTGAAAGGCTTGTACATCCATCCATTCCTCCCTCCCTCTGTCCCTCCCCACCTATCCAGGCAGCCATTGATCCACCCATCTGTCCTTCCCTTCCCTCCCTCCCTCCCTCCCTCCCTTCCTCCTTCCCTCCCTCCCTCCCTCCCTCCCTCCCTCCCTCCCTCCCCCCTTACCCCCTGCGCCCCTCCGTGCTGACCTGGTACCAGTTTAAAAACCCACAGGATGGTAGCCGTGGGACGGTTTGCCCACACACACTGCCAGGCCCCAGCCCGTGACAACCATTCCTAATACGTCGTGATAGTCGTTCTGCCGCGTGACTCCGCTGTGGGCCTACGTGGCCACACCTCATGCTCACCATTCCACCCGCATGGTGATTTACTCTTGCTTCACTCCCTCACATAGCGGTGTCTCCAAGGGCTAAGTGCTGCATTTCTCGTGCGTCCCTCCCCCTCGCGCAGCCCCCGCCTCTCTACACTGGGTGCGCCGGACGGTCTCCGTCGTCGGCAATACGTCAACCTCGCCGTGACAACCTTCTAGGCCACTACGCGAAGGATTGCGGCGTAGAGTGTCACTGCACCCCCCATGGTGTAACAAGGGCTTGTTGCCCCTAGAGCAACTCCGGCCGCTGCTAGAGAGTTCCATCCTCCCAGTGCACAATGCGCAGCTCCTCCATGAGATTGAGCAATCGGGGGAGCATTCGTGGGCCACCGCGCCCACCATCGTCCTCTTGCAGGCTTGGGTGCCAAACATTGCCAGCCCGCCCACCCTCACCCCCCTTCCTCACCAAAGGCCTCCAAACCCCTAGCCCAGTGGGCATGTTACTCGCCACCTCGGCTTTCACGCCGGCGTCGGCCCTGTACCATGCAGACGAAGCCGCAGCCTCCCCGGCCACCACCTCCTCCCCGTCCTCCCTCCTGCCGGAACCCCCCAAGGTGTCGTTTTCCATCCCGGAACCCCCGTCCCAGGCGGCACCACCGACTAAAGCGCGGCCGCCCCCATACTCACCCAACCCCGCCGTTGATTTGGCCCCCTCCAGTCCCCGACACTTGTCCACCGAATCGTTTGTCCCATACTTGGACATCTCCGCATACACCGAAGACTACACAAAGCTCAGCGATAGCAACAAGGCGCTGCGACACGATCTCCGCACGGGGACAGAGTGACCTAGAATCGCTACAGCGCGACGTCAACCTCATCCGGGAGGAGCGCGACGGCGCCCGGGCTCAGCTACAACGTAGTAGTAGTGGCAGCAAAGCGGCAATTGGATGCCGCCAAGCCGGCCGCTTTTGTCCGCGCCCGCCCACACCCGTTGTCAATCTCCACGCGCCTCCGGGGGCTGCAAATCACCCTTGCCCAGTTTGCGGCCGCCGTCCATAACTCCATGTCCACGACATTCCAACTACCGGCGCCCAATCCTCCGTAGTTCTTGGCGCTAGCCCCGGTCATCCTGGCGGCTTCCTAGGTGCCTCACCCTGAAGCCCTAGCGAGTGTGCTCAGGCAGGCCGTCCCGCCGCCCCTAACATCTCCTCCGCGATTCCCGCCCCGGTAACCCGAGGCTCGTGCGCACCGGCCCCCCACAAGGCACCCGGAGCGCCCCACATGCCCCAACTGCACAACCCCTCCCCCCATCACGCTGCGTTGACAGACCCCCTAAGCTGGATCCCCACCATTCCGCAGGGGTGTGCGCACGAGGTGGCTCATGCCCTCCACCTCAAGATGTTCCGGCAGTATGGTGCCCATGCAAGCTCTCTCCCCCAGTCGCCTAGCTGCAGCCAATGGGACTGGCTCCGCACCCACGTGCCCACCCTGCCAAGGATGGCAGACGTGCTGAAGGACTTCATGGCCAACCCCCCGCAACCCTGACAAATTATTGAGACCCGCCACCAGCCCCGACAACGTGGCCACCGCCAATCAAGCAGCAGGAGCAGCGCAGAAGAAGCCGTATAACCCGGAGAAGACTGACCCCCAGGTGTTTTCCAAGGCACTCTGGGTGGGGTGGCAGGCGGTGGGCGACCCCCGGGCGGGGGCCGTGGATGCCGGTAGCCCCCCCCCCCCGGCCGCTAACACCGATGGTGGACACGGTGGCAGCGAAGATGTCCCCGAGACGGTGGCCACCCTCCGCCATTCACCCCTACAAGGGGTGCCGAAGATGTCCGAGCTGCACCTCGGGCTGTTCACCCCCGGTTCGGCCCCGCGTGAGCGGCGATTCGTCCCCATGCCCCCCCCCCCCCCCCGGACACAGCCCAATTCATAGAACCCCCACACGCCCGGCAAGCATGCCTCCACCTCCCCGTTGGGATACATTATTCCCGCGCCTCCACCGGCGCAGACACGTGGCCCCGCAGCACCCTCTCTCTAACCGGCTTGATACACTATGTGCAAGCCGCGGGTTCCCACGAGATATGGTTCTCCCAAAAGGGCATGCCGCCGACGTCCTTGGTGCTACCCGAGCACCAGCACATCGTCCTCCCTGCGTCATTGCATGACCGCGTCTCCATCACCGCCACGGGGCTCACCCGAACCAGTCTCATTGTCGCGGCAGCCACCTACGCCCCCCAACACCTCAAGAGATGGGTCCGCGGCCTTCCACAGGCCCTGCTAAAGCCGGTATCCGTAGGTTACGTTGCCACACAGAAGCCGAATCCCCGGCCCCGCAGATTAGCCCACAGGCCACCGATCTCGTACCCCGCCCTGCATAGTCACCCTCAATGTATAGATGTCGCAACGGCCCAAACTGCGTGCCCTGGACGCCCTCTTGCGGGAGTTCCGGTTCCCCATAGCCCTCCACCTACACGGCTCCGGTCCCCAAATACTCGAGACCGTCCACCCACTGTACCACACCATACATGCACCCTCACGGGTTACCGCGGGCTGCTCCACCATGCTCTACTGCGCCCTAGACATGACCGTCGGAGGGCATCACTCTCAGCCTTCAAGACGTGCACTCATGACCCACTATACGGTTGCTGGTGTAACACACTGTCACACCAATGTCTGCCTGCCAGCCGATGGAGACCTGGAACTCCTATAGGAAGTCATCGGCTGGGTCTAACCCCACATTCTCCTCGCACCCGCCTGTGTGATCCTCCTCGTTGGAAACTTCAACGCCAACTGCCACTGGGCACCGCGTTACCCCACGTCCCCATCTGCGACCTCATTAGACCCGCCGTGGGCCGCCTCGGCCTCCGCCGTCTAAACCCCCTTGTGGAGGCCCCCACGTGGGTGAGCCCACAAGGCTTCATCGGGGCCCTTGAGCATATCTTCCTTCGAACCCATGCGGAAGATGCCCACACCACCTCGGTGCGCTCCGCTTCCAGTTCCCCCTCTAATTACGCTCTTGTTGTGACCACCCGACATGCCCTCCCCCCCAGCCGCCACTCTACCCCACCAAACGTGGCAGATATGCCATCCCTCGCAAGCCCCTTCAATCTGAACTCCAAACCCTCAACGAAACGTTCCGGGAGATGGTGCAAGAGTCCCTCCCACATGCCCTCGAGGCATCAGCCAAGTTCCCGGCTGTAACGTCAGCGCTGACAGTGGCGGCCACAGCTGCGTACGGCCCGCCGCAGAACACCCGCCCTAACCCCACCGTTATTCACACCCCCACCCTACTCTTACGCCACTACACAGAGGCGCACCGGGACTAGGCCTTCCATGCCCCACACCTTGCAGAAGTCGCCCGGCTAAAAGAGCAAATCCATGTAGCGTGGGACATCCCCGCGCTAGAGAAGGACATAGGATTAGCTCTAAAGCCCCGCACTCCCAGGCAACCCGCGAAGGTGGACTACTGCCGCACCCTGGGGAGCCGCTATGTGGCCTCTGCCGACCCCGTGTACATGGTGGGCGTCCCTATCCCCCTACACCAACAGAGTGCGGTCGCCCTTGACCAACTTTGTCAACGCCACCTAGCGCCGATGGAATCACCAACCCCGGCTCAAGTGCGGCGCATCACGGGATGCGCCGCCTCCCCACTTGGACCGCCCCCCTGCGCCACCGTCACCAAAATACGGGCGATCCTCCACCGCGCCTCTGCCACAGTCCCGTACCATGACGTGCCGGAGTACAAGTTGTACAACTAGCTTGCTGACGCCCAGCTCGCGACCATGGTCGACCTAGTCAACATCATACTCGGCGGCGCCCCGGTCCCCCATGCGCACTCTGCTAACTTCATTAACGTCCCCAAGAAGCTGCCGCATGGGCCCATCGCTAATGGCCGCCCCCTCAGGAACCAATCCACGATGTGGAACATTACAGCGGCGCTCCTCAAGGATAATTACCAGCCCCGACTGATTGCGTGTGGTGTCCTTCCGCCCCATCACTTCGGGTTGTATCCCCCGAGCTCCTTTGCCGAGCTCCTCCGTGTGCTCCACGACGTCTGGTCGTACCGTTGAGGGAGCTTCAGGCGTGGATCCCGTTGGACGATGTCCGGCACGCCTATGGCGCGCTGAGCCATGACACGGTATCTGCGGATGTCCCTGACACCGATGCCCGCATCCTCCAGAGCCATGACCGGCGCCCAGATATCCACATGGGCGGAACTAGCAGCACACCTGCCTCCGACATGCGTCTGGGGGCTGGCACCGGACGGGGATGCCCCATCTCGGGGCTAAAATATTGTGTCTACAAGGAGGTCAAAGGCCGCGAGGCATGCCGCGGCATCCCCCCGGCCCGCAACCCTGGAGGAGAGTTGCACGGTATCCTCCTCATGGACGATACACAACGGCTCCCCGACAGCAGCAGCTAACTCCCCCACTTGGTGCGTAGTATCGAACGTGCCGGAAGGCTCACTAACCTATACTCCGACGCCACCAAGACCGTGCTCGTCGGCACGGAGATGTGCGACGGCAGGGTCCATTTCCTCAATGACACGGTCTACCTTAACGGGCACCCGATCTAGTGCGCCTCTAGCCAGGATTACATACGCGTCCTTGGCCGCCACGCCCTGCCCCACGTGTTCCACTACGTGCACTCCCACAGACTTTTCGCCAGCGCGGGGGCGGCGAGCCGCGCTCTCCGGTTCCCTCGGTTACCAGCCCACTACCCCATCGCCATGTTCACCGCGAAGTGCCACGGCACCGTCAACTGGTTCTCCAGTGTACGGCCCCCCCACGCCACGCACTCTTAGGGTGCTTGACGCCATGGCGGCGTCCGCCATTCATGCCACTGCCGGATGGGCCCCCAAAGCCTCCGCCCACTTCTTGAGAGACGTCTTAGAGGGAGGAGTTGGGATCCCCCCCTCCCCAGTCATCGGGTACGTCAACTTCTTCACAGTCTACACCCGACACCTCAACCTCTCCAGCCCCCTTGTCTGGCGCTCGACCCAACACGGGCTCCTCACGGCCCTTTGGCGGTTCCACCCGCAACAACCTTGCCTCACCGCAGACCTTGGGGTACAGTGCCCTGCCCACCCCACTGAACATGACACCTTTGTAGCTCTATGCTTCCAAAGCGATATCACCATCTACCTCCCCCGGGCTGAACACCTCGCGGAGCACGAGCCCCATGTCATGGCCCTATCTTCCCCCCCCTCGGAAATTCTCGACACCCACGCCTGGATGATCGCCGGTCACTGGAGCGTTGAGGCAACACACCGAGCTGGATGGCCCCGAGCGACAGCTGTCCCCAGCCCCCCGGTCGGCACACTCTTCCCCGTCTCCACATGCAAAGCGGTCCGAGCCATCGTCCTCACCTTGACCTGGCTCCCGCTGAACTATGGCATCCTCCACGACGCCTAAAGGTGTCTGGCGACCCACCGGTGTGGTGGGGTTGTGGCCGTTTTTTGCCCCTGCACCCTACGGCACCACATCCACCCAGTCCCCATCCCACTTCGTCTAGACAATTCTTTCACGGTTGAGCTCTATACTGCCAGGGTGGCCCTCACCGCCCGAGGTGGCTCCGGTGAGCCCACGTTTGCGCACCGCACCAATGCCTGGCACTTCGCCGACTGCTAGTCATACATCGTGGCCCAGGAGGGACGCGCAGAGCGGGACAACACCCTATACGGTGACCGGGTGCGGGCGTGCTGTACTGTGGCGGTTGGCTGCCCCTCCCTTGGCTGCCTTGGCACATCGCTGGCACCTGGCTTGACAAGCTCCTCGACGAGGTGGACAAAGCCACCGAACTTGCTGCCGAGACCTGCCCCAACGTGACAGCGTGGCCGGAAACCCTACAGCAGCCCCGTGTCTGCTTCTCCCATGTCGGAGTCTAGGTCCACCAGCCCCTTCCCCCTCCCCTCCGGGCCTTCACAGCTGCGCACCATGCAGCAACCTCCGCCCCCGCCCCCTACCCGTGCACGACCCCCGGCTAAAGGAATACGCAGCCGCCATCAACCACGTCCTCCTCTCGTGGGGGGACCACCTAATGATCACAGGGCTCCGGCTCTCCATGTTCCCGCCTCACGCGGAGCCGTGCCCTCTCTGCCTCCAGCCCGCACCAGGCGACCACATCCTGGACTGCCCCATGGATGCCCTCCTCCGAGCCCATTACCACCGCTTCATGGCCATCCAGCTCCCCCTCCGGTGCACCGTGTGGCGCCACTGCCGGGCCACAGCCTGGGGCGTCCTCGTCTTCTGGGGCGACGCCCCCTTCCTCCTGTCCATATCCGGCTCTCCTGAGCGCGACACCCTCCCCGCCTACGTCATCGGCCCTCTCTCCTGCTCATTGGGACAGCCTCCTCCATCGTGGGTTGATGCACGCCAACCTCCGGCATCTTCTCTGCCACGTGGCGCTCACCACGATTCTCCAACACAAATGGCCCGCGGTGCCGACCAAGGGATTCGCCTATAGGCGAATCACAGGATTCACCCCATAATACCACTCATATGCACTATCACTATAGAATCTTTTAAAGATTTTTGGGTTCTCAGGCCCGTCAGGCCAAGTAAAGAGATCCAGACCAAATGTCAGCCATCAGCATGGAGTCCCTCACCTTCAAAGATTTCGTCTCCAAGGGCCAGTTCGAGGCCTACAAGAGCACCCTCCCCGCAGACCACTTGGCGAGAGCGGCAGTGGAAATCATGCGGCGTATCAGAGATGCGGGGGTGGACCATGACAAATGGCTGCAGGACCTCAAGGTGGCCTCTGGTTGGGACGAAGATCCACTCAAACTCCTCCACGCCATTGCTGGCTATGAGAGCTGCTGTCGATGCACAATTGAGGTCCAGACAGGGGAGTTCAAGGCGAAAAAGGAGACGGAGCTGGCGGTCAGCGACGAGATCAGGGCTTGCATCAAGTCGTTTTTGGAGTCGCAGTGGAGCACTTTTGTGAAGCTCTGCTCCAGTGCCGAAATCGCGAAGGCGGGAATGGAGGTGGCACAGCTGGCAGCCAAGCACCGCCTAACCATCCGAGAGTTTGCTGAGGACATCCCGGAGACCCGAAAGCCAGAAGACCCCGAATTCGTGCTAAAGGCAATGGGAGCGCTGGCCCTCTTCGACAACTTCAAGTGGATCATCATCCGGGAAGGCCACAAGCTGAATCTGGTAACGGCAGATGCATCGGATGTGGGAAAACCAAACGCATCTGTAGACCCGGAGGAGCAGGAGATCTCAAAACAGATGGAGGCGCTCAAAGTGAGACCGGAGCACAAGCGGAGAGCAAAAATCGTGAGACCCCTGACCCCTGCAGCGCTGGACGAGCTTGTTGATGCCCCGGGAAATGCCAAATGGATGCGTGAGACGACAGCTTCACTGAAGAAATTCCTGGAGTCCAACGAGGAGGAAAAAGGGGAGACGCTGGCAAAGGAGCTGTGGGAGGTGATGCTAGTCTCCAAGGACAACTATAAAGAGAAGTACCCCAGCGGGGGCCACAGTGTGACTGGTGGCTCACATAAGGGCACCGGGAAGCAACCACAATCCCGGGTTGCGCCGAGGTCTACCAAAGAGTTGGAAAGACTGGGAGCACGCACATGGATTGAAGCGACCCGAAAAGGGAGATTCAGGTTCGCGGAGTTGGAGAACATCACCTACTACTGCACTGCGAGGGGCGACAACGCATATGAAGTGGCGAAGGGCCCCCCGGGGCCTTGTGGAGAATGTGGAGACAGCCACTGGATATGGGACTGCGAGAGTTGACTTCCCCCGGAAGGGGGGGGAGGGGGGGGCATGGCGGAGGACAGCCCAAACAGGTTCCTTTGGCATGAAGGAGAAGTGGAGGGGGAGAGCGAAGACGACGACATCCCCAGGGAATGGCCGGCATACCGACGGGCATATGCCGCATTGTGTCGAGCCCAGGCGGACAGCAAGGATGGGGTCCTGGAAAGCAACTGGCAAGTCCTCGCAAACTCCTGTAGCACGACATCGCTGGGCACGTACAAGACAGGAATGCGACGACTCCGACAGACACATATGGCCCGGCCGGAGTGGGGACCATACAAGGTCGTGGAGCAAGTCGTGTGTGATGCCATTCGAGAGGGAAAAGGCAGCAGTTCGGTCAAAACAATCCTCAATGCGGCGGCCATGGCATACACCATGGGGGTGGTTAGCGAGCCGGTCCCAAAACTACTGTGGAAGGCATTCAAGGCAACGCAGCGGCTGGAAGAGAAGTCAACACAGGAGTGGGGCAGTTTTGAGGCACTGCAGATCATGGCACACCAAGCGGATTCAGAGCTGGAGTGGTGTGTGGTGGGACTCGCGATACTTTCAACGCTGCTGGGCCTCAGAGTCGGCGAGGCGGCCAGCATCAGCTTCCACAGGCTGGGGGTTCTGGCAAGGACGGCGGAGTTCTATGACCGCAAAGTCCACAGGGCTTGGATTACCCGTACGGTTTCAGGAGTGGCCCTCAAATGGTTGCAGTTCTGCGCCTGGATTGCACAAAGATGCTGGAACCTCGACAAGTTCCAGCGACTGGTCTCTGAGGACAAACTGCAGCGTGTCATGGCGACCCTTTTGCGTGGATCAAAGTGGAAGGACCTCAGGTGGCATGCATGGAGGCGCCTGGGCCCAGCGACCATGTACAAGGCTGGGGGCAAGATCCCTAGCATCAAGGCGTGGTTCAGGTGGAGGAGCACAAGAACGGCAATGGCCTACATCAACTGCCCGCACCTAGGGCGCATCCGGCACCCATTCACAACGCCTACCCCCCCCCAGTTACCTCAAGGGGAGGCCATGGATTGCGGGAACGGCAACCAGACGGTGTACGGAGTTCTGGGCCCCTGAGGCCTACGATATCCCTGAGGGGAGCACCCCAGAGAGCGACTCTGGAGATTCCACGTGCTCTGGATCATCCTCGGATAGCCCCTCACCTCGGAAGGCCGATGGCAGGAGGGGAAAGAGGAGACGCAGTGCGTGAGGAGGCGAATGGCCGGACGGCCTGTGGGGTAGGGGGGGGGGGAGGTAAATCGAGACGGGCGTCACCCGACAACGAGGTGGGCAGGCAGCACAAGCCACGTAGGTTAAAGTGCCTCATGGGAGTTGGAGGAGGAAGTACTGCAGGAGCGTGGGTCACATATAGGCGGGCGCGGGCGTGTGCGTGGTCGGCTTCGAGACGGATCGAGCGGGTCTCGAATATCCCGCGAAATGAGCTTTTTCGGGCCGCGCTTGCGGTAATCCTCCGAGCGCGGGAGCGCCTCAGAGATGTGGACGGTGGGCAGGCACACCTGGACACGATCCTGCGCCACATGGGGGATCTGCATGAGCTCAACTGGGACCTGCTGGGTCCGGACTACGACGGATATGACGGGGATGGCCCGTCGGGAGGTATCTCAGAAAGAATGATTGATGCGGGCCTTGGAGAGAAGGGCAGCCTGGACATCCCTTTAGATGTGTGGAACGCGAACATCCCAAAGCGCCTCATTTGGGATATACGGAGTTGGAAGTCGGGGCACGATTGTGGAGGATTCGATGTATGGCAGCCGTCGTTGCACACCAGACGCATGATTGGAGTGCTGGTGGACGATGGGTTCCTGTGCAGGGACCCCACGTGTTTGGGTGCCCTTGAGTGGGAGGACCTCACGGACAATGTGTCGGCTTTCGTTAAGCCCAAAAATGATGTGAAGTGCTCCTTCATCATTGACATGCGAAATCTGAACGACTGCTCGAAGGTGCCGCTGCGCAAGGTCAGGCTTCCATCTATTCACACGGTCTTTCAGACCATCCAACGGGAGATACACCGTGGAGCACCATTGTGGGGCATTACCTTGGACATATCCAACTTCTACTGGAGCCTGCAAATCCCAGCTGAACATAGGGGACTGTTTCGCATACAGGGGGCGCACTTCCACTGCCTCCCGTTTGGGTGGAAGTTTTCCCCAGTACTGGCACAGGACACATTGGCAGCGCTGTTGAAGGAGTTCTTTGACAACCACGTGGAGGGGATCGATGTCTACCGTTTCCATTATTTGGATGATGTGCTGATCTTGTCACGTGACAGGGAGTGCATGAAAAGCCTGGGCCATCGGCTGGCGTGTTTCTTGACGGCAAAGGGCCTGCGCATCTCCATAAAATCCTGCCTCGAGCCACATCAGAATGTCCTGTGGCTGGGGAAGATGTTCGACCTGGCCAAAGGGGAGGTGCGGAACACAGACAAAATGCTCACAAAGTGCTTGGGGATTGCCATAAAAACGGCCTGCTCGCCTGTGTCTCCAAAGGTGGCGGAACGGGTCACGGGAAAAATGCAATGGGCATTTGGACCACGAAAAGGGGTCACCCTGTTTCTGCAGGGGTGGCACAGGTTCCGTTGGGGACATTATCGGTTTCAGCACCGCCCGAGCCCGGCCCTGATATCGGCACTGTTCGATGCGCTGGCGATATCGTACGTGCCAGCCACGGTTGACCCAAGGCCTGGGCATTTTGGCTTTGCGCCGTTCCTGGCAGTGGATGCAGCAGAGTTTGCTGGTGGCTACCGCCTGGGTATCTCTGGACGCAATGGAGTCATGCGAACGCGAAAGATCCCGGCGCAGAACCAGCAACAGGCGGAGCTCAGTGGTGTCCTACATGCCTGTAGGTTTGCGGTGACCCAGAAGTGGCACAGGGTCTCATTGTTTGTGGACAATACAACGGCCTGCTACAGTGCAACCAATATGAGGGCGTCGACGAGGGCATGTACGCAAGTGAAGATACTCCGTGCTCTTTGGAATTTGTTGTGGCACACGGGCTTGGTCTTGAATGTTGTCTGGGTTGATACTGCGCGCATGCCTGCTGATGTTGTGTCCCGCTTGCCAGACCTGACGCCAGCAAGCATCACCAAGGCAAAAATTGAGGCGGCACATAAGTGGGGTACATTGTGCGGAGAGCTGCACCTTGTGCAGAGTTTTGGATCGGTCCGACTGTAGCGGGGGGGGGGGGTTTTCTCGCATGAGCGATGGCTGGAGTACCCCCTCTTTTTTGCTGTAGCAGGCCCCTGCAACATGTCTGAGTGGGGCGACCGACATGAGGAGGAGTCCCATGACGAGGGGAAAGTGGGGTCGAAACGCCCACGAGGATCTCGGGGCCCGGAGGGCAAGCTGGCGCAGAAGGCGCGCACGCTGAGGCGGAGAGCTGAGAGAGCGGAAGGGCACCTCCATGCAGAACAGCCCAGATACCGCCTGGGAGGGATGACCGAGCAATCCTTCGAGTTAGTGCTGTGCCGGCCAGTACCAGAACGGGACCTCCACAACGCCTGGCAGACCTTCTGTGGATGGATCACGCGACGCACCAGGGCTCAGTATGCCATGGCACGGGTCGAGCCTGCTGAGAAGAGTAAGGACCAGACCCAACGCCACCTTTACCTCGACCGCCACGAGCTGCGACTGGCACCAGGAGTCAGGCTGACGATGTCCTTCACCCACCATGCCACTGCAGTGCAAAGAGTCACCCTCAATGGAAAAGCGGACCTCATCAAAGATGTATTCAAACTTGTGAAGGATGATCTGGAACAGACGGACTCAGACTGAGGCGAGGCTGACATGAGGATGACTGTCACTCCTGCACGGACTGTCCATGGCGCTAATGTACCAGAGTGAGAAATAAGTGGGCGGGAAGGAGAGGTGGGGGAGAGGGACGACACGTGGTGCAGGCAGAGCAGGACCATACCCGGGGTATATAAAAGAGAGCTCCCCTCGCAAGTGCGATGGATGAGACGGCACAGTGTGAGTCAGTGAGCGAGCACGCCTTTATATGTGGAACCACGAGAGCCAGCATGCGTGAGAGTCAGAGATGACCCACGGTGCCCTTCGGGCCTGGCGCGCCAGTGAAGGAGCAAGCATCAGTGTTGGCTTTGTGTACTGTGTATGTGTGAGTTGTACCTGTCAGGAGGTTAGGGGGGAATCAAGGGATTCGCCTATAGGCGAATCACAGGATTCACCCCATAATACCACTCATATGCACTATCACTATAGAATCTTTTAACGATTTTTGGGCCCACCCACCCGCCCGGACACTTACGCACACTTCAGGAACACCATTGATACTATCATGGAGAAGTGTATCATAGATCCATGGCACACGAGTCTACCGCCAGTGAAGGAGCAAGCATCAGTGTTGGCTTTGTGTACTGTGTATGTGTGAGCTGTACCTGTCAGGAGGTTAGGGGGGAATCCTCCCGCTCATGGGAGGTTACTCCCCCTGCGAGGAGGACTCCCCGGACATTGCTCTCACCAGAAACCTCCCGCCCACGTGGTACCACGTCGCTAATTGGGAGCAAGCACAAGATACACCCAGGTGGCTCGCGTGGGATGTCCTTCTCGGCCTATGGGCCTCAAGAGACATATTGGTGGCGTACCGGGACACCATCCTCACCGTCCTTGGCCGTTGCAAACGAGGCGACAGCCACGTCCTTTACGCCTATGCCACCGCCAAACGCATCACAACCGCGGTGAGGAACATGATCCGCGACAAGTATCCCGAGATACTCATCCTGGACAATGCCGGCCACGGCCGCGGGCTAGCGGCCTCCTTCCCAAACCGGCACCGCCTGTGGGCTATCCACCACGGCAGAGGTGGACGATGCCTAGAGGCCGGCCACTGCGGAGACGAGGTCCCCGAATGGAGTGTCACCCTCCATTTTTTGTTCACCGCCATCCTCAGTGCGGCCTCCCAGGCTCCCCACACCACCTACATGGATGTGCAGGTGGCCCAGGGGTCACGGGCGCGTCCTTCCCGGTGGCCTCGACCGCGCGCGTGACCACGTCCTCGACCTCATGCATCCGGTACGTGCCGGCATTGCGCTCAGTCATGCTGGGCCACGGCTCCCATCGCCCAGCAACGTTTTTAAGCCGGGGGTGGAGCCCCCGGGGAGACCCGCACCCGAATTATCCCTAGCTGCCACCGGAAAGCGGACTTGAGTGGAACGGTGCTGTCAGTGGCTGGTGGGCCGTTGCCTCGTCCCTCAGGGGTCCCACAGAGCAGCCGAGGGAGTCCTCCGTCTTACCTCTGCCAGAGCAAGACGAATCTTGCTGCACACCTGAGGGCGCTCCCCCTGGCAGGCAGTCCAGGTCACGGCGGGTGTGCGGCGACGTTACGGTTCGATCCACCGTCCGGGTCCCTGTGGGACCGTCGCTGGTGCTCCTCCTCCTCCCTCCCTCCCTCCCTCCCTTCCCATCAATCTCTCCCTTCCTCCCTCCCTCCCATCCATCCAATGGCAGCCTCCACAGGCTTCCATGCTTGCCTGCTGCCTGACACCTCTGCCCTTTGCTCAGCTGCAGCACCATCTCCGTTGAGGGGCGGTGTTACCCCGTTCAAGAGTTTTATCTGGAGGATGTCGTGGAGACCTGCAGGTGTGTGCCCTGCGTTGCATGGGCCTGTGCTCGGCGGATTGTTGCACCACCAGGACTTCAGGCGATGCAGACGAACTCCGGGCCCTGATCCCAAAGTTGATTGGGGTCCAAGGGACAAAACGGCGATTGATGGGCGGCCCACGGCGATCCTGTGGGTGGGATGGCGGCGGGCAATGAACTGCTATCAGCTTATGGACGGCGGTCGGTGGTAAACGGACCGCAGCTGGTGCTCCACCGCCGGCAGCCGGCGAGTGACCATCAACTGACAGCAACCGGGAGTTGATGACTAGCAGTTACTGGACAGCGGTTGATGGCGGTCGATGGCTAAGTGACGGCAGTTGAGGGTCAACTGAGGAGCAGGCGGCGGTGTTGGTTGACTGAAAGCGCTGATGGACGGCGATCGATGGTAAACTGACGGCAGCGGATGGGTCCCCCGCTTTGTATCCGATGACAGAAGGGCAGTTGGTACATGCCCCGGGGCTGTGCCCCCCCCCCCTCCTGGGGCCTGCGGGCTCACTTAAAGAGAGGTCCCAATTTCGGAGGGGACGCGATCTTGGTTGGGGGCATTGAGGTAAAGGCCTGTCGTACCCATGTCGTTTGCGCAGGGGATTTGGTGTGGCGGGGGTGGGGGGTTGGGGGGCATTGTATCGTCGCAGTGTCCCGAGCAGCGACGTGCGCTGTGCAGTGCGTGGGCGGGTCCTGACCCCGTTTTCTTTGGGTATTTGCCCCAATGCAAATGAAAAGGCAGAAATGGGGTTGGCGGGTGGAAAAAGGGCGGGAGAGGTTGTATGAGCCCCCTGGACCCCCCGGGGGCTGTGGGGGGCGGGGGGGGGGGGGGGGGGCTGTGGCAGGGGCCTTGATTTCTGGCCGTTTTTGGGCACAAGTATTTTGCAATTTATTTTCATCGAAAAGGGGGCAAATGGCCGTTGTTCAGACCCGTCTCGACGCGCTGATCCCAGAAATACCGCGTGCAGTTTTGTGGGGGTTTGGCCCATGTCGGTCCCATGCAGACCGTCTCTGTGCCCCTTTGGGAACGCCGGGGCACTGTGCCCCTTTGGGGATGCCGGGGCACTGTGCCCCTTCCGGGACGCCTCCGCCGCCCCCGTAATGGCCTGACAGGAGAGCCCTCCTCTTGAAAAGGGCGCCCATACGACCCCCCCCCCCCTTGGGGCAGTCTTCCCACCCGCCCTGTGGGCCCCCCGGTCCTGATCCCCCCGTGCCAGTGGCCTCTGCTGCGCAGGTACCATGTGGACGCGAATGGCCCCTACTGCAACAAGAAGGCGCTGCACAGCCCCGAACTTCCCGCCCATTTGGAGCGCATGAGGGGGGCATACAAGCCCGAGACCATCAGCACCGTCCACTTACTGGTGCGCCCGGTGCACGATGGCATGCGTGCGTGTGTTGGTGGGTGGCTGAGTGGGAGCGGAGACGGTGCGCGGCTGCGCTGTGGTGTATGTGTGCGTGCGCGCGCGTGTCTTTGATGAGGATCCAGCACTCAGCGCCTTACTGATGCCTGTTTGTCGCGCATCATGTTCGCGTGTGTATGTGTGCACGCGCACAGGTGCAGGTTGCACAGCAGTCAGAAAACCCATGGGTGTGGTGCAGGTTGTGGTCGGGGGTGGGGGCCGGCGGTTGTTGTGCTGGTCGTGAGAGGGAATGGCATCCCTCTGCTGACTCCACCGTCCCGGGGTGCGTCGGGGCGTTAAGCACCCGTGCAGCCTAGACGCTGGCTTAGGGTGGACACGGACATTGGGGAGCCAGCTCGCAGGTACGGTGCCGTGGCTGTCATCTCAGGATGCAGAAGGGAAAAGGCAATGTGCGCTGTGCGCAGAGCTTGAAAGCGGAGACAAGCCCCCAGCGTATCTTTCTCACAAAAAGTAGACTGGGTGGGCCAATCTCACCAGGGGGGGGGGGCTTACCTGTGAGGTCTGACGCCCCCCCCCCTCTGGACCCCCCAACCCATACTAGCTGTCACCTGGTTAGAACTGGCAACTTGGGCGCCACTGGCGCCTGGAAAAAATTCCATTGCCTTCGGCAAGTCCACCTCGCAGAGAATCTACACCGAGCAACACGTACCCAAAATAGGGTGGAAACTACATAAATACGGCCTAAAACATGCTTTACATACCTTGGATGGTCATTTTAGGTGATCACGGTATCAAAAAAACAAGTTTCGAAAACTTCGATTTTTGAGCTCTCCACGGTGAAAAACTGCACAAGCAGGTTGTGTACCAATCCCCTAGGAGACCCCCCCCCCCACCCAATACCCAAATAAGGTTACAAACACGTAAATACAGCCTAAAACATGCTTTACATTGCTTGAATGGTCATTTTGGGTGATGACAATATCAAAAAAACAAGTTTCGAAAACTTCGATTTTTGAGCTGTCCAATGTGAAAAACTGCATAAGCAGGTTGTGTACCAATCCCTTGGGAGACCCCCCCCCCCCCCCCTAACCCAATACCCAAATAGGGTGAAAAACACGTAAATACAGCCTAAAACATGCTTTACATACCTTGGATGGTCATCTTAGGTGATGACAACATCAAAAAAAACAAGTTTCCAAAACTTCGATTTTTGAGCTGTCCAGGTTGAAAAACTGCATAAGCAGGTTGTGTACCAATCCCTTGGGAGACCCCCCCCCCCCCGGAGGTAATACCCAAATACCCAAAATTGGGTGAAAAACATGTAAATACGGCCTAAAACATGCTTTACATACCTTGGATGGTCATTTTAGGTGATCACAATATCAAAAAAACAAGTTTCGAAAACTTCGATTCTTGAGCTGTCCAAGGTGAAAAACTGCATAAGCAGGTTGTGTACCAATCCCTTGGGAGACCACCCCCCCCCAACCCATACCCAAATAGGGTGAAAAACACGTAAATACGGCCTAAAACATGCTTTACATAGCTTGGATGGTCATTTTAGGTGATGACAACATTAAAAAAAACAAGTTTCGAAAACTTCGATTTTTGAGCTGTCCAGGTTGAAAAACTGCATAAGCAGGTTGTGTACCAATCCCTTGGGAGACCCCCCCCCCCCCCGGAGGTAATACCCAAATACCCAAAATTGGGTGAAAAAGACGTAAATACGGCCTAAAACATGCTTTACATACCCTGGATGGTCATTTTGGGTGATCACAATATCAAAAAAACAAGTTTCGAAAACTTCGATTCTTGAGCTGTCCAAGGTGAAAAACTGCATAAGCAGGTTGTGTACCAATCCCTTGGGAGACCCCCCCCCCCAACCCAATACCCAAATAGGGTGAAAAACACGTAAATACAGCCTAAAACATGCTTTACATACCTTGGATGGTCATTTTAGGTGGTCACAATATCAAAAAAACAAGTTTCGAAAACTTCGATTTTTGAGCTGCGCAGGGTGAAAAACTGCATAAGCAGGTTGTGCACCCGTCCCTTGGGAGACCCCCCCCCCCCCCCAGACCTAATACCCAAATAGGATGAAAAACACGCAAATACAGCCTAAAACATGCTTTACATACCTTGGATGATCATTTTGGGTTGTCACGATATCAAAAAAACAAGTTTCGAAAACGTCGATTTTTGAGCTGCCCGGGGTGAAAATCTGCATAAGCAGGTTGTGTACCAATCCCTTGGGAGACCACCCCCCCCCAACCCAATACCCAAATAGGGTGAAAAACACGTAAATACGGCCTAAAACATGCTTTACATACCTTGGATGGTCATTTTAGGTGATGACAACATTAAAAAAAACAAGTTTCGAAAACTTCGATTTTTGAGCTGTCCAGGTTGAAAAACTGCATAAGCAGGTTGTGTACCAATCCCTTGGGAGACCCCCCCCCCCCCCGGAGGTAATACCCAAATACCCAAAATTGGGTGAAAAAGACGTAAATACGGCCTAAAACATGCTTTACATACCTTGGATGGTCATTTTAGGTGATGACAACATCAAAAAAAACAAGTTTCCAAAACTTCGATTTTTGAGCTGTCCAGGTTGAAAAACTGCATAAGCAGGTTGTGTACCAATCCCTTGGGAGACCCCCCCCCCCCCCGGAGGTAATACCCAAATACCCAAAATTGGGTGAAAAACATGTAAATACGGCCTAAAACATGCTTTACATACCCCGGATGGTCATTTTAGGTGATCACAATATCAAAAAAACAAGTTTCGAAAACTTCGATTCTTGAGCCATCCAAGGTGAAAAACTGCATAAGCAGGTTGTGTACCAATCCCTTGGGAGACCCCCCCCCCCCCCCACCCAATACGCAAATAGGGTGAAAAACACGTAAATACGGCCTAAAACATGCTTTACATAGCTTGGATGGTCATTTTAGGTGATGACAACATTAAAAAAAACAAGTTTCGAAAACTTTGATTTTTGAGCTGTCCAGGTTGAAAAACTGCATAAGCAGGTTGTGTACCAATCCCTTGGGAGACCCCCCCCCCCCCGGAGGTAATACCCAAATACCCAAAATTGGGTGAAAAAGACGTAAATACGGCCTAAAACATGCTTTACATACCTTGGATGGTCATTTTAGGTGATGACAACATCAAAAAAAACAAGTTTCCAAAACTTCGATTTTTGAGCTGTCCAGGTTGAAAAACTGCATAAGCAGGTTGTGTACCAATCCCTTGGGAGACCCCCCCCCCCCCCCCGGAGGTAATACCCAAATACCCAAAATTGGGTGAAAAACATGTAAATACGGCCTCAAACATGCTTTACATACCTTGGATGGTCATTTTAGGTGATCACAATATCAAAAAAACAAGTTTCGAAAACTTCGATTCTTGAGCTGTCCAAGGTGAAAAACTGCATAAGCAGGTTGTGTACCAATCCCTTGGGAGACCACCCCCCCCCAACCCAATACCCAAATAGGGTGAAAAACTCGTAAATACGGCCTAAAACATGCTTTACATAGCTTGGATGGTCATTTTAGGTGATGACAACATTAAAAAAAACAAGTTTCGAAAACTTCGATTTTTGAGCTGTCCAGGTTGAAAAACTGCATAAGCAGGTTGTGTACCAATCCCTTGGGAGACCCCCCCCCCCCCCGGAGGTAATACCCAAATACCCAAAATTGGGTGAAAAAGACGTAAATACGGCCTAAAACATGCTTTACATACCTTGGATGGTCATTTTGGGTGATCACAATATCAAAAAAACAAGTTTCGAAAACTTCGATTCTTGAGCTGTCCAAGGTGAAAAACTGCATAAGCAGGTTGTGTACCAATCCCTTGGGAGACCCCCCCCCCAACCCAATACCCAAATAGGGTGAAAAACACGTAAATACAGCCTAAAACATGCTTTACATACCTTGGATGGTCATTTTAGGTGGTCACAATATCAAAAAAACAAGTTTCGAAAACTTCGATTTTTGAGCTGTCCAGGGTGAAAAACTGCATAAGCAGGTTGTGCACCCGTCCCTTGGGAGACCCCCCCCCCCCCGGACCTAATACCCAAATAGGATGAAAAACACGCAAATACAGCCTAAAACATGCTTTACATACCTTGGATGATCATTTTGGGTTGTCACGATATCAAAAAAACAAGTTTCGAAAACTTCGATTTTTGAGCTGCCCGGGGTGAAAATCTGCATAAGCAGGTTGTGTACTGGCCCATTCACTAGGCCATTATTGATGCAAACAGTCATTTCGCGTTTTTGGCACGGGTTGTGAACGGCCCTAGGCAAGGCTAGAGACTGCAAAAAACGTCCTTCCGTATCCTAGTAGGCATATACTGTCACAACATCCCCACTTACACCCCTCGGAGTGGGTACCACGGGGTCACCGAGGTTGCCAAAACCGCCGACATAGCAAAAATGGCCGAAAAGTGGATAAACTGCATAAGCGCTCGTCCCACTCCGCCCCATACAAACCCCATGGAGTCGGGACCCGGAAACACTTTTTCGGCTCAAAATCGAAAAAAACCAAAAGATTCATGATTTTCGACCCAAAAAAAGGGGGGGTCATTTTTTCGACATTTTTGACCCCCCCCCCCCAGCCCCCCCCCCCCCCCCCCTCCCTCAAAACCTCAAAAAAGTCGGTTTCAAGTGGGGGGGGGGGTTTGGGGGGGGGGTCCGGACCAAAAACTGATTGGGGGATCCGTTTATTGGACAAAATAATGATTTTACAAGGGGTTAAACTAACAATTCAACCCCTTGGGGTAGGGTACGCGAATAGGCCCAAAAAGGCCAAAATGAGGGGGTATGTGGCGTTTTCCCCATATATACGCCTGCCTGGCTTTGATCTAACAACCTCTGCGAGGTGATTTGCCACACACTTGATTTCCCCCCACTTGTTTACATTCAAAATGCTCACAATGAGTAAGGGAATGCCGTGCCACGCGTCTTCTTCTGCTGGCCGGGAAGCTTTTGCTGATTCAGAGGTACAGCTGTTGGAATACAGTACTGTTTTTCATTTGTTGTGAGTGCTAAAACCAAATGTCACCCCACTTGTTTATGTTCAAAATGCTCAGAATGAAACGGGGAATTCAAAAATGTCCCCCAAAATGGAGAAAAATTTTCGACCCCCCCCCCCCCCCTCCCGGACCCCCTGCCCACGCCACGGGGGTTGGTGTCTGGAACTGAACTGCAGACCCCCCGTGGCCAATCTTTGGGTCTCACTTCATCGGCCCATTAATGACGGCGTGTTGTGTTGCTTGTTTTGTGAGTGTTGCAGGGAAAAGGTGGGAGGTTATCGATGACATCATGACAAGGCCCCGCAAGCCAGACATACAGCTCAGAGTACTTTCCCCCTTATCTAACTGTTGAAGGGACCATGGGGATGTGCGGCACAGACCACTTCGACGTCTTGCGTGTAACCCCCCCCCCCCCAACCAGGCAAACGAACCAACACCATGGCCGCGTGCCAATCCCCCCCCCCCATAACTCCCTGAGATTGGTGGTGATTCCAAACAGCCAAACAATTCCCCCACTTGGCAGTTGAATCAAACCCTGGCAAGACAAGGAATTATGATGAGACGGATGTCACGTCATTGTCGGAGACGGATGTCTAGTGTCATTGGTGTTATTGTATGCCAAAGCATTCAACAGCATGGTTGTCTGACATGTATGGATGGCATGAACACTGGTGCACACAGAAAGTGCCAACGACCCCCCTCCCTGCTCAATAGACCCCCCCCCCTCCCGGGTCAGCCAGCCCAACCTCCCGAGGGTTCCAAGTGAGCCTCGTTGGGGCCTGGGTGGGGCAAGACAGTGCAGGGAAGGTGGGGCCCATCCCTGGCCTAAGCGGGCAGCAGTTGAGTGCTTGTCTAAGCAAGGGAGCTGATGGTTTCCCACTAGTTTGCATACAACAGTGACCCACACTGTACGGCATTGAAAGGGGCCAAGTGGCGTATGACAAGTGACATGTCCGATGTTCACCCAATCAGACTCGAACACTTAGGCTGAGCCTTGATTAATGCCTGGTTATTGTGTCTATTGTGTGTGTCTGTGTGTGTTTGTGTTGCACCTGTATGCTGCTTGTATGCTGCTGGGGTGTGTGACGCATGTGTGTGTGCGTGTGTGTTTGTGTGTGTGTACGTGTGTGCGTGTGTGTGTACATGTGTGCATACATGTGTGCGCCGACATTGGTCAGTCATGAACACGGAACTCCTCCGTGGATAATTTCCTGGTCCGTTGATTAGTGCTTATTGGCCGTGGGAAGTAGGTGAGGGCACAGGGTGAAGATATCACGCCGAACCCGTAATCTAGGGCTGCACTTTGCCATCTCCATCAAGATACCGAAAGACGTCTAGGGCTGCTCTGCGGCTTTTGAGGAGTTTTCTTTCACTGCTTTTCTTGCTTTGTTCTTGTTTGGTGGTTCCCAATGTGTGTGTGCCGACACACCAAAAAATGGTAATCACGGGTATCGTAAGGCGTGTAGTACACGATTCATCCCCAAAATGTTTATGAATGCCAAGCCCTCCGACACAAACTACGAATTGTATGTTTCAACCCATGCACGGTAAAGTCGTCATGCTATGAAGCAATCTAGACTACCATCCCCCCGACAGTGCCATTGTGATAGCTTGAAATCGCTGAACAATTTTGTATGCTTGCCCTTGTCCCCCTTGGCCTGCACATTTGTGGCCACAATGCTTTGAGGCCTAATGATTCTGTCTCTATCCCAGCAGTGAAAGTTGGGCAAAGGGCTGTTGTAAGTATAACAATTTCTGTCCACATATGTGTGTACCGCCTCCCCCTTTGCAACATCTCCTTCCAAAATAAGTGTTCCCCAAGTGTGGTTAGCTCCTACTCCAAATGTAATGCCTCGCAAAGTTTCTTGCTACGTACTGGTAAATCATAATCGCTGCAACCCTATTGCCCTCACAACCCACTGATAGTTGCGCTACGGGAAACCTCTTCAGCGCGGGCGGCACAAGCATGCCTCTCATGTATTTTTACTATCAGTCTTACAGCCGGCCTGCCATGGTTAACGAGTTGGGGAAGTCAGATCATCTTTGTAGCGAATTTTGCCGCATGCAGGTGATGCGTGCCTTGCATAAGGCGGTGCATCGTGTGTTTGCCGCCTAACCGTGGGCTCCAAAAAACACTATAAACGCGTGTACGCGGCGGCACACCGTATGCTGTGCACTCGGGCTACAGCCATCTCCGCTGTAGTGGGATGGCTTTGAAAACAGGCAGTTTGGAAAGGGACATTCTACACCGATAGCGCTATCCCCAATGAATTTAGACTAGAGGGCGTTGGACCTGTGTGGTGTTCTGATTTTGAACTGTTGCTGACATTAACGTCCTAACCTGATGTGCGGTATACTAATCAGTCTTTTGTGTGTGTGTGTGTGTGTGGTAGGGTGGTGGCGCTCAACAACGAAGTTCATCGTAGAATAATGGTAGGCAAGTAGGCACAGACTCCTCCGGGAATTATTTGGGTTTGGGCAGGGCAGGAGGGAGTGGCGCTGCACTTTTGCACGCCAGCTCTGTTGCACTCCGTCCAATTTCAGTAGACCGAAAGATGTATTGGGCTGTCTTGCAGCTTCTGAGGAGTTTTCTCCACCCGCCTTTCTTGTGCTTTCACTCTTGTTTTTGCGGTTGCCAATGTGTGTGCGTGTGCGTGCATGTGTGTGTGTGTGTGTGTGTCTGAGCCCAGAGCGCTGTTACCAAAAGCCAATGGCTGGGATGTTGTACCAATGGGAACCAGCAGATGGGTGCACCTTATGTATCTCTGTGTGTGTGTGTGTGTGTGAGTTGTTCTTTGATGGCACTTCTGTTTTGGTCGTGACGAAGTGTGTGTGTATGTGTGGGTGTATGTGTCGGTGTGCGCGCGCTTTGCAAATTGTGTGTGGGGGGGGAGGGGGAGCTGGTGCACGTCATGTCGCTTCAGTAGTCTGGGTGCGTGTGCGTGCACGCGTGTGGAGCCTGTATGCAGTGTGCTGCTGTGCTGTGCGGCGAGCGGCTGTGACTCGGTGATGCTTTGCACTGGCGGTCGGGGTAGGGGGAGAGACGGGGGTGATTGGGCCAGGAGACCCCCTGACCAACAGGCTCCACAGGGTGCTGATGCGGTACCCGCCGCCCCCACAGGACTCATCCCGGATCAACTACGACCTCATTGCACGCCTGCTGCACCACCTCCAAAGCAAGCCCAGCGATGGGGCCATCCTGGTGTTCCTGCCGGGCCTGACGGAGATCCAGTGTCTGTACGATGACCTCATGGACTCCCCGTACGGCTTCGGCAACCCCACGAAATACGTCATCATCACTCTCCACTCGCTGCTCTCGCCTGCGGAGCAGTGCCTCGTTTTCAGACCCCCTCCGCGCGGGTGTGGCCCTGCGTGGGCCAGGGCGGGTCAAGGGGAGGGAGATGGGAGGCAGGCCAGTGCTTGAAGCGGTTGTTGTACCCCCGCCCCTTTTTGGGGGGATGACTGTCAGTTTCGTCCTTCTGCCCGCCCCCCACTGGCCCACCAACCGTTTTGCAACCGCCCGCACGGCCACTGAACCCACTCTCCAACCGCCAGTGACCACTCTTACAGCCGCTCTTGAACCCCCCCTTCAGCCTCCCTCCCCCTCAAGCACAACACTAATGGGAGGTGCTTGAGCCCTGGAGGCAAGCGCTGCTGCTACTGCAGCAATGCCTGCCATGTTTTGCTGCCTACGCTGGTCCCGTTTGATATTCACCAACCCCCAGCCGATGGGGCGCCACGCAGGGCCGCCGTCCGTGCCAACGGCAGGGTTGTGTGCAACCTCCACCCTTTGTGTGTGGAGCCTCCGAGGGTTGGAGAAGTTGGGTTTTCACTTTGGGGGCGGGGGGGAGCCCCCGAAATTGGGGGGGGGTCAGGAAAAGAGCTCAATCAAAACTATGGTGAAGGCGCAGAAAATTTGTTTGAGCTTTGAAAATGGTCAATTTTTTTTTCACCACATATATGGCAGATGATGACTTTTCTGAAATCCCTGAATGCTCCTAAATCACATTTTAATTTCTTGCCGAACTTTGGGTCCGGGTCACCTCCGGGGCCTGTGGGTCAGTCTCGGTAGGATTTTGGGGCTCCCTCCCGAGACAAAAGCCCGCCCACCCTTGTGGGTGATCTCTGGCCGTTGTGTATCACGTAGTGCATGGTGAGGGCAGGTCCAAGGTGCTCTTGTGCACGCCAGGGGAAGAAGGGCTCAGGGAGAGGGATGCCCTATCCCCTCACCCCCCGCGGCCTCCCCCGTGTCACGCCAGAGGGATGTGGCCTCCAACCTCAGGTCTCGCCTGGGAAGGAGCCCTTTGCGTGCCCTCAGCAGCCGGTGCTGCCCTGGACCCCTCTGAGCCCCCGACCGCCCTACCGGTGTTGGGAGTGGGAGGTCGGGGGCAGTTGGTTCAGGCTTCATGTAGAGGGGGGGTGTCCACGGCAAGCTCCATGATTGTGGCTGCGGAAGGTGCCTTGCGCTGGTGCCTGTCTTGCACACCTGGGGGGTGCATCTCTCCCACCATTTTTTTTTTGGAGGTCCACCAAGGGATTGTGGCAGCAGGACAGTGGCAAGGGGGCACAACCAGAAGAGGAGGCTGGTTGTGGTGGGAGCTATTCTTTGCGAGTTACAGTGCAGAATGCCATTGGAGAGTGGAAATGGGCGTTGCTTTCCTCGTCTTGGTTTTTTGGTGCTGCTATGGTTTGTGTCGTTGTTGGGGGAGGGTGAGACCTACTCAAGAGTTGCCACTAGGACCGAGCTGGGTCCTTGCGGTTCTCTTTAACTAGCTTGAAAGATGGCTCATGTTCACCACAACATGGGCCCCTGCATGGCATCATGGCGTGAGAGACACCTCATTGGTGGTCACCGCAATCTAGGGCGTTCAAACACAACACATTCGCCCCGGACCCCCCATACACATCGTCGGTCCTAAAAGTGCCCATTTCAAAGGTTTTGGGGAACTTGCATGGGCGAATATGGGGCAACTGAGGCTCAAAATAACCCTTATCCATATGTTTTGAGCACCCCAAGTGGGCTTGGAACAATTTTGAAAAAAAATCCTTTTTGACCACTTTTGGACCCACAGGTGACCCCCGTACCCCTACCCTAGCACGTGTGCCGTGCACGCTGGTGGTGCCAATTGGGCATTGAATGGTGTTGACGGTATGGAATTCCGTTGCAAGTGATCCCCTTCATCCTCATTTGTCACCATAAGCGTGCCCAATGCAGTCCATGGCTATCAAACACACCGCAAGAAGGTGGAACTTGAAAAAGCATGCAAAAGGGGTGCTTTTCAAGGCTGCTTTTGCGGTATTTTGGGCCCCAAAAGAGGTTGTTGAGGCCACTATTTTGAGTGCAAAGCACACTGGACAGTGGTCAAACGTGTTTGTTCATCATCTAGGTTGCTTCCAATGCAAATAGCCCCCTCCATGGGCATGCTAGGCCCCCAAACTGCCCAAATTCTAGCATCCCCCCCGGCCCCCCTTGTACTGCAATGTGAGTCCCATTTCAAGGGTTTCTCGGAACTTGCATGGGCCAATATGGGTCAAAAGTGGCGCAAATCATTGTGGAAGAAGAACGGCCCTCACTTGAGACACCTGCTTGCCACACTCACGATGGTGCTAAACTTTTACGACGATTAGTCTGACAATTGGCTGCAAAATGGCCCATTTGCCTCAAAAGGGACCACCACATGGCACTATGGCATGGGTGACGCCTCATTGAACACCCATTTGCAATCATTCGATGGCCCAATCACTATGGAAGAAGAATGGCCCTCATTAGAGGCACCTGCTTGACAGACTGGCGATCGATTGGAACTTTCAGGACAATTGTCGTGAAAACAGGCTGAAATTGCCATTTTTGAAACCAAATTAGCCATTGAAGGGGCTAGACAGCTCAAAATGACAAAGTTGTTTTAGATGATGCATGTTTGCTTTTCGGTCGTTTGGGCTATTGGGGCCTCGTTTTTGAGCCACAGACCCCATCACTAACTGCTTGCTGCTGCCAAAATGCATTGCTCACCCACCCTACAATGGGCTGTAAAACCTCCACTGGTAGACTCGCCGCCTTACAAGAGCTGCTGGATTGTACCCACTCAAAGGCACATAACTTCAAAACAGGAGCAGGAATGAAACACGTAATGTTGTTGTTTTTTGGTGGGGGTGGGGTTGAAGCGGTGCAGATGTGGAGAGTATGCAGGATGAAGGTGGAAGGGCACAGGCTGGGAGGCCCCTGAAGTGTATATGGGGATGGATAGAGTGTCCAGTGGTTTCCTTGAGGAGCAGGAGTACGAAAAGTCTGGGACCGCTGCAGTGATCAAACGCCGCCTGCCAGCGCTTCAATGCCAACTGCCATCGGTTGAAGGCGTTCTTCCGGCGGTTGAAGGCCTCCTGCCGGCTGTTAGACGCTGACTGCTGGCCATTGGCCTGCCCGCCGACGGTTGAATCCCAACCTCCGGCGGTTGATGGTCCGATGACCAGTTGACAGTTGTTGGCATTCATCTTGCGACATTCTGTGATACAGCTGCGGTTTGTGTCTGGCCGGTGTTTTGCACCGTGACCTTCATTTCGGGCCGTTTGGGCTCACTCAATAGAGTGGGACCAATTTTGGACAGCAAAGTGAAGGGACACAATCTTGTTTTTTTCAGTCATTCAGGCACATCCCGCCCTCGCATTGCAATTCCCACATCATTTGTGGCAGTGAGCACCCTCTTTCGCTGCTTCGTAAGGACCGCACACGGGCCCGCTGCATGTTCAGGCTGTCAGCGCTGGCGAGGGCTGGGTGCCATGGGGGGCAGGGCGAAAATTGCTTGGGGCGCCGTCCGAAGGGGGGGAGGGGGGGAGGGGGGGGGGGAATGGGAAAATCCCTGCCAGCCCCCTTGTTTTATGTTTTTTTTTGGAAGGTCCCATTGGCAATTCAAAAACAACTATGATTCTGGGCCATCCAAAAACCCCCAGGAACCAACAAGCAGCACAAGCAACCCCCACAGTCCCCTTTGGTAAGCCCAGAATTCATCCCAACACGGTGACCAAGGAGGGGTGGGGGTTGGGGAGATGGGTTTCCATGCACCCCCGCCCCCAAAAAACTTTCTTCCCGCCCAGTAATGGGACCCCCCCCACTGCTGCACTGCCATAGGGTGCGGAAGCTCGTCCTAGCCACGAATGTGGCAGAGACCAGTATCACGATTCCGGACGTGACGGTGGTCATCGACTGCGGCCGCATGAAGGAGGTGCGGTACGACCCGCAGACGCGGATGTCTGCGCTGGTGGAATGCTGGGTCTCTCGGGCCAATGCCAATCAGCGGCGGGGCCGCGCTGGGCGGGTGCGGTCCGGCACGGCCTACCACTTGTTCGAGAAGCACACGTACGAGACCGAGATGGAGAGCTACCAGCAGCCGGAGATCCTCCGCGTGCCCCTAGACGAGATCTGTTTGCAGATCAAGATCCTGGGCCTCGGTGTGGACTGTGCGGCGCACCGCTCGGCGTCATCCTGCCGGGTCCTTTGGGGGCGCCTGGTTTCCTTTCTTGCCCTTTTGTATCATCAGGACCCTGATCTTTCCCCTTTACTCCCATGCCTTGTTCACTGCTGATCATGGTTGGTTCATCGCTGGTTGGCGTCGGTTACCCGCCGGTTGCCGTCGGTTAATCGGTTAATCGCCAACCGCCGTCCGGTTGCTGCCGGTCTGGAGACCGCAACGAGGCCGGTGTTGTTGTTTGTTGGCTCCTCAGGACCTCCCTTGGTCGTCGTAGTCCTTGTCAGCGATGTCGCGGGTCTTGTCCCCCCTGCGTCAGGGATGGGCACAGGCTGGACGTCATTATATTGGCGGGCGTGGGTGTGGGTGTAGACGGGGGCTGCAGCTCAATGACGGAGTGGCAAACACCCGCTGGAATGGCATTGCGGTGAACGGTTGGACGAAGGTGAGGTCTGGGGGGCATGCTCTCCTCTGCGTTCGGGAAGGTTGATGCCCCCGAAACCGCCGCCGGTGTTGCGGCGGGCGGTATGGCAATCAGGCCTTTGCTTAGGGGCTGGTTGATGTGTATGTTGTAAGTCGTGTGACTTTTGTTTTGGTGTTGGCGTGTGTACAGGAACAATTGCCACATCCAGCGACCTCCTGGATACCCCCAAAATGCGGATGGTCTGCAAGACAAGGAGCCGTGGGTGCCCCCCTCCACCTCTGCCCTATCACCCCCCGTGCTGCTGCTGCTGCGGTTGTTCTTGGTGGCATTGCTCGTGTTTTTGAAACGAACGAGTGTCGGTGTCGTTGCCACTGCCGCCCTTCAGCCGCCCAACCGCTGTGGGTTGCCCTTCACGTGGCGCCCAGTTGTGTGCCTGAATAGTGAGCGGGCGAACCGACCGTCCGAATGTTTTCAAAATTTTAGTCCCAAAACGTTGTGTGCCACACCCGCACAGGACAGCGTCTGCGTTTTCCTGAGGGACCTGGTCGTGCACTCGCCCCACCCACCCACAGCGCTTTGAAGCAGCCCTCGGACTGCACTGTCGCGGTCTCAGTGGTCGGGAAGGACCGAGACGCTGACGCGTTGCAGTGGACCGTGACCTCGTCCCTGTTTTTTGTCGGCGACGCGCGCAGGGCCGGGACTGGTCCGCCTGGCGCTCGACACCCCCGTCCCCCGGCTGTGCTACTCGGCACCCCACAAGCCTTTGTGGACCACCCCGCCTCCCCCGCAGCACTGGACGCCAGGTGTACTACGCGGTGCCGCACCAGCCTTTGTGGAACACCCCGATTCCGGCACTTGCGGGCACCCTCCGGCGGCTGTCTGTGGCTTTTACATGCAGGAGGGGGAGGGGGGTACGGGACGGGAGAAGTCACCTCGAAGAGAGGTTGTTAGATCAAGCGCAGGCGCGAGCGTCGTATACCCCCCTTTTTTGGGTTCGTTCGCGTAGCATACCCCAATGTATGGTTTCTAACGTCTAACCCCCTGTAAAATCATCATTTTAGGACCAAAAATGGTCCCCCAATGATTTTTTTGGATTTTGACCCCCGTACCCCCCCGCACCGGGATACCATTTTGGGGGGGGGGCTGGGGGGGGTCAAAATCTCTTTGTGTATTGTGGCCGCTGTGTGTGTATTTGGACCTGGGTCCCGAAGAACTTTTTTCTTGTAGATGGACCCCCTAACCCATGGCGGGGGTCCCGGGCCCCAACTCCAGGTACCCCCAGTCACCCCCCCCTATATGGCCCCTCGCCAATGAGGACTTAGCCGTTTTCACGCTGGATAGGCTGTTTAGTGGCACGTGAAGGTTTTTTGAAATCACCTCGCAGAGGTTGTTAGATCAAAGCCAGGCAGGCGTATATAGGGGAAAACGCCACATACCCCCCCGTTTTTGGCCTTTTTGGGCCTATTCGCGTACCCTACCCCAAGGGGTTGAATTGTTAGTTTAACCCCTTGTAAAATCATTATTTTGTCCAATAAATGCATCCCCCAATGAGTTTTTGGTCCGGACCCCCCAGACCCCCCCCCACTTGAAACCCACTTTTTGGAGCTTTTGAGGGGGGGGGGTCAAAAAATGACCCCCCCTTTTTTTTGGGTCGAAAATCATGAATCTTTTGGTTTTTTTAGATTTTGAGCCGAAAAAGTGTTTCCGGGTCCCGACTGCATGGGGGTTTGTATGGGGCGGAGTGGGACGAGCGCTTATGCAGTTTATCCACTTTTCAGCCATTTTTGTAATGTTGGCGGTTTTGGCAACCTCGGTGACCCCGTGGTACCCACTCCGAGGGGTGTGAGTGGGGATGTTGTGACGGTATATGCCTACTACGATACGGAAGGACGTTTTTTGCAGTCTCTAGCCTTGCTGAGGGCTGGTCAAATGCCCGTGCCAAAGACGCGACCTGCCTGTTTCCACCAATAATGGCCTAGTGAATGGGCAGGTACACAACCTGCTTCTGTGGTTTTTCCCGATGTAGAGCTCAAAACTCGAAGTTTTCGAAACCTGTTTTTTTTGATATTGTGACCACCTAAAATGACCATCCAAGCTATGCAAAGCATGTTTTAGGCCGTATTTACGTGTTTTTCACCCTATTTGGGTGTTACGTGGGGGGGGGGGGGATCTCTTCCAAGGGATTGGTACACAACCTGCTTATGCAGTTTTTCACCCCAGACAGCTCAAAAATCGCAGTTTTCGAAACCTGTTTTTTTGATATTGTGACCAGCCAAAATGACCATCCAAGGTATGTAAAGCATGTTTTAGGCCGTATTTACGTGTTTCTCACCCTCTTTGGGTATTTGGACGGGGGGGGGGGGTCTCCTAGGGGATTGGTACACAACCTGCTTGTGCAGTTTTTCACCCTAGGCTGATCAAAAATCGAAGTTTTCGAAACTTGTTTTTTTGATATTGTGTTTTTCACCCTATTTGGGTATTAGGCCCGGGGGGGGGGGGGGGATCTCCCAAGGGATTGTTACACAACCTGCTTACGCAGATTTTTACCCTGGGCAGCTCAAAAATCGAAGTTTTCGAAACTTGTTTTTTTGATGCCGTGATCACCTAAAATGATCATCCAAGGTATGTACAGCATGTTTTAGCCCGTATTTATGTATTTTCCGCCCTCTTTTGGGTGTGTGTTGCTCGGGTTAGATTCTCTGCGAGGTGGACTTGCCGAAGGCAATAGAATTTTCGCTTTTTCATGACTACGTTCCGTTTCCCCTAGGATTGGTTTGGGTTATCATTCGGTGACAATACGGGTGCTTGAGCACCCATGGGGGCCCACGTAGTGGCCACTGGGCCCATCTAGCCCGAGCCATGGGCCCCCCAAAAGCTTCAAAATTGCTGTTTGTAGGTGGTTCAATGGCATTTGGGGTGTAAACAAATTGCTGCAAAAGCAGTTTTCCACCCTCTACAGGTCAAAAATGGAAAATTTTTTGCGAATTTTTTTTGATATTATGACCATCTACAATGATGAAATATGCTATGTAGGGCATGTTTTAGACCCTCTTTGTGTGTTTTTCACCCTATTTGGGTGTTGGGGGGGGTGTTTTGAGGCTGAATCAAACAAATGTGAAAAGTCCACAGATAGGCCTGTTTGCTATTGCTCTCCTCAGCACCGCGGTTCTTGGGAACGAGGTGGTCCGATCACTGTACGTGATGGACATTTTTGTCTGCTCCCTGTGTCCATCAGTTTTAACGACACCAGGTTAGGTAGTAAGGATCCGCTTCCGATGGACGGCAGCAGTTGTCGTGCCGACGCTGTCACTGATCTGGAGCACCTTGCTAGGTTACTCAATGTTCCCATGCCTAACATAGGCAAGCTACTACCTCACAGTGTTTTCCACACGTCCCGTGGTATGCTGTCGCATGTTCAATCTGTTGCCCGGGACCTAAGTCAGTTTGCCATTATTCGGATTGTTGATAAGTCCCCTGGCTCGATGTGGGGCTTTTGTAGAGCATGGGTCTGGGATCAGACGACAGCATTTTTGCATGCAGAAAAGTACTCCATCAGTACAGAAACACGCGGTGACTTACTGCAGGGTCTGCTTGATCTTCTACAGTCAAAAGGATGGGTGGCCAGCGACAAAGCCCGGTTGGCACTTTTACATTTGATCGGTAAGGGTAAATCTTTATCGCTGAAACCCATTACGTGGAGACCCATTTGTGCTCAGTCTGCTCCCGTGATTCCACGCTGGAGGCTACGCCTTGCGGCGCGTGCATTTACGTGCTTTCTGAAATTTTTGAGCAGTCACATCACAGGTTCCTTTTTGCATCAATCCATCCAAGATGTGGGCCGCTGGATGCTCGATCTCAACACATGGCACTGCACAGTTATAGGAGAAGCCGACTGTGAGGATCAATTTAATCGGATTTTGCCGAGTGATGTGCTGCAGCACTTTCATGAGGCCACTGAGTGGCTACGCAGCGAATGTCGTTGGAGAGCACCCCAGATGTTCTGGTCACTGCACAAATACGACAAAACACTAGATAGGGCCGGAAAAGCGGCTGCTTTTAATTTCGATGTTATCAGCCATCAAGAACTCACTGAGCTGTTACAATTTTGCCTGCAAACCGACAGCTTGTGCGTCGCTGCTGGGTCCTGCTGGTCCCGAGCGTTTGCTCTACCAATGGGCGGCCCCTTCAGCGCACAGGCGGCCGATTTACACAGCTTGTGGTGCTTTCACTTGCGTAAGCAACAGTTCTACAGTTTAGGAAAGCTGAGTTTCACCGATGCCGGCTACCCCGTGTGGGTCAATAGTCGTGGGCGCGTCGTTTCACTTGCGCAGTTCCGTGACAACATCTTAGTGGCTTCTAAAGGCCTTGGGAGCAGTTGGGCAATGGCTGACGTGTGCAACATCCTGCAACGTGCCTGGTCCCTGCGCGTGTTATGCCCTTGCATTTCTAATAGCGTCAACACATGCCAGCTCACATGTATGTCTGGCCAGCTGCATGCTCCGGGCGTCGCCATGGAACGGCGTGACGGGTACGGAGAGGTCTATGTTCACCCTTCTGCACTAACACCAGATTGGAGTTTAAAGCAGGGAGCTCCCCTACAATCACCGTGGGCTGTAAATGAGACAAGCTTAGCGAACCTCTTCACCGGAGTTTTGATGAATTGCCGTGTTTTCCAGAAATCCTGGGCTGAGTTCTTGTTATCCGCAGCTGCCTGGCTACAGATCAGTTTACTGTGCCACCACCAACGTGCCATGACGGTGAGAGCCTGTCAAAAGTCCCTACACCGGCTACTGAGCTATACACCACACAATGCAGAGTTGAGCCAGCGCTGGATTACATACATCTCCCACGATATGCCTTGTAGCAAAACTACTGTGCGTACCAAGTTAGAGCACTGGCTGCGTGTTTATGCAACATGGGATAACGATAGATATGCATCATGGCACATACCCCACAGTGGTCCCCATACTGACTGGTGTGGTGACTGGTCCACCTGTTGCACTGTTCACATGAGCCCCCCATCAGGGGGCGGGGGGAGGGGGCCTGTTTGACGTTTGAGACCTGGTGTATGTCTGTAAGAGACACCACAGTCGATTCCTTGCAGTACGTTAAGATAGTCTGCAACTCATGGCATGGCTGGCCCAGTCTGAGCGGGCAACATTTCACTGTGCGTATGCAGATTGTCCCGACGCACGACTTTGGTTACAGACTTTGGTGAAAGGCGCCTAGGGCCGGTCGCTCCGGTCCGTGATCAGCCTTGATCTCTTTTCTTTGGCTGTGCATGTTGGTGCTTTCGCAATCTCCTTGATCGCAATCATCACTTGACACAACCACGTGTCACCGCACGGGGGGTACCAAGGAGTCTAGGGCACACAACCTGCTTGTGCAGTTTTCCGGCCTCGGCAGCTCAAAAATGGAAATTTCCGAAACTGATTTTTTCCATACTTTGACCATCCAAAATAATCAAATATCCTATGTAAAGCATGTTTTGGCCCCTCTTCATGTGTTTTTCACCCTATTTGGGTGTGTGTGGGGGTGATTGGGAAGGCCAAGTCGCAGGTGCCGGCGGAGGTGCTATGGCGCCCAATTGCGGCTGCTGCAGCACCAGTTGTTAGTCGCCGAGAGCTGAGGGTGGCGGCCCGTGCATTTACCCTGTTTGTGCGTACTCTGGCTGCGGAGATACCCGCCTGCAGGATATGGGAGCCTGGCTGCAAAAGCTGGGAAAATGGGGTGCAGAATTCATAGGTGAAGCAGACTGCAAAGAGCAGTTTAATGTCATCCCACCCTCCTCTGTACAGCAGCATATGCGTGACGCAGCCATTTGGCTCACTACACGCAGGAGGTGGAGGGCTACCACACTGGTCTGGAGCATTCACAAAACCAATAAGTCACATGACAGGGCTGGTGAAGGTAAACGGGGCACGTTTCATGTTTTGTCGATGAATGACCTTATTTCTTTGGTAGAATTCAGCCTGTCTCAGGATAATGTGGTGGTGGCGGCGGGAGAATTGTGGCAACGCACTGGAGCTATACCCATGGGCGGGTCTTTCAGTGCGCAAAGCGTAGACCTCCACTCAGTGTGGTGTTGCAAGTTGCGAGTTGATCTGTTGAGGAGGTGGGGCCAGTTTTCCAAAACCAGTGATGGGGTAGTTCAGTGGTCTGCAGGTGACACCCTGTTTGCTCTCCAGCAATTTAGGGATAACCTCGTTGTTGCGTCACAAGGCCCGGAGGCCACCGACGTGATGAAACCGGTATGTTCTGTCCTTGAAGAGGTGTGGTCCCTAAAAGTTGTATGTGACTGCCGGTCGAAAAACCCTGACCTGCCCTGTACCGGTGCTTGCATGCGCAAGTCGCTGACGGCAATGGGCATTTCCGTGCATCTGGGGTCCCTTGACGTGTTGGCCCATGCACACCCAAATGCCCTGGGCAAGCAGTGGAATTTAAAAATGGGGATCCCTCTCCAGAGTTTTTGGGCCACCACGCGGAAACGGGTCACGAACACGTTTATTGGGGCCCTGTGCAATGCACTGCCGTCTGTAGCCACATGGGGAGGTTTCCTTCTTTCCCTTGTAGCCTGGATGCAGCTTGCGGTTTTGTCACAGTACCCCGTGTCCGTGGTGCGCAGTGCAATGATATGCGCCGCTGTACGTGTCCTCGCCCGTACACCCTGGGACACTGCGAGGACGGTGCAGTGGATTTCTTTTATAACAGGGCGCCTGCCACAGGATATGTCTTTTTCTGTAGCTGACCTGTGGGGATGGTTGCGCAGAACGGCCGAATGGAGGTTGGGTTTCTATGCGTCGTGGCATGTACCACACGAGGGACCCTGTACGGAGTGGTGCGGTGATTGGGCAGCAGACGGCGACACCTTGTGTGCCCTGGCTAACTCGGCAGAGGGTCCAGCGCTAGTGGGCTGGGGAGTCCACCGGGGGAGGGGGGTGCACTGATGTTGGTCTGGTGTATTTGATTTGTGTGTCCGACATTTCAGTAGGAGTAGCTTTGTGCGTGTCACAGGAATGAGCCCCCATCTGCACTGTACTTCGGGGTACCTTCTGTTTCACAGTGAAAGGCGCCTATGGCAATGTCACTGAAGAGCTTTTTGTTCTGACTTTGTTGTATTGCACTCGCCTGCTTGCTTTAGCAGTGTAGCATTCAACTCTCGTATCCCGCAGCGGGGGGGGGGGGGGGTACCAAGGGGTCTAGGGCACACAACCTGCTTATGCAGTTTTCCGGCCTCGGCAGCTCAAAAATGGAAATTTCCGAAACTGATTTTTTTCATACTTCGACCATCCAAAATGATCAAATATCCTATGTAAAGCATGTTTTGGCCCCTCTTCATGTGTTTTTCACCCTGTTTGGGTGTGGGGGGTGGGGGGGGGGGTGCTCTTAAGGGGGCTGGGGCACACAACCTGCTTGTGCAGTTTTCCGGCCTCGGCAGCTCAAAAATGGAAATTTCCAAAACTGATTTTTTTCATACTTCGACCATCCAAAATGATCAAATATCCTATGTAAAGCATGTTTTGGCCCCTCTTCATGTGTTTTTCACCCTATTTGGGTGTGGGGTGGGGGGGTGCTCTCAAGGGGGCTGGGGCACACAACCCACAGCCCTAGCATGCGTCTCCTCACTGCTTAAACTGCCCTCTCGCACCTCTCCCCTCTTCGAGGTGCCTTGCCGAAGGCAATAGAATTTTGTGAGGAAAATTTCGCTGTCAAGAAAAGTGGTGAATTTCCCCTACGGCGAAATTTTCGCGGTGTGTGACCAACAGCTTCACTGCGGATTCAGGTGCACGTGAGTACTGCGAATTCAGACATGTGCAGCGGTGTACCGGGCGGAGGGAAGGGGCAAAGATGTGTTTGTTTCCATCCAGAGCCCATCAGGAGATAACAGCAAGCTTCAGGATTCCTGGAGGTGGCGAAATTTTCCCCTTCCGAAATTATGTCCGTCGAAACTGTCCCCTGGCAAACTTACCCCCCTTGTACCTTTCCGCAGCTGTGTCTTGCCTGCAGTAGCACCTCTGGTGTCGACCTCCGGTGGTGATGTGTCACTCCCAGCGGTCGCGATATTCAGTTGCACACTGTCACAGGCGCTTGTGCCGAATTCCTGGCAAACGCAGTGCAGCCCCCTTCACCTGCTGCGGTCACGAAGGCCCTACAGACGTTGGTCAGTGTCAATGCCTTGGACGAGAGCGAAAGGCTTACGCCGCTTGGGTTCCACTTGGCCAGCCTCCCTGTGGACGTGCATGTGGGCAAAATGCTGCTGTACGGGGCCATCTTCAAGGTCGTGCCTCGGCCGCGATGTGATTTGCTGTTGTTCTTGTTGTGATTGGTGGTGGTGTCGGTGGTGCTGGTGTTGTAATTGTGGCGAATCATGTCGTTCTTATTGTAGTGAGTCACGTTGTTATTGCTTTTGTTGTTGTTGTTGTTGTTGTTGCTGTTGTCATTGGCATTGTTGTGGTTGTCATTGTTGTCATTGTTGTTGCCAATATTGTCGTTGTTGTAGTTAATGTTGCTGTCATGCTGTTGTTGTTGTTGCTGCTGCTGCTGCTGCTGCTGCTGTTGTTGTTGTTGTTGTTGTTGTTGTTGTTGTTGTTGTTGTTGTTGTTGTTGTTGTTGTTGTTGTTCCTGCTGCCGCTGCTGTCGTTGGGCAGGTTACTTTGTTGCACACCCCGGGAGTACCCCCCCCCGCTCTCCAGACCAAAGTTCCCATCAAACGAAATTTACAACTGGGAAAATTCTGTCGGGCCATTTTAGGTACACAAACTTATGGGATCCAAGCCCCCATTTCCCCTCCCTTCTAATCCCTGTCCCCCCCCAAGGGACCTCCCCACCCACAGCGATGGTAGACAATGAGGCACAACCGACCTGGGCCCCAGCGGCGCCCGGAAAATGTTTTGGCCTCTGTGGACCGTCGCATGAATTGTTTCCCCCATTCCTCCCATTTTGCTGCATTTTGTGGGGAATGGTACAGAGGGATTGGGCCCCCGCGGACTTGTGCATATTCAAAATGTGCGGATTCAAACAGGGAACTCACAAATGCCCCCCAAAACCCGAAGACCAATTGACCCCCCACCAGCCCTCCCTCCGACACACACCCCAGGGTCCCCACCCCCCCCCCCCCGCCCGCCGGGATTGGGTCCGGAACGGAAGCGACCACCCCCCGTGGGCTCCGCAGTGTTTAGACCCCATTGTCACGATCGCCGCGTTCATGTCGTTGCGGTCGCCATTCGTCCAATCCGTGAGCCGCCGGGTTGAGTCCAAGGCGGCCTACATGAAGTTCGCCACGGCACAGTCCGACCACCTGACGTTGTGGACCGTGTACCAGAAGTGGCTGGAGGTGAAGGGCCAGGGCCGCGGCGAGAGGGAGTTCTGCCTCCAGAACTTCCTGAGCTCCAAGACCCTCAACACGATTGAGCAGCTCAAGCGACAACTGATGGACAACCTCGCGGACCTGGGGTTTGTCACGCCCGACAGCAACCGCAACGCGCCTAGTATCAACGTGGTGTGTGTGTGTGTTGTGTTGTGTTGTGTTGTGTTGTGTTGTGTTGTGTTGTGTTGTGTTGTGTTGTGTTGTGTTGTGTTGTGTTGTGTTGTGTTGTGTAGTGTTGTGTTCTGTTGTGTTGTGTTGTGTTGTGTTGCCCCTTCCATGCCCCTTTCTTCCCGGACCAACTCTTGGGGTGCACTGTGCGCACGTGTAGCGCTGTAAACATGGGGCGCGCAGGTGCGAAAAGTGCCGTAAACACCACGGATATTTCCGTTAAGTGTAAGGATTGCCAAAAGGGGGATGGTAGGCGGTTTGGCACACTTCTAACGTAAGAGTTTACGGCGCCACCACCGTAAACGTTTACGGTGGTGGCGCAGCAAATCGGCAGGGGTATTGGAGGGGAAGCAGTCAGGTAGCAGGGAAATTTGAACCCCCCCCCCCCCCGGAGGAATAGAGACCCCTCCTTGGATCCCTGTCTGATACAGAAGGGCAAAGAAGGACAAATTGAGAGGAACTTGCATAGTCCACTTGTTGCATCATGCTGATATGGGGGGGAACTCAAAAGCTTTCTACACAAGCCCAATGGGACACACCAGTGAACACCCCCAATGGGCAGGGGGGGGATCATTTTGGAGTGGGTACACATTTACGGCGCCGGCGCCGTAAATGTTTACGGCGCTGGCATTGCAAAACGAGAGGGGGTAGATCAAGCGCACGCGCGGGCGTCGTATACCCCCCCCTTTTTGGGGGGGTCATTCGCGTAGCATACCCCAAGGCATGATATTTGATGTCCAACCCCTTGTAAAATCATTATTTTGCCCAATAAGACAATCCCCCAATGGATTTTTTGATTCGGGGGCCTCTATCCCCTGAAACTGGATATCACTTTTTTTTATTGGGGGGGGGTTTGTGCTCAGAAGTTTGTGCTCAGCAGGGTTTGAACGAGGGTCAGATTTGGGCAGAGATGACCTGTCGGCCGGCGCCGCAGGCGGTCAGCCGACCGGGATTTGAAACACCGACCTATGCGGCGGCAGTCGACTGCATTACTGTTGGACCGCTGCTCGTTCTGCAGTGTCTGTTCTCCCCACTGCTTGAAGCCAAGTCTGCCACTGAAAAAACCCAAACTGTGTGTTTCTGCCTGCCTGCCTGCCTGCTTGCCCGACTGACTGTCTGACTGACTGCTTGCCTGACTAACTGACTGATTGGCTGGCTGTCAGCCTCTCTTCAAGGTGCACTGCCGAAGGCAATAGAATTTCCGACGATTGTCATGACAATGGGGTTTTTGTGGCAGTGCCCTTGACGAGCACCAGCCAGAAAATGTCTGGGCGCAAGTAAACACAGTGACAAATGTTAAAATTGCAAACTGTACAAAATGCCGTATGCAGGGGTCATGAAAATATGGGGGTGATCTCAAAAGGTTTCCACACCAGCCTAATGGGATCCAACAATTGAAACTGTTAGGTTGTCTTTTCGGGGGTGGTTTGAAACGGGCTGTAAGAGCCCGAAATTCTCCCCCCAGTCCCCCAGTCCCCCAGTCTGACTGCAGTGCACCACCTTCCTGGACCTCTTGTTTCCGACGATTATCATGACATTGGGGGTTTTGTGGCACTGCTTGTCATCAGCACCAATGACAAATGTGACCAGTATGTCCCTGGGTGCATCCTGGCCCATGTGTGGCCCATGTGTGCTGCAGTCCTGTGTGTGCAGTCCAGCTGAACCATTGGTCATGTGATCCAGGGGGTTAGAGCCCTGTCGTGCGCATTTTTTCAAAATGAGTGCATTTTTTATGGCGCCCTGGGTTTGGGGGTTTGCGGCTGTACGTGTGCGTGTAGTGCACCCCAAGTAACTACAGACAGGCACCTACCACATGACTTTCTCTATTACGATGGCCTGATGAGGTGCCTGGAGACCAGTGCTCTGTGATCGCTTGCTGTGCTGTGCCCGACCACACTGGGTGTCTTGGGTCCTTGGTTCATCGGTTTCCCTCAGTTGTGTGTGTCTTTCTATTATTTTTCTGAGGGTCTATTTTTTTTGCGCAGGTGCTTGTGCCCATGGCCTCTTTGTCTTTGAGGGAGACCATTAGGACTGACTAGAGTACCAGCGGCTCAAATTTCCACACATTTTGCATTTCGGAGTTCTGGCGAGGCAAGCGAGCGCGCGCATCTGTGGGGAAAGGTGCTTCATGCAAACCCTCTCAGAGATGCGTTCACCGCCAATTTTGTGTAACTAACATGTATGTGTAACTAACATATAGTTAGTATGTGTGACAATTTTGACAAGCCGCTCCTTCTCAAAATTGAACCCCGCGGCTTGCACGTGGAATCATGGGACTTCACAGTCGTTTGTGTGTGTGTGTGTGTGTGTGAGCGCGCGTGTTATTGTGCTGGGTCATCACATCGTGTGACTGTATGTTGCCGTCATTGTCTGTGCAGTCAACCACTTCCTGGAACGCCAACATTGGGGCGTGCCTAGTGTCCCCCTCGTACTCCTCTGATGATGGAGTCCAGTGCCCACGGTGCCCTGCTGTCTTTGTTGTCCACACTGGGTATCTCGTGGCTCTGGTTTCTCTCACTAAGTTTGGGTGTGTTCATGTGCGTGTGTGTGTGTGTGTGTGTTTGGGTGGTTGCACCCAACACTGATAGACTAAGTTGGTCGGCAAAGGAGCCCTGGAGGTCGCAGAGCGAATGGGTGTTGCCCGTCGGACGGGTAGTTAGGGACTGCCTGACGGTGTGACGGGCCACGAGGTGCAGGTGAGAAGGGGCCCGGCTGGTGTGGTCAAGGGACTCACCCCCCCAGCGCCACTGCCTCTGCATGGTGCGGGGGCTGTTGAATCGGACCGCCACCCCCTTCCCCTGCCGTGGGTGTGGGCCAGCCCAGACCCACCCCCTCAGCGGGTGAACCGCCTCGGTCCCATACCTACGCCCACCTGCAGCAGCCGACCTCGAAAAAAGGTTTGCGTGCGTGCGTGTGTGTGTGTGTGGCGGGGGTACGCCACCTACTGGGCACCGCTAACGCACAAATGGCGCCCGCTGCAACCAGCACAGCCCAGGCGCACCAACGACTGGGCTCCGCGAACGTGGGAACAACACCGGCAGGAGCACAAGCCGCAGCAGCCGACAGAACGCAGCACCCGACACAACGCAGCACCCGACACAACATGCGAAGGGAACAATGGGTGACTGTCCAGGGCCCCCTGATAACAGGCTAAAAACGCCCATTTTTGGACACTAAATTGGCCCTAAAACGGGCTGGACGGCTTGGAATGGCACATAACTTGTTTGCCATTATGCGCATTTGCTCTGCAAGCATTTTGAGCCACTATTTCCCCGAAACGACTTTTTTTTGCGCCTGCTCTGCTGTCCTCTGGCAAGCCTCCCCAGTCTCAAGACCTGCAGACCTGGTCCTGTGGTCTGGTGGCTCAGCCCCGACCTCGTGCATCATGTCTCAGACTGTGCACCACTGCCCATGTGTCTCCGATACCGTGGCACGTTGTGGGACCTGCAGTGGCTGCCACTGCTCACGGGTGAACGCAGATACTCCACTGACTGCTTTGCGTAGGGACCCCACCGCCCCCAGTCAGGACCATGAATTAACATGGTTGTGTATGTGCATGAGCATGGGCATTGTTTATTGAAACTTCAGTGCACCGGTCTCGGACTGGGTCTGTGGTGGTTCGAGTCGCTCCGAGTCCAGTGACCCCCCCCCACCAGGAGCTGCGGTGAGTGTGATGGAATGTCACACTCTGAGCCCCCTGAAGGAGGGATAAAGGGGGGGTCTGGCAAAGGGGCACAGAGCCTTTGTAAGAGGGCAGGCAGTCTAAGGACTGGGGAATTGCTCAGAAATCAGGCGTTTCAGAAATCTTTTTGAGCAAAAATAGTTCCCCTTGATATATGGCCCAAAAGGAGCAGTGCATCGTGGGGATCAATATGAGTTTGAGCCTCATGTGTTGGGGTACCTCAGGACCGCCCCCCCCCCCCCCACACCCTCCGTGGCCCGTTTTCGGCTCCTGTCACCCGTGCCTGGAAGCCGGGGGTCTCCCATAGGGACGACCCCACCCTGCGCAAACCGTTTTTCAAGCACCCCAGCCATTCTTCCGCCGACACAGTGAAGTTCTGAGATTTTCTGGAGGCCGACCCACCACTTTTGTGTCGTCCCGCCGCTTGAATGGGGAGCTCCATCACGCCAATCAAAATCCGAAACAGTTTTCTTTATGACCCCCCACCCCCCACCCCCGCCCCCCTTTTCTCAGACCCCTCCTCGCCCCCCGCGCGCGCCGTACCTGTCGCAGCTGAAGGGCGTCATCTGTGCGGCCCTGTACCCCAACGTGATGAAGGTTGCCGTCACGACGGCCAAACAGGTCACATCGTTCCGCTTCACCGCCGGCAGCAACGAGGAGGTCTTCGTCCACCCGGCGTCCGTCAACTCCACCGCGAAGCAGTACGAGTCCCCGTGGTTTGTGTACTATGAGAAGGTGTGCGGCCTGTCGTCCTCCCTGAGGGGCCCTGCCCCGGTGCTGCAGAGGGGACTCAGTCTGCGCTGAGGCGTTGGGGGCTCACTCGTGTGGGGCACTCAGTCAGCCCCAGCCCAGCTCCCGCTCTCCTTGGAACGTGACGTCGAGGGCAAGGGGAGGTTAGGGGAGCCTGTGCCCCCCTCCCGCCCCCCACCACCCCAAATCACCCCACTTGGAACCCCCCCCCCCCCACCGACCCTCCCGGAGTGCCCCCCCAAGCCCCTCCTGAACCCCCCCCCCCCGCGGGCTGGGCCCCAGAAGCCGAGAGGGGCAGGGCCTCATGCGACCGCCGTGGGGCTGGGCCCCAGAAGCCGAGTGGGGCAGGGCCCCGTGCGACCGCCGTGGGGCTGGGCCCCGTGGGAACGCCGAGGGGCTGGGCCCCGGAAGCCGAGTGGGGCAGGGCCCCGTGCGACCGCCGTGGGGCTGGGCCCCAGAAGCCGAGTGGGGCAAGGCCCCGTGCGACCGCCGTGGGGCTGGGCCCCAGAAGCCGAGAGGGGCAGGGCCCCGTGCGACCGCCGTGGGGCTGGGCCCCAGAAGCCGAGTGGGGCAAGGCCCCGTGCGACCGCCGTGGGGCTGGGCCCCAGAAGCCGAGAGGGGCAGGGCCCCGTGCGACCGCCGTGGGGCTGGGCCCCAGAAGCCGAGTGGGGCAGGGCCCCGTGCGACCGCCGTGGGGCTGGGCCCCAGAAGCCGAGAGGGGCAGGGCCCCGTGCGACCGCCGAGGGGCTGGGCCCCAGAAGCAGTTCCAAGTGCGGTGCAGTGGTCCTCGGAGGCGGAGTGTGCTGTGACTACTCCGATGACTGCGCCGCTCCCGGGGGACCCAAAATTTTCTACCTAGACGGGTCCGTCGCATTTTTCAAGTCGGGAGAGTCCAACCCAACCCAACCCAACCCCCCCCCCCCGCGGCAGTGCGGATGCCCGCAGTAGTACGGATGCCTGCTTTTCATAGCAGAAGGTTCAAAGGCGCGAGGCCAATAGGCGCCGCCACAGGCTAACAGAGCCAACCACCAAGGCCTTGTGCCAACCCCCCCCCCCCCCCCCCAAGGGGCCTCCGGCGAACAATTAGTTGGGGGGGGGGGGTAGTTGGCGTCCAGAACCGAGGGATCGCCCCCCCCCCCCCCCCCCGGGGTGACTCCCCAATGCCTCATTTACATTTTGTTGGTGTCCCATTCATTTCGGAAAATCGATGGGTCCATTTAGTAACCCCGGCTTGGCACAACAGCTTGCGTCCTGAATTCGCATGACGATTGTCCCAAACACAGGCTGAAAACGGCCAATTGTCAGCACTAAAACCGCTCATGGATGTTGACTGCTCTGCCGCAGGGGTTCCCCTCACCCCCTGCCTCATGCTGCGCCTCTGCACAGGTGCGGTCCCATCAGGTGTTCATCCGCGACTCCTGCAACGTCTCCCCCGTCGACATTGTGATGTTCGGCTCCAATATCGACATCTTTCACAAGGTCTCGTGCGTGCACTGGCCGGTCTGCATGGGCCTTGCCCGCCCAACACGCCTTTGGGGGGGGCGGGGGGGCAGCACGTCAGGGGGCAGCAGGATGGGGAGTGCTGGGCGACACAGCCCCAAATACGAATACGAACGGAGGGTGGTGCACCGAGGGATCACCGGATCAGGGGCAACAAGGTGAAGGTGAAGGTGAAGGTGAAGGTGAAGGTGAAGGTGAAGGTGAAGGTGTCGCGACAATAGCGCCGTCACACTGGGGGCCACTTTCCCGCCGAATCACCCAAAAGGCCGTCTCTTGGGGTGGCCGTTCTTGGTTTTCATTGTTCGTTAACAGCCCCCCCCCCCCCGTTACCATGTGCACCGTCCGGTACCAACCGACTCCTGTCTGTTAACCGCCAACTGTCGTCCTTTAACCACCAACTGTCGTCTGTTAACCGGGGAGCGTGCTCACACAGGTTGAGTAGGAAACACCCATGCAGTCTGTAGACACTGTCTGCCCATTGTAGACACTGTCTGCCCATTGTAGACACTGTCTGCATGTTGTAGACACTCATTGTTGTATCCCCCTTTGGTACCAAATGTAGTGCAGCCACATAAGACATGGGTTTGGTGACAAACTTGCCACTTGCATACAGTCCTGGACAAATTTTTTGTGAGTGTTTGCCCACTTGAACCCACATAGGTCTGATTTTGGTGATATTTGTGCATTATATTCCCCTTTCTCACACCAGCACACTGTGCAATCTTCTCATTTTGAACCTGGGCATCCAGTTACTTTCACATATTCCACCAGTGAGCGCGTGGATGCCACAATGAAGGGACCATCAGAGAAGGGGGAACTGTTTGCAGTGTTGGAGTACATGAAGGGTGGGCAGGTGGTCACACACCCCTGTGCCCCCTCCCCCCCCCCCTTCAAAGAATCGAGTTCTTCATCCAATCCCCGTCCCCTTCCCCCAAGCCAGGCACAATGTCGTCGCCTTGCCCCATTGCTGAAGGGTTTCCAAGCTGAGCATTTGTGGGCTTTTCATGCTTCACTGCTTGTGGGAACATGGGTGTGAACCTGAAATTTCATGTTCCAAAGATTTTCTCGTGTTTGCATGCCTTTGGGAACGTGGGTGGAGGTTATGGTGCACTGATACCATGCGGACACTCACGTGTGTGTCGGTAGTTGCATGTGTTGCGTGTAAGCTGCGGCCTGGTCTAGGCTACAGTAGGCGTAGGGACCATATTAAGTTGGGGCTTTTGCGTAGCTCATGCAAGTGGGGCAGCAGGGGTGAAACTGTAAAGCGCACTGGAAGGCGCTGAAGGCGCCATGAAGCGAGCAGATCGGTGCAGATGGGCACAGATCACCCTGAGTGAGCACTATGCTGTTAACCGCCAAAACCGTCAACTATCATCTGTTAACTGCCACCTGTTGCCTGTTAACCGCCAACTGTGGTCTGTTAACCGCCTGGCGCGCCCTGACTGTACAGTGAGCCACAGGATGCGCAGTCGGTGTATGTATCTGTTCCCCGTCCACTGCTCAGGCCTCCAGCGAGACCTCTGGCCTTGTCACACCTGCATTTGTTTATCTCTTTGGCATGTGGGTGTCACCCCCCCCCCCACCTCATCTGGAGCCCCCTTCCCCCCCCTCACCAAATTTTTTAGAGGGAACAAGTGAGATGTATTGACGGACACATTTCTTCTGGCCATTTTTGGTTCCAGCACTTTTGAGTCCCAGGACCCCCCCCCCCCCCCACACACACACAACACCTCTTTGAAGCACAGGCCTGGGCGCCATCCCTCCCCCGCACATGGGGCATGGGGATCAGGCGGTGATCGCCAGGTGTTATGTTCTGAGGGGGAGGGGCTGGGGGGGGGTGGGGTCCTGCAAGGGGCCGCTGGTCGAATGTGGTTTTCCTTGAAGGTAAACAAGAGGTCACGGATTTTTTTGTGTGGGTGAGTCTTCGGGCCCGAAGACCCCCCCCGCCTCTCATAAGCACAGCCTGAGGAGGGCCGGCAGTGGTGGTGGGGGGGGGGGGCAGACAGAAAGGTACCTATGGTCTTTTAGGCCACCGACGAGCCAAATTTCTTTCTGCCCTTTTGTGTTGGCCGCGTCTTGTGCCCACATGCAATAATGCAATAGCTCAGCATTCCTTCGGGGGGGGAGGGGGGTGTGAGAGGGAGGTCCTCTCACGGTTGTGGTATAAAGGGGGGGAGCGTAAACCCCCGCCCCCCCCCGTCTTTGGGGTGACAGGCGGCCGGCCGGCTGCCTAAAATGGCCATAATTCGGGGAACACCCCAGCTTGACCCATAATTTCAAAAGTACTTTTCCTACATCTCTAAGCAAGCTGAATCCACCCAGATTCGCTCCCGGCGAAAAATGAACCTTTTTTGCGCGTCGCGCTACGCGCGCGTATTGGGGGAGTGTTAGCGTGCCGGGCGCGCGCCGGGCATCTTTTTTGACCCCTTTCCCACCGGTGACCTTTTAGGGGGTGCACTAAGGGAGCACACTTAGCGCAGTGCAACTATTTGGGCGTTGGCCCGTACTAGAGACCCATACTTTGAGGTACTAGGGGCATTATTGTTACCCCTAGGGGAGGTTTTGAGATCTGATTTTGTCACCTTTGTTGGGGACCCCCGAGAATGCAGGGGTGACATAGCATTTCCGCCCTCTTTCGGGCCCCCGCGAAGGCATGGGTGAGGCAGCCAATTCTGATTTCGTCCCCTTGTTTGGGAACCCCCGAGAATGCACGGGTGGCGTAGCATTTCCGCCCTCTTTTGGGCCCCAACCTTCCGGTCCTATTGAGGAAACCGGGACAATCTTCGTTACGCTTTTGGTAGCCACTTCTGATTTTGTCCCCCTTTGTTTGGGGATCCCCGAGAATGCAGGGGTGACGTCGCATTTCCGCCCTCTTTTGGGCCCGCGACAAGGCAGGGGTGAGGCAGCCAATTCTGATTTCGTCCCCCTTTGTTTGGGGACCCCCAAGAATGCAGGGGTGGCTTAGCATTTCCGCCCTCTTTTGGGCCCCAACCTTCCGGTGCTATTGAGGAAACCGGGACACTCTTCGTTTTGCTTTTGGCGTTGCGTTGTGTGATGTTATGTTGTGCTGTGTTGTGTTTCGTTGTGTTGCGTGCACATGCTTCCGGAAATGCGTGCATGCATCCATGTGCACTGTGAAACGGGCACGCTGAGCTGGTAATATGGTGATACATTTAGCCCGTCTGCTACGGGAGATCAGTTTTTGTTGCTTGTGTCCTTAGACCTCTTTTGACATTTGATATGGACTTGGACATTGGGGACAAGATGTTTTACACCGGGTCGTCTGGGCTTTGTGGTCCCGCGAAGGTGGTTGGCCGTTCCGATGAAGCTTACGTGCGGTTGGAGTATCATCAAGATGGGGTGCGTCGTCGTTTGTTGCATTTTACGCAATTTTGCATTCGCACGCAAGTCTCTCAACCCCCCTATGGACCATGGGAGCATGTCCCGCCTCATGTTTGGACTAACCAAAGCAACTCGGCGGCCACACAAGATGAGGCAGAGGATGAGGCAGAAGTGTGTGTGTTGTGTTGTCAGAAGCGCTCCACCGTCGCAATTTGTGATGAGTGTAAGGAGCACTATTGTACTGAATTTATTGACACCCACACTTGTGGGAGCAATGTTGTTTGTTAAGTACAATACAAATGACAGCTTAAGTGGTTGAATTCACAGCTATCGCTTTATTATGCAACGTGCTTTGTAGGGAAGGTGTGCAGTGCAACGTGGTCCACTCGGGGGGCGTATACATGAGAGGGTAAATCTGGGGCTAAAGTCGGGATAGTTAACAGTAAAGTAGCACGCCGGGTGCACGCCGGGCAAACACTCCCCCTAACAATTTGGCACACCCTTTGCACCCCGTTTATGACGATGGCAAGGGTGGTGGTGTCCAGTGGTGGGTGAAACGGTGTGAGTCCAACTGTGTGTGTACCCAGGTTGCACGGATGGGTGCGGATGCCGATACCTCAGAGGAACTTTGGATGAAGTATGGGCACCCCGAGCTCCTCGACCGTGAGTCGTTGTTTCAATTTTTCTTTGGATTAAGCACACCCCACCTGCAGAGAGCGGTACTTTCATGTCTCGCACTGAAGGGTGTTCGGAGGCTGCTTGGCGGCGGAGTGTTGCCCGTGTTCACGAGTACCTGAACCATGTTGTTCAAGAGATTCGATGGGCCGACAGGTTGAATCCTTTCAACCATGGGAGCATGTCCCGCCTCATGTTTGGACTGACCAAAGCAACTCGGCCACCACGCGAGATGAGGCAGAGGATGAGGCAGAAGTGTGTGTGTTGTGTTGTCAGAAGCGCTCCACCGTCGCAATTTGTGATGAGTGTAAGGAGCACTATTGTACTGAATGTATGTATTGACACCCACCCACACTTGTGGGAGCAATGTTGTTTGTTAAGTACAATACAAATGACAGTTTAAGTGGTTGAATTCACAACTATTGCTTTATTATGCAACGTGCTTTGTAGGGAAGGTGTGCAGTGCAACGTGGTCTACTCGGGGGGCGTATCCATGAGAGGGTAAATCTGGGGCGGGATAGTTGATAGAAAAGTAGCGTGCCGGGTGCCGGGCAAACACCCCAAACCGGCCCCCAACCGCCCTCCCACCCGCTGCCTCAACCGCCGGCAACCGCTTTGCACCCGCTCTTGAAACCCCTCGTGGCCCCCTCCCCCTCAGGTGCCCCCCGGCACCCTGGCTCCTGCCCCCTACGCCCCTGTGCCCCCAGGACAATCTGCTGAGTGTTGGGGGCGGTTTCAAGTTCACAACCCCCGTCCTCACGGCCGTCGCGCTGAAGCATTTCCGGCAGCTGCTGGAGGAGGTGCTGTTCTACCAGATGGAGCACCCCCCAGCCCGGGACCGGCACAACGTGGTGCGCCTGCCGCCCGAATGGCACGCCTCGATCCTCGGCCTCGCAGAGCACCTCATGCTCCTACAGTAGGGCCATCCGAGGCTTTTGTTTGGGTCCCGCACACCGCGAACAATCGATGGGGGGGGGGTTTGGGGGGCAGCTCTTTCTTTTTTTTTGTGCGGGGGGGGGAGGCGATCAGGTGTTTCTTTTTTGTGTGGGGGGGGGGGATGAGAGCTGGTTCCTCGTCGATGGCCCTGAGAACGGCCCGCGCTCCTCCCCAGTCCCCCAAAAGGAGCGGGCTGGATCTTAGTGAGCTGTCCGCTGCGTAGAATACACGGGTCCATTCGCTGTACACACTGTCCTCTGCCCACACGTCCCACACGACAAAAGAGCTGATATGGGATGCCCCTCTGAAACGACCAACAAAAGTCCTCTAATTTGTGGGCAACGTGCTCCGTGAGGGGGGGATCGGGGGGCTGTGGCCTAACCGTAAAGGATCTTGGCTGTACTTGGCGTGTCGGCTGGTTTCTGCTCCGGAGCTGGCACTCGCTCGCTCACTCTCGCTTGCTTATGCAGTCCCTTCCTGCCTCCGCCCGTCCGTCCCTCACTCCCTCCCTTTCTCCCTCGCTTCCTCCCTCCCTCCCCCACTCCCCCCCTCCCTCCCTCCCCCACTCCCTCCATCCCTCCCTCCCCCACTCCCTCCCTCCCTCCCTCCCCCACTCCCTCCATCCCTCCCTCCCCCACTCCCTCCCTCCCTCCCTCCCGCACTCACTCACTCACTCACTCACTCAGTCAAGTGCACGTGCAAATGCGTACGGGCGGCAAGGAAGGCGGTCACAGGCAGTGTCAAGGGAATTGGGGGGGGTGGCATATGTTTCAGGGCGGCGCTGTGGCCTCAGCAGATGCATCGGAGACCATCCCTGCGATGGTCTGGGAGGCTCCTTGCCGACACCGTGACATTGGTGGTACACAGACCTGCCACGCCCACCCCCCGTTTTGTGGGACATCCAACAGGACCTCCTGTGCAGTGATGTGTGTGTGTGTGTGAGGGGTGGGGGGGGGGCATTCGGGAATGAGGAACCGTCGCACTGCACCGCCTCCAGCGCCCAGACAACCCCCTTTGGCACCGGCGTCGCTCTTCTGGAAGGGCACAACAGCGCAACTGCAACAGCACGGCACAGACCAATGACCCCAGGGGTGTATTAGAACGGCGGTACACCGTCTCCCCCCCCGAATGTTTACGGCGGACAGCCATAATTTTGCTTCAGCTCCCTCCACGCCAGGAGGAGTTACGCTTCAAAAATCTCGGCCCACGTTCGGTGGGGACCATAGGGGGACCCTAAGCAGGAGGAGGGTCCCAGCCAACCCCCCCTCCCCCCCCTTCTAATACATCCCTGCATGACTCTCGAACAGCACGACCAAACGGGGGGAGAAAGATACACGGCACCAGGGCCAGTGCGGCCCACCTCATCTACACTGCCCGCCGCTACCTGTTGGCCCCTGCGAACAGGGCCACGCCGCCCCTGCCTCCCCCCGCCGAGGGGCGGTGCAGGGGGGAAGGGGGGGCGGAGGGCTCAGAGGCCATCAAAGAGGGTTGTATGCCCCAAATCGGCCTCCGATGCCCGGCGCCTTTGATGAAGTTCATTCTCCCCCGCGAAGCATTGTTCTGATGTGGGGGGGGGGGGGGGTGAAGAAAGGGTCTGTGCCTCAAATCGGCCTTTGATTTCGGGCCCCTTCAATATATTTCATCTCTTTACTTGGGGAATTCTTCTGATGCGGATGGAATGGGGGGGGGATGGGGGTTGGCCAGGGCCTCGAACGGGGGGAGGGGCATTGCTGAGTGGAGTCCTCCCCCCCCTGGGGGGGGGGGTGGATGGGGGGATTAGACACCAACAAAACGGTCTGTGTACCTCAAATTGCCCTCCAATTCCGGGCCTGGTCAGTGGATTTCCTTTTCCCCCTGAGTTGCTGCGGCAGTAGTCGGCCGCAGGGGCCTTGGCAGCCCCAGGGGATGGCCCCCGCACACAACAGCAGGCGCTCAAGGGGAGGCGTGACGCTGAGTGTTGCACCTGGACCCCGGCCTAATCACCGCAAATGCCCCGTGTGCCCGACCCCCCCCCCCCCCTCCCCCTTTCTGCAGTTGCTTGGGGACATGGCCCTCTCTTGATGTCTGTGGTGGGCGGTAGCAATCCGCATAATCCGCTGGGAGCAGTTGTGCACTGTGCACTCGTTCCCTCTGAGGGCGGTTTGGGAGGCAGTGACAGTAGTTGGGGGGGGGGGGGTCTGAGCGTGGTCTGAGAGGCAGTAACAGTGGTTTGTGGGAGGGGGGGGTGAGGTTGGTATGAGAGGCAATGACAGTATGAGTGGCAGTGACAGTAGTGGGGGGGGTGAGGGTGGTATGAGAGGCAGTAACAGTAGTGGGGGGGGTGAGGGTGGTATGAGAGGCAGTAACAGTAGTGGGGGGGCCGAGGGTGGCATGAGAGGCGGTAACAGTAGTGGGGGGGGGTGAGGGTGGTATGAGAGGCAGTAACAGTAGTAAGGGGGGTGAGGGTGGTATGAGAGGCAGTAACAGCAGTGGGTGGGGGGGGTATGAGAGGCAGTAACAGTAGTGGGGGGGGGGGGTATGAGAGGCAGTAACAGTAGTGGGGGGGGGGCGTATGAGAGGCAGTGACAGTAGTGGGGGGGGGAGGTGTTATAGTACCACTGCTGAGGCTTGTGTTGTACTGTACTGTGTGCGTGTTTGCCAAAAGACCGGTCCCCCACACATCTCTGCACCCACACGGGGGGAGGGGGGGGGCAAAGGGCAACGGTAGGGCAGCCATGGGCCAGAGCTGCATGGAACAGCAGTGCGGGCAGCGAAGACAGGGCACCAAACTCTGGGCACCACCAAAAACATGTTGGACGGCGCCTGCTCCCCGTGTCCTCTCAAGTCCGAGGGCGGTGGTGGAGTACCCTACTGTTCGGACACATCGCGCTCTGACCATCGTCCCCCTGCCTGCAGCTGTGCTGGTGCTGGTGCTGGTGCAAGGGGCAGGGCAGGCTGATGGCACGTTTGCATTGTTGTTGTACCCACCCCCCTACCCCCGCCCCCTGCCGTTGTGCACAACGACTGCCTTGAGCCATGACCACCGCTGGTCAAACGGTGCATTTTGTGAAGTGACAAGGGAGTGCACGGAAATGACATGGAATGCCGGGAAGTGATAGTGGTGATAGGGAAGTGCGGGGAAAAGTGGGGAAGGCAACCATACAACACCACTTTCTGGATTTGGTCATCAAGTTGCAGGACGCAGTATGCCAACCATATGCAAAAATGTCTCGTGCAGCAGCTGCTGAAATGAAGATGCGACCCGAGGACATGTGGAGTGCATTCGCCTAAAAACCCACTATTCTTAGCCAATAGGTGCAGCTGAAATTGGTAGGACTGGCGAAGTTGGGTCCTGTGGATTGCATCAGACTGAATACCAAAAATTCTTGGTGTTACGGTAGCCAATGAAAAGGGGTGCGCCGTGCACTGTGCGCTCGCTGTGCCAAAAGTAGGCTGTATTGTGGAAGGTCCCCGTGGCAGTGGATAATTTGGTTAGCATTGTGTGTGTATGCCCGGTGTTATCCAGTACGAGTGCCGATGTTATGATATGTGACAAGTATGGGCCACAACGCACCAGTTTCGTGGAGTTTGAGGTGGGTATACATGATGATGCATATCAGGGAAGAATGCATTCCCACGTCTTTTTCATTGGTCGCAAGACATTAACTGTCCGGCAAAAGACCTCTCATGATATTCATGGGTAGTATAGAGCAATGGTGGAACATTTGTATGTGTATAATATGTATGTTTCTATATGTATTATGTATGTATGCATATGTATCTGTATTTGTATAGAGCATGGGTGGAACATTTGTTTGCCTGCTCTTGGTCTTGGAGGGTTGTGTATGACATTTGGCTGGGGTCCCATGAGGATTTTTGCTGTTTTTGCCATGTGCACATGTGCTTCCCCAGAGGTGGTTGGATTTCAGGGTGGTCACGGGAATGTTGAATACTATTTGGCACTGTGCACGCGCTGTGCATAAACACCCCCAAAGAGGCAGGAATCAGGACTTGGGGCACCGGGTATGCATGGACTAATGACCCATTCAAAACCCATTCAATTATATGCATCCCATGCCGTGCCCAAAAGCCAACTGGCCAATGGTAACCTGCCACAAAGCCACAGATTACAGTGACTAGGAAGTGACAAGGAAGTGACAGGAGAGTGACAAAGAACTGCAGTGCCAAGCTCCACTCTTGCAACCCCCTCAAAAACGGAAATTTCATATTCTATTTGCTGGTTCATGTACCTAAACGCTCCTATTTCTTGATCGAAATTCATTGTTCATTATTTTTTAAATACACGGGGGCAACCCCTGCTTCTGGCTCCATGTTTTTGTGTGTTGTAGAGCCACGTGCATTCCCCCAAGCAACGTGTCACGTCCATTTAAAACCGGGGATGCAGAATTGGTACTATGCTGACAACCACCTAGCTATGGGTGTTCCCTACAGATGCTTGACTCTTGACAAATTTTTGGACACCGTTTGGACTGTATCACCATGTTTTATCCAAGTCAGGGGTCAATGGGAGGCCAGCACTTGCCGAAGTTGGCCATGTTGTCCTCTGCAATTTTGTGGGGGAGGGGAAGGGGTCCACGGGCGACTCTTGGGAATTCTTGGGAACCCAACAAAATCAGTATTTTTGGTCTGCCCAATTTTAGAAGTTACGCCACAGGTGATTCTGCTAGTATTTAGTTGGGTTGGTTTTCTTATCCAAGTCCACACCCATTTGGTGGGAAATCACCATTGAAAACAATGTTGAACAATGTTGAAAACAAAAAATAAAAAAAAATGCAACAACCCCAAAACCACCATCAACTTGCAAGGAGGACCCTCAAGGGAGTGAGACACGGTCCAAATGTTTGCTCCACAAAGGCCCAGTGAATTATGGCATGGCGGAGGTGGGCAAGAGGGCAGAGGGTCTTTGTCGTGAAACCCAGCCAGCACAATGCACCAACGCACGCCATACGAACTCAAGAAGCACCCTTGAACGGACTTTAGTGAACACATGGAGGCTCGCCCCCCCCATAGATTAGCCCTCTCTCCCCCAACAAGCATCTGGCCCACTTCCACTCATGGGGGGTGGGGTGGCATGATGCCTAGATGAATTGCTGTCTGAAGTTGGTGGCGCCTATTGGCCTCTCATCACTTATTTTGCACAAACAGGACAATCGTGATGCTTGGTGTTGCAGCTATTGCGCCACCACGCATTTCTTTGTATGGGCATGGCTAGCAGGGACTCTGTGTGGGTATGTGGCAGGCCTCCACACTTGCCCATGCCAAAACAACCAGGGGTTTTTTTTACATAACCCCCCCCCCTTTTTCGTTGGCCAAAATTTTAGGCAAAAGTAGGGGTTTTACATAACCGAACCCCCCCCCCTTTTTTGGGGGGAGGGTTTGCTTAGTCCATATCACACCACCACTATGTAGCATTTCCGACCACTTCTGGGCCCCTGAGAAGGTAGGGGTGAGGCAGCCAATTCTGATTTTGTTCCTCTTTGTTTGAGGACCCCCGAGAATGCGGGGGTTATGTAGCATTTCCGACCACTTGTGGGCCCTTGAGAAGGCAGGGGTGACACAACCAATTCTGATTTTGTCCCTCTTTGTTTGGGGACCCCCGAGAATGCAGGGGTTATGTAGCATTTGCAACCGCTTGTGGGCCCCTGAGAAGGCAGGGATGAGGCAACCAATTCTGATTTTGTCCCTCTTTGTTTGCGGACCCCCGAGAACCCACGGGTTATGTAGCATTTTTGCCCACTCATGGGCACCCAAGAAAGCAGGGGTGACGTAGCCAATTTGGATTTTGTCCCTCTTTGTTTGATGGACCCCCTGGTTGTCAACGGTTAGCAAGTGGAAGTTGAAAATTTGTGGAGTTGGGCAGGGTTTATGGCGTAGTATGGAGCCTCGAACAACTCTCCCTTGTGTGTTCTTCCACCCCCTACTTCTCACATCAGAGTGTGGGGTCTAATGGCTCAGCAATATGCCTCAGAACTTTTGCCTATCCGCTTGGGTGACCTCACATGCAATGGAATCATCTGCAAGCACGACGCCACTAGCCTCCGCGTTCTTGGTGATCAGACTAGTCGATCGTCTTGTACGCTGCTATTGGCCCACAAACCCGTTCACATTGAATATCAAGTGCCACCTGCGGCTCGTGCATCCCGGCTTGGACCCCAAAACAATTGAAGTAAGTGATTGGATTGTGGAGAAGCAGATTGCCCGGCCTGCTTGGACGACAAAGGCGGAGAAAGGAGAAAAGGTGTGGCGGATTACCGTTCATGTGGACAAGGAAGCGCAGGAAGGCACGGCACAAGCCACAACCACGGGTGATGAAGGAGGGGACAAATATGGCACACCACGACCTGCAAGTGAGGCCGACGAAGATTGGCGGCTAGAGCGTCGCAAGTCCAATGAGTCAGACAAGTCCGACACGGATAGTTCGTCAACAACGAATTCTAGTAGTGGTGGGACATCATCGGAGTCGAGTTCCGCAAGCGGCAATTTGCACAGCAGTACCAAAGTGGTCGTCGCGACAGGACACAAGAAAGTGTACAAAAAGACCGCCAAGCAACCCCGCGGGCAAGCCAAGCAAGCGAAAAGTGGGAAGACAGCCGTGGTAGCTTCATTGGCACAGCAGCGACAAGCACTAGAACGGAAGTCGAGTAGTGACTCCAAAAGGCAGCGGAAGTAGACGATTACTTGAGGTGCACAGGCGGGTGCATAGGACGTTACGCTATGGCGGAGGGCTTGGGACCAACGCAGTGCAAGCGTTGCCTTGAGGAAATGGATATTGAGGTGAAAGTGGTAGATGGGTCTATCCCCTAGGGAGTTTTTTTTTTTTGGGTGCGAAGTGCATGCGTCAAGCGATTCCGCGCATTGCTGCGAGACACACGACAACACACAGGTGTGACAGGCGATGTACTTGTTGTTGGCACAACCGAAGTTCCGGGATTGGGCACCCCGTGAAACACGAAACGACTCGAAACGACCGCATTTTGGGATTGGGCACCCCATGTAGCGGTGATCCGAAACGCGAAACGATTCGAAACGACCGTATTGTGGGACTGGACACCCCATGAAGCGGTGATTCGAAACGCGAAACATGACAAAACGTACGCATTGCAGGATTGGGCACCGTGTGAGGCAACCTCTTCGGTGTTGGGCCGGGCTGAAGAAAAACCGTCCATGGCGCCCCCCGGTAGGGGGTGTGGTCGGCTACAACCACCATTGCATTGGTGAGGAGGTAGAGTGGAGGCCTCCGTTGTTGTATGCTAACCCCTTAGGCCACCGCGTCCCTGCCACACCTGATATGTGAAACAGCAGGGCCACCGCATCCCTGCCACACCTGATATGTGAAACGGCAGCATCAAGTAAGCAGGCAAAGATCCGTTACTTTTGAAGCAAGACACCCCCAAATTTCCTTGTGCATGCCCAAAAAATGGACAAATGCACACTTGTGCACATCCAAGGTGACTACCCGCGGCGTGTTTTGGAAAATTTCAGTTGCGCGCAAAAGGGGTAACCCCCCCCCCCTTTTCGAAGTGGCCAATTTTAGGCAAACCCTCACATTTCGCAACCCCCCCCCCCTCGAAAGCCACACCCCCTCCCATTTGCACCCCAACACTATCCTGAAACCCAACCTTGACCCTAACCCCCACCCCAACCCTAAGCCTAGTCGTAACCCTATCCCTACGTCTAGCCCTAGCCCTAACTCCAACCCGAACCCTAACCCTAATCAAGACTGAATATCGGAACTGAGCTGGTGGGGGAGGGAACATCAGCTATGACTGGTGAGGGACACCAATGAGTCACACATTGAAGGCCGTTGACAGAGTGGAATCAGCTTGCAAGTGATCCCCTTCACCACAGAGCCCACTTTCAAGGCTTTTTTGGACTTGTGAGGGGCCAAAATGCCCCACAATTGGCACAAAATGGGCTCATTTCACCCGTTTGTGCACCCCAAATGGTCCACGATGAGGTTTGGAAAAATGCGTTTTTGACCCATTTTTGGCCCATTTTTGGTCCCAAAACAGCCCATTTTCAAGGCATTTTGGGATTTTCGGAGGACCAAAATGGGCCACCACAAGCTCAAAACGGTCCAAAAAAACTTGTTTAAGTGTCGCACATGGCCTGGGATCATTTTTGAGAAAAGTCATCTTTTTGCCCCTACTGGACCCTGTTGACCCATTTGGGCACTCACCTGTTTGGGCTTGAGCTTGCAGCTTGCCGCAGCCTAATGGGCCTAGGTATTGGGGTGTAGGCGTCCGTTTGGGCAATTCTGAGGGGCGGAAACCACAAAAAGTGGGGGGTTGCGGGTGGTGTAGGTGCCCTCGGAATTGCATTTTGAGCCATGTAGCCAAAGATATGGCCTATTCTTGGTTTGTGGCTATCGGCAGTTGGAGCTTCTGGGGGCCTTTTTGGGCCGTTTCCGGGACATATCATGGAGTTAGAGGGCCGCAAAGAGCTCGTTGACACGGGGAAGTCAAGCTGCACGTGAAGTGTACCCACAGTTTCCCTTCGTTTGGCCGTGTTGAATGTGTTGTAGGGCTTTTTTGGCCCAAAAATGGCTGTTTTGAACCCTAAACTGCAGTTTTTCAAACTGAGGTCCGCCACTTGCGAATCCTGTTCCCGGCCGCCACCGTTGAGTTTCTCGCTCAAACTTTGTGTGATTGCACTTCACACCCATAGGTATCATCCACCAAAATTTCAACCAAATCCAAAGCACCACGACGGAGTTCTGATTTTTACCCATTTCGCGCGTGCTGTTGCTTGTTGCTTGCTTGCTGCTTGCTGCTTGCTGCTGCTGCTAAACCTGGTAGGTCCACCCTAGACATATCGGGACTGAGCTGGTGGGGGAGGGAACATCAGCTATGACTGGTGAGGGACACCAATGAGTCACACATTGAAGGCCGTTGACAGAGTGGAATCAGCTTGCAAGTGATCCCCTTCACCACAGAGCCCACTTTCAAGGCTTTTTTGGACTTGTGAGGGGCCAAAATGCCCCACAATTGGCACAAAATGGGCTCATTTCACCCGTTTGTGCACCCCAAATGGTCTACGATGAGGTTTGGAAAAATGCGTTTTTGACCCATTTTTGGCCCATTTTTGGTCCCAAAACAGCCCATTTTCAAGGCATTTTGGGATTTTCGGAGGACCAAAATGGGCCACCACAAGCTCAAAACGGTCCAAAAAAACTTGTTTAAGTGTCGCACATGGCCTGGGATCATTTTTGAGAAAAGTCATCTTTTTGCCCCTACTGGACCCTGTTGACCCATTTGGGCACTCACCTGTTTGGGCTTGAGCTTGCACCTTGCCGCAGCCTAATGGGCCTAGGTATTGGGGTGTAGGCGTCCGTTTGGGCAATTCTGAGGGGCGGAAACCACAAAAAGTGGGGGGTTGCGGGTGGTGTAGGTGCCCTCGGAATTGCATTTTGAGCCATGTAGCCAAAGATATGGCCTATTCTTGGTTTGTGGCTGTCGGCAGTTGGAGCTTCTGGGGGCCTTTTTGGGCCGTTTCCGGGACATATCATGGAGTTAGAGGGCCGCAAAGAGCTCGTTGACACGGGGAAGTCAAGCTGCACGTGAAGTGTACCCACAGTTTCCCTTCGTTTGGCCGTGTTGAATGTGTTGTAGGGCTTTTTTGGCCCAAAAATGGCTGTTTTGAACCCTAAACTGCAGTTTTTCAAACTGAGGTCCGCCACTTGCGAATCCTGTTCCCGGCCGCCACCGTTGAGTTTCTCGCTCAAACTTTGTGTGATTGCACTTCACACCCATAGGTATCATCCACCAAAATTTCAACCAAATCCAAAGCACCACGACGGAGTTCTGATTTTTACCCATTTCGCGCGTGCTGTTGCTTGTTGCTTGCTTGCTGCTTGCTGCTTGCTGCTGCTGCTAAACCTGGTAGGTCCACCCTAGACACTAAAAAGGGTTATAAAACCAAGACTGGTTCCACCAGCTCGGTGACCCTAGCCCTAACCCGAACCCCAGCTCTAACCCTGGGCTAGGGGTAGAGTTAGTGTTGGGGTTAGTGATGTGGCAAAAAGCAGCCATGGACGAAATTTGGAAGATCTTGTTCAACCAAATCAACCTTCCTGGCATGGCCCAACCAACTCGCTGCAAACGTTAGTTAGCTTTCGGGTGATGGTATGGTTCGAGGGAGGGCAAGGGGAGGGAAGGGGAGCCTGTGGTTAACCAACGCATAGCCTTGTGGGCATGTAATGCCCCCCAAGCCCCCCCCCCCCTCCCCCAAGAACCCCTCCTGGACCCCCCCACATTGCCCCTCCCAGACCCCTTCCTTCATTGCCCCTCCAGGACCCCCCCCCAAGGGGCCTCCGGCCAACGATGAGTGGGGGGGGGGGTAGTTGGCGCCTAAACATGAGAGCCCCCCCCCCCCCCCGGGGACATACCACCACTCCTACAATTTTTTCACAAGCTCCTGCGGTGGACACTCCCCTGAGGGGTACCCCAGGATTTTTCCGCATTGAAACCAGCCTTGCAACACAGTTGCTCAACTTTTGGATCTGCAACTGTTGCATACACCATGTGACTTTATGATGAAATCAACACTCCTTCCAGCCGAACATCAACGCATATGCCACACACCTTGACAAACAGGATGATAGCAGTATGTCAAAAGTATATCACTGTAGGGGTCTAGAACCCAGAAACTCAATTTGGTGGTGCCGTTTACGGCGCCGGCGCCGTAAACTTCCATGTGATTCACAGAACAGGAAGGATTCAGTGAGGGCATGGGGGAACAATAGAACAGATGCCCCCCGCCCCCCCCTCCCCATTTGCACGTTCTTTTCCGCAGGAAACACAGAAATGTCAGGAGCAGGACTTCACCAAGAGAACATGACAAGAGGCCTACCTTAGGGAGGCGAGGTGCAAGGGTGCCAGGGGTAGTGGAGGGGGACGGACAGGACAAGCCAGGGTTTGGGGTTCAACACAAGGGCATGCAGTCCCATGGGCACACAGGTCTGGGGTTGACAGGGGGGGGGTCAAGGAGGTTAGATTCGGGATCATTCTGCAGTGGGAAAACATTTTACGGCGCCACCGCCGTAAATGTTTACGGCGCTGGCGCCGTAAAATGAGAGGGGGTAATTCACACAAGGGTGTACAGGTGGTAAGCATTATCCCCACAAAAAAATCACGGGATTGCATGCTTGCATCGGTTTGCAGGGTGGGTGTGCATTTCTCCCACATAGGATTCTCCCACACAGCCCCTCCCCTACTTGCTTGTTTTTTTGTCAGCCCCTTAAATGTTTACCCACTGCAGAATGATCCCCCCCCTGCTCATTGAATTGGTGAGGGGAGGGGGTTACTTAGGGGGTGGTCAGCCTGTCCTGTCCCTACCCCCCCCCCCCCCTTGTGCATCCCAAGAATCTTTTTCAAGGCCCTCCTTTACGGCCGACACACTTTTTTTGTTTACGGCGCTGGCGCCGTAAAAATTAAGGGTGCCCCCCATGAAAGCAGTGGTTCCATCGACGCCGGTTTCCACCAAAAAACAGCTGTATCTTTTTGATTTTTTTGCTCATCAGACTGGTTTACTGTCTCATGTCTTTTCCAATTGTACCGACTAGTGAACATAAGCTGCCTCCAATCCATCACTCAAATCAAGCAATGGGTAAACTAATGTACAACAGAAATGAAAAGTGCCTCGCCAATTTGTCATTGACTGAAAAAATGCAGCCACACAAGGTGTCCATCCATTAATGATGTCTCTTTTTTGTTAAATATCGGGTTCAACGAAAGGTGAAAAGGCCGACATCCTGTCCAAAATTTTGAGGCGACGGCGCCTGGGTGTATTGGTAGCAGGTGGTTCCCCGCCGACTGCTATCAACCAACCAGCTGCAGCTGCCCGACCGCAATTTCTGACTGGCCCAAAGCTGTTGGCTGACTTGCAACGCTTATGTCATCCGTGTGAATCAACAAGTTTCCTGTTTTCACGGCCGAACCTGCTCTTCCTTTCTGTTGTAGAATGTGACATGGCAATGTATTGCCACAAGTTGTGGCCCTGAGGTTCCGCTGATGTAAGCCATGCATGCGGCGGGGGGCTTGGAGGCAGATGATGCCCGCCGGCTGCTAAAGGAAGGCGAGGGTGTGGCGCAGTGGCATGCCACTCAGATGCAGGTGTAGTTTCGGGCCCCAGTGCCTTGTGTCTGGCCCAACCTTGAGCTGAGGGGGTGCACGGGGGCAGGGGAACTAGGGGCAGGCCAAGGTGGGTGGTCTCAAGGGCGAACGCAAAGCGGCTACTCGCCGTTGGAAAGGCAGTTGGGAGGGGGAGAGGGGGTCCTGGTGGTCCCAAAGCGGTTGGGGGCACTTGGGGGCCGGCCGGGAGTGGCTGCCACCGCATCCGGAGCAGGTTGTAACCCCCCCCCCCCAGCCCTGCTCTTTCCCCGGCCCGAGGACAGGGAGATGAGTATGGGATGTGTCCCGGCAAGCAGGTGTTAGAACAGCTGACAAGCGGAGCCCCCCCCCCCCCCGACCCAGACGTCTTTTGGGGAACAAATGGAATGCATTTGAAGGAAAGATTAGTTGGGGCCATTTATACCGCACCCCCGCCCCCTGCCTCTCTAATACATACATGGGAGGGCGACAAGCTGACCAGCCGCCAGCCCATGAAAAATTCGATAACTGCAATGCAGTGAACTCAAAGCGACATTCGATACTGGCCTGAAGAGCGATGAGCGTATGCCTGTGTCCCGGGGATATACGTTAGCTGAGTATCCGGCGCTTCACCCCCCCCCCCCCTCTCTAATACATGCTTGCGCGGTGGCCCCTGTGTGCCCATTACACCCAAGTCCGCTACTGCTACGCATTACTTGTAAGAGTGCAAGTGCTTGGTCTCTGGTCAAGGCTCGGAACATTGAGGGATGGAGTGTGTATTTGGACCAACTCGGACCACCAGTCACGCCTGCTGCATGAGGCACGATGACCCACTGTGACACTACTCGTCTAAGCACCGTGGAGCCGGCCCTGAGGTGTAGTTTGCCTGCGATCCCTTGTGCATAGGGGGTGGGGGGGATTTCGTGGGGGGAATTTCGTTTCTCAGTTTGGGGCCGAAACTTTCCCCACAAAAGTGTTTTCGCGCAACGTGGGGCACTTCCTGGAGGGTGCTGACCGCATGGTGCGCGCGGTGCAGCGCGCGGTGCGACGTCAGCCCGGCGCACACAATACATGCTCACACTAACAGTTGCTGAAACGTGGTCAGTGTGCACTGTATGCAATGGTTAGGTGATGCTATTGGTATGTATGGGTAAAACATGCTTTGGGGGCATTATCTGGGGGGAAGTGGTGATGATGCATGCACAAAAGTTTCCCATTTCAATGTATTTTCTGCGCGTCCCTGCCTACCTTCCGAGAGGGTGTACATTGCACTAAAGTGTTGCATCCTCTGACGCATGCGGTGCGCACGGTGCGCGCGGTGCAGTGCGCAGTGTGTTTCGGCACCCTCCTGCGCCTGTGCATCCTCCGTGGCGGTGGTAGCCCGGCATTGTTGTGCTGTTGTTGGCAGTCCATCTGTTTGTCACGTCCGTTCATCGTGCTCTTGCTTGGGAGTGAGAAGGTGGTCGTTGTCGAGAACGTTTGTGAGCTTTGGTTTCGAGTGCAAAATAGGCCGCAGTTTGTGGCAGTTGGGGTGTGTTGAAGTTTCCTGCGTCTGATGGCCCCGCACCAAAACCAGAGGTGCGCCGAGATTTGCCCCTCACGACATTTTTCCCCGCCGAACTTGTCCCCAGACAAACCCACCGTATTGAACTTGTTGCTTCGAGACCACCGCCTTTGGATGCCGCTGTCACATGTTGCCTCAGGACAGGGCCCAGCGCATCGCCGCGAGGGCGGCACGGATGCAGCTGCTGATGGCCCAGCAGCAGAGCATGCCCCCCCCGGGTGCACAGAGTGGCTCCTCTGAGGGGACGGAGCACTCCGCGTTACAAGTGACGTCAGGTTTGCACCCGCACCCCCCCACCGAAGGGCCTTTGCTGGAGCCCCAGAGGTGGGAGGCACAGGCCTCCCATGGCCCCACGAAAGGGCGGCAAAGACGGTCGTCCTCGGCACTCCTCTGGCCTCAGAGGGTGACCACAGGGCCCCTCTGTGCAAGCGGTGTAGGAGCCCTGTGACCAGGCAACCATGGCCCTCAAGGGGGTAGAGCTGTTTGAGGCGCAGAAAATGGACAACACAGCACAACAAAGTAAAAAAATTCAGTGGAAAGAGAATAATAATCAATTCACTCCAGCAGGGGTTGGCACAAGGCCTTGGTGGCTGGCTCTGTTCGCCGGTGGCGGTGCCTATCGGCCTCTCGCCCTTGAAGCTTCTGCTATGACAAGCAGGCATCTACACTGCCGCAGGCATCCACCTGCCTGGGGGAAGGGGGGGGGGTGCCGGGGGGGGGGGGGGTTGCAAGGGTTGGAGATTTCAAGGAGGGGTGCAGTACGTGCTGCCGGCGTTTGCTTTACTAGGGTTCACCTGACTTTGTCCCATAGGGGGCGTTTTGCGCACTGTGCGCGCGCTGTGCACAAAGTTTGTACAAGAACGTACCCAACCTACATAGCAGTGTTTAGTACCAATGACAATTAGCCTTGTTGTGCATTTATATGAGTTCCTTGCATGCCTAGCCCATTTCTGTTGCATTTGTGTGTGTTGTTGTGCATGTCACTCTAAAAGGGTACCCGATTCGGTGCTATGGTGATACATTCCGGTACCCTGTTCGGGGCCTCCATTACTCTGTTGTCTCTCAGCCCTTCATGTCTACATCAATGGAAAGGGACGGCCGCATGCAGTCCCCTTCACCGCCACCCCTAGGCAGCCCGCACTTAGTCTCCTCGACCACCAGAGGCTAAGCGGCGCGATCCCCCGCCATCGCGGCGACCCCATACACCGTCTACGTTGGTGTCACAGCCACAGCCGGCACGGTCCCCCTCTACCTCGACCGCCGGTACCCCCTCCACGGCAACACAGCGGACATCACCTTCGCGGTCGGCATCGCGGTCAGGACGTTCACGCTCATGGGGCAGGTCACCGATGTGCTCAACATCCAAGCCGAGGCCCAAGAGAGCTGCAATCCACTATGCTCGGTGGACTATGCCCTTTTTGAAGTTTCACCCACCATTACAGACCAAAGCCATCCGTGCATCATATGGGGGCGTTACCGCACAGCGCGCGCACGGCGCGGCTATTGCAGGGGGAAATGGGTTTTTTGTTACTACTGCTAATATTTTTGTCTTTATATACCATTCTAGAGCACCACAATGTTGCACAATCTGATTTTTCACCCCAAGCCCCCTCCCCAGGTCACCCAAGGCCCCAAATTGCATCCTCAACAGCACCTTACAACAGAATGAGAAGCACATGCACAATGAACACATGTGAAGTGAAATTATTCGAAATTTGCAGTTTTTCTCAATGTCTCAACGTAAGAAATAGTACCATATAATCACGGCTCATCATCTGGCAAGTCACACGAGTGATCAGCCATGCATTTATTGCACAAAAACAGATGGCATTGGCAGCACTTTGAAGTCTCCTTGTATGAACACAATTGGCATAAATATGTATCATCCGAGTCAAGCTCCAAAGGAGGTGCTTCCTCGTCGCGCCAAATGGAAGAAGGGAAATGCTCCCAAGGTCTGTAGGGCTGATACACCTTCTGCCGACGGAGCTAAAATTGGGTAAAGTGCAAAAGAATGTGTGTACTGGCATGTAGGTCACGAGCGGAACCCATCCAAATGTCTTGAATGACCTTCCAATGCCATAGATGGGCAAAGAGATGCTCAACACGAGCACGATAATAGCCATGCACATTATTTTCTCTCTTTCACGTTTGGTGAGAACCTTGCGGCCGATGAAGGAGTATGCGAATGCATGCGGCCTTTATATGCACCATCATTATAACATTTGGGGCAGCTGTCTACTTTGCGGTGGATTTTTGGGCAGTTGACGCTAGATTACGCTGGATTTCAAAAATGCTACGTTGGATTTGCGCTAGATTTGCAGTTTTTTGAGAAGTCACGTCAGGCTAAGAATGCTTTGTTGCACATAAGTTACCAGCTGGGTGGTGTAGTGTAGTGGATTCGGCAATGGTTCTTCAATTGCAAGGGGGCGGGTTCAATTCCCAGTGACATCAATTTTTGCACCTATTAGTGTTAGTGTCAGCGTGCTGTTAATGAACTTTGCTGGTGTTTTCAGTGCATGCATGCACATCATAGGGATGAGACACGGTGTCAACTGACACTGTGTTCTGTAGGACGTGAAGAGATCATTGGCAGCCGCAGGCCATGTAGTTCGAAGAGGCTGAATGTGTGCATGTTGCTCATTCAACTATACAGATGGCCCCTCCACGGTTCATTTTCTCGGGGGTTAGCTGCTGCCCAATGTACGAACCACTGCTTTTGCTTCTGATTGTATCTATGGGCAGCACACACCGATTCTTTGAGATTGTACACTCACGGCAACGCAAGGCATTGGAGGCGAGCAGTAGTTCAAGCAGTACGACACAGGGTACCGCGCACAGAATTGTTATACGCTGAATATTTTGATCAGAAAGCCACAAAGCCACAGACGAAGAAAAGCATGCTGCAGTTTTTGATCGCCGTACGTGGCCTGTGCTGCCTGAGGAGGCATCCAAGCACATCAAACGGCTTGTGAATCGCTGGCAGGATGCCCTGGGGAAAGGGGTTCAACCGGCTGCAGCTGCTGCACAATTCCCTGTTTTTTGTGGAGTAGCCAACAGTGTTGCTCCTCCACGCAGATCTCAGAAAAGTGGCCGCATCCTGAGTTCCGATGCTGAGTGGTACATTAGAACAGTAGCCTTAGAGGGGAGGGTGCCTTGTGAGTTTCCGGATGTTTTGGCACTAGCACTACTCCTCAAGACTATTCCACGGTCGCAGGCCACTTCTAAGCGGACTGGTCGACAACTCAGGGACCTTGAGGGTGTTGGCCGTGCCCGGCTGCTTGCTGTTCGCGGGGCACGAGCAATTTTAATTTGGGAATGTGGGCCACTGTTGGCTGAAGCCGAGCCCTTAATTAACCGTGCAGTTCGGCAGTGGGCAACGGCAAGGGTGCGGCGGCCATATAGGACGCCCACAGATGCCAAGCGACGCCAATTTCAGACAGTAGACTCAGATACCGAGGATGTTTCTTCAAGTTCTGATTCCGACACATCAGGTTGTAGTACAGGTACATATTCAAGGTCGTCCGATGGATCACAGAGCTCAGACAGTTCTGAAAACATCTCTGAGGATAACAGTGATGCTCCTTCGGAAGCGGAGCAACATGCTACAACCATTGCTGCCACATTAGTGCAAGAAACCTCTCAGTCATTGCCAGTTGCAGAGGCACCCACAACACCCCAAGAGGCACCACCACCGGTGGACCAACTGTGGGATTGGTTTTGGGCTGCAGCTCCCACATCCATCAGGCAGTATGGTTCTAAATTGCACTCAGATGGCTTTGACAATGTCAGGGCCATTACATTGCTTCGCCTTGAGGACCTTCAAAGGTACGACATGCCTTTTGGGCACCGTGCTCAGTTGGTACATCATGCCAAAGAGGCCCTTGGATTGAAATAGAGGACCAGAGATTTCCAAAATTATTTGTACGCATTGACTGATGTTGTTCACTACACTGGCAAGGGTACCGGACATCTGGGAATGGATAGGGATCGTTTTCCACAGTGGGCCTGTTGGGGAAGGGTGACGCTGGATTTGCGCTGGATTTGAAATTTTTGACGCTGCATTTGCGCTGGATAATCCGGCGCAAAGTAGACAGCTGATTCGGGGTCACAGAAAATTGTGGATTTATGGGTCCGGTTTCCTCAATAGCACCGGAAGGTTGAGCGAATGAACATGGGATGGGACACGGGGAACACCGGGCCAAACATACCTGGAAGAGATCCTTTAATTGGCGGACGATGATGTTGCGATCCTTCTCGTGCTGCTGAAAGTGCGCCGTAGTCTTTGGTGCGCGGGGTCTGGGGCCAGCCGAGAGGGGGGGGGGGGGGGCTCCCGGACCCCAACATATACGGCTTAAAATGACCGCCTCATCGCGCTGATCACTTTGAGGTATGTATGTCGGGGCAGAAAAAATTGAAACAGGGGTGGGGGGGGCATGGTAGGTGGTACTTTCGTTTAAAGGCATAGCACCCCCGAGTCAATTCCCGGCTACCATTGCCATTGCAAAGGGCACAAAATCAGAAGTGGCTACATCACCCCTGCCGTGGAAAAGTAGATTCATGATGAGGCATGGGGAAAAAAAAAGGGAAAACACAGGTCGGGCCCCATACACCCACTGTCCCCTATTGGCTCACATCTGTCAACACCAGGAATTGAACCCATGACTCTCCAATTGAAGGTGCAGTGTTCCACCAACTAGGGTAGTGGCCATCTTTGGAAAATTGTGCTCAGAGATGGGATACTGACTTTGTACTAACTGAAAAGTGCGAGTTTTGTTGTGTTCTTTTGAATTCTCCTAAAAATCCCAACTATATTGAGTATAGACACATGGGGTGAAAACACATTTTTTTTTACCCTTTGCCACATCAAGCAAAATTGCTTCCGGCACCTTTGGCGCTGATGGTCCGGCACTTTCCTCCCAATTTCCAGGGAGGGGGGGGGAGTCGGCGTCAAGGACCTGGCCCTAGTGACCCCCCCCCCCCCCTGGGGGAACGCAGCACAGGGCCCAGGGGGTGCCGAATCACCAAGCGATACCTGTCGGTGGTGCGCGGCATGCTCGGCCGGGTTGCCAGTGGTTTGGGCCTTTTGGTGCCCGTGCAGTGTGCTGGTTGGCTCCAACAAGGCCCTTCGGTGGGCCGAGGTAGTTGCCCCCTTGAAATCCCCCCCCCCCCCCATGTCCAACGGAGAGGCCATTCGGGTGTGGTGCCCTCTGGGCCCCCTCGTCTACGCGGGCTGTAGCGCCGCAGCCAGTGCAGCCAGCACTGGTGGCACCCAGGGCAGGGAAGCACACTCTGTGCCCTGGTGCCCCTCCATCTGCCCAGGGTACGCCCTCGGCCGTGGGAGCCGGACCCAGCCCGCGAGGCAGCACCACCTGTGCCTAAGGCAGTCAAGGAGTGCGGGTCTGACCCCAGTCGTGCCACGTACCACCGCCTTCCCGTGCCAATAGGCAGTCGTGGAGTGGTTGGGTAGCATGTCCTTGTGACGTGGAGGTTGCGAGCCCAGGCCCACATCTCCCCCGGCGGGCTCAGCGTCAGGCTCTCCAGCCTCCCTGCCGGGGCCTGGAGCACCAGGCACACACTTCCCCGCGCCAACGCCGAACAACAATGGAGCAAGCAGGTGTGCCACAGCCCTCCCCCCCCCCCCTCAGACACACAAGGGCACATACACACAGGCACGGCGGCATCTCCCGCCCGCGAGCGCCACCGCGGGGTCTGGGGGCGGTCAACAGTCCGGTAGGCCTTGTGACCGGACACCCGGGTACGGCCGCCCAGTCGGGTCCCGCAGGGAAGGCGGCGCGGACCGTGGGTAGGCGACCAGGCGAGGCCTTGACCCAACCCAACCCAACAACCCCCCCATGTCGTGACAGGGGGGGATTGCACCACACAATGGTAGCATCAAAAGTGCAGCAGTTCCAGCCTCACCTCAAGAAAACTATTCTTTGGCGCCTAGTATTTCGTGTGCTTTTTAGGGGAATCAACGGTCCCTCCCCCCCCCCCCCCCGGGGGGGGGGGTGATGCCATAGTTGGTTTCTGTCTGCAGACGGCGCCACTTGGCCCATCGCCACTTCACTCCACGAGGGAGAGCAATGGTCGGTTCTCATTGACGGCATGCCCCCGCCACAGGCACTTTCAGCCTTCAGTCCAAGTCCAATGGTGCGTGTCCAGCCCCCCCCCCCCTCCCCTGAAAGTGGTCCAAAAGTGGGAAGGAGCCGGCGTATGGCCCGTTGCTATGCCCCCCCTCCCCCGCCGTGCGTTCACCACGGCGGTGGTGGTGGTGAGCACCCTCCAAACTCCGCGGTCTTGGGCACGACGTTGCGTTGCGTGGAGTGTGCGCCGGCGTGGGAGGGAGCCCAGGGGCGGAAGCAGCACTTGTGCAGCAGAGGGACGACCGTGGCACTCTCACTGAATAATGAGGACTACCCCGGCTTTCGGGGCGAGCCCGTGGAGGACGCCCCCCTCAAAAGGCGCACACGTACATACACCCGGAGGTACCAACCGGCGTCCTCCCCCCCCCCCCCCGCCCCCGCAGGCAGTAGGGTGGGTCGCCGCCAGGGCAGAGCACGCAATTAAGAGCTGCAATTGCACAAAGCCATTCCACTCGCACATCACTCCATTGCTCGGCCCATCACGACAGGCTCTCTGTGGCAAGCAACTCAGGCCTTCATGAACTTCATGGCCGCTGGCAGGGATGCCTTCGAATGGCCGTACACCGTAGGAGGAGCCCCCCCCCTCCCCCTCCTCCCCTTGCAATGTTTGAGGCTGACAACCAAAGATTTGCTTCGGCGCCAAGAGGATTGAAGCTTCAAAATTTTTGGCCCGCCTTCGGCGGGGACCATAGGGGAACCCAAGCAGGAGGGGGGTCACAGCCCAACCCCCCTCCTCCCCCTTCAGACCCCCCCTCACACCCCTTCTAATACATCCCTGGCCACCGGTGTGCATGGCATCCCTTGCGATGCGTGTGCCCTTGATCTGACACCATGCCAACGGACTCACACACCTGTTTGGTGGCGATGTTGACACTCGGCACTGCTGAAGCAAACAACTCTTGACATGTCGTGGCATGCGTGATTGCGTAGAAGCGGTGGTGTATTGCCGTCCTGACAGTTCCATGTGAGAGGATGGGGCTTCGTACCCAACGCCCCCCCTGTGTCTTAGCTACAGTCTTGTCGAAGCTACAGTGGAATTAATTTGAGACCTAATTTGAATGAATACCAAATGTATTGCAGCCACATAAGACATGGGTTTGGTGACAAATTTGCCAGTTACATAGAGTCCTGGACACATTTGTTGTGAGCGTTTGCCCACTTGGACCCACATAACATTGATTTTGGGGATATTTGTGCATTATATTGCCCTTTCTTGTCACTCACATGTGTGTCACTAGTCGTACATGGTACGCACAAGCTACGGCCTTGTCTGAGCTACAGTAGGTGTAGGGACCGTATTGATTTGGGGCTTTTCCGTAGGTTAGATGAGGATGGGGCTTCGTACAAGGGGGGGGGAAGTGAAATTGATTTGGGACGGTTTGCAACAATTTCATGTTGTTTCGGTCTCACACTGCTTTCCTTGGGTTGTCAGTTTCACCACACCGGGGGCGCAGCAGTGCGATAGGCATTCCACCTTCCCCTCGCCCACTCTCACACATGGCTTGCGTGACACTGAAAAAGAAATATGAATATGAAAAATTCTTTTCTGAGTGTCACGCAAGTACACTCGTGTGACACTTGGCAAGGCTCGCGTGACACTTCCCCCACCCTCTCGCCCACCACATGTGAATCCGATTGGCTTTGGAATGGCCAGCCCTCGGTTCCGGGATAGGGTCGAATGCTTTTGCAGCCCCCTTGCCCCAGCGGGCTGGCCTTACTCATCGTCAACATACGAAAGGCAGCGCCAATCAGTGAAGACCAAAATTTTTTCTTCGGCACCTCTAAAAACTCAGCACCACTTTGGGGGAGGGGGGGTGCAGGAGCTGGACACCCTCCACCCAAATGGAGCCCTGGTGGTCCCACATTGAGGCCTTACTTGCCATGTTGGTCATTGTGCTCGCACAGTTCTGGTCCATTCGCTCTGCTTGCGCGGGTCTGGCATGCACGTTTGACTGTGTGTTGTTCCTGGGTGCCTCAGCGCATGTTGAATTGAATGCTCCGGTTGCCCCCTCCCCCGGAACTGACCCCTCGACCAGCACGCTGGCCGCATAGAACGGGCGGCACTGGGAAATTGCTGCCGATTCTGATGCGACTGACGATGTCATTGTTCCCCCGGGCTGTTGGGGCCTGCTTACAGTGGCACCAATTTTGGATGCGAAGCAGTAAGACAAAATCTGCTTTGTTTTACAGTCGTGCAGCAGCGGCCGTGCCATCCGTTTGTTTCCCCCTTGGCAACAGGAATGAAAGACAACGCCCCGTTGTCGGGCAAAAAGCGACGGCGGTTGGCAGGGAACTCACGGCGGTTGGCGGGTAATTTATGGTGGCTGGCGGGTAACCGACGGTGGTAACCGTTAGTGTTCTATTTTGTCAGCGTTGGGGGCGGGGGCTCTTCTCTTCGTTTGGTCCTTTGCGGACGGCCCTGAGCAGCGGCGCTTGCGGAAGCGCGAGTTGATGCTGGAAAAGGAATGGTAGCCAGGGACCGACTGTTGGACCGGGGGGAGTGGGGTGTGTTGGCGCGCCCGCCCTTTTCCCCGCGCCCGGCGCTGCTGCAGGACATGCGACGGACCCGGGCCACGCAAGTCAGCCCCCCGGGCCCGATGGCGTGGGCGCCGTGCAGACCAACCCCCTCGAAGTCCGCTTGGTGGACATGCAGCCGCGGGCACCGCCCCCCCAGCCCCCCCCGCCACAGCCCCAGCCCACCGACCCGCAAGCACCCGGAAAGGCCGACTCCCGCCTCCCACCACCGCCGCCTTCGCAGTACCCCCAAGCGCAGCTCCGATGGCAGCCCCGTCCCCTGCCCCGGCCCGACCCGGAGCCGTCGCTGTGCCATTCCCAGACTCCGCCTGATGGACCGCAGGCCCCGCGGGACCGGCAGTTGGTCGCAGGGGTCTGCGCAATGGTGCATGACGCCCCTTCCGGCGGGGAGTCCCCTAGGGTGGCACCGGCTTCTGCGGGCAATGGCAGTGCTTCAGATGAAGAGGCTGTGGGTGTAAGTCCGTCTTGGCAGCCACAGCTACACGCAGACGCAGAAGCACAGCACCAGCACCAGCACCAGCACCACCAGCACCACCAGCACCACCAGCGCCACCAGCAGCAGGAGGAGGTGCAATTACAGACAGAAGTGGGGCCGCCATCTCCACACCCGGCACAACCACAGCCACAAACACCGCCGCAGCAACACCAGCACCCCCAGCAACCGGTGCAGCTGCAGGAGGAGTGCGACCCCAAGCCGCAGCCGCAAGTGGAGCCTCCAGCGGAGCCACCGCCAGAGCCCCTTGTGCGGCGACGGCCTCTCAGCGAGCCACACGCAGCGTCCTTCGAGGTGTGGACGACGTCCTATGCGGAGCACAGGCCATTGACAATGTTTCCCCTGCTGGTCCAAAGATGTGCAGGTGAGAGCTCGAGGGAGACCTCGGGACTTGAGGGTACCACCACAGTCGGGGGCTGGCAACCAGAAGGTGCACACTCACAGCAGCAGCCCCAGCAGCACCAGCAGCAGCAGCATGCACCCCCACAGTCAGTACCACAGCCACAGCCACAGTCACCGCCAACACTGCATCCAGATGCCCACGTTCCGCCACAGCTGCAACAACCCGCACAGGTGACACAGGCACACGTGCAGCTGCAGCCACAGTCCCACGTGCAGCCTCAGATGGACCAAAAGGTGGCGTCGCATCCACAGCCACACGTGCGGCCATCGCTGTCAGAGCTGCTGCAGGCAAAGGCTCAAGCACATTTGCCCTCGCCATTGCAACCACAACCGGAGGAACGGGCACATACACAGTCGCAGTCACAGTCACAGCCCCAGCCCAGCTGGCAGCCCAGCCCATTGCAACCGCAGTCACAACAGCCGTCACAGCCACAGTGTACACCGCCACAGCTCCATGTACAATCCCAGCCGCAGTCGCAGCCACCGCTGCAGCCAGACGCAGCCCCACGACGACCCCCGCCGCAGCCACATTCACAGGCACAACCACCTCAACCTCAGGCACGGGCACAGGCGCATGCGCAGGTGCAACTGCAATCACAGTCACGATCGCCATCCTATTCACAGCAACACTCGCAGCCCCGACCGTTATCTCAGCTGCACATGACCCCACAGACGCCGCCACAACCACAACCCCAGTCACGTGCACAGCCGCAGCCCAGTGCACAGCCTTGGGTGCCCTCGCAGTCCACCGAGCTGCAGTCTGAGGCCCACCCCGAGCCCCAGCCCCCGTCCCAGTCCCCCGCAGTCTTGTGTGCCACGCCGACAGCAGAGCCCCGGCCAGGCCGCTCAGCCCCCACTGCTCCACAAAGCACTGCGGCGCCCTCAGCAGCTCCGACATCGGGGACCGAGTTGCAGGCGCTTTTGCAAAGTGCCACGGGCCTGCCGGCAAAGATCAGTGGGGTACACCCATCTCCCCGCCATTTCTTGGAGGCACCCTTGGTTGCCATGTGCCTGGCAAGAGCCCGACCTGTGATCCAAAGGCTTGAGATGAGGTTGGGTGGCAGTGACAACATCACACATTTTGATGCTGCAACAATCTCCCATTGCCTGCACAAGGTGACGAAGGGTCAAGGAGCAGCCCACAGCAAGCAAACAGAGAAGGAAGCATTGAAGTTCCCCGTTTGCCCCCCCCCTTTCCCCCCGTTTCCCCCAATTTTCCACACCAATTACTTGCCTTTTCCCCCTCTCTTCCATGTCAATGCAAAAAAAAAAACCTATCACCCCTGGGCTTGGCGAGGCAAGGCCAGCAAGCGTGTGCACTTGTGTGGAGAAAGATGCTACATCCAAACCCTCTCTGACATGCACAGACCACACACACCCATCTAAACATGGTCTCTTTCTCAAAACTGAGTCAGAAAGGTGCCCCTAGAAATTCACTGTTACAAATTCAAAAGCACAATTACAGTACGGTTGGCCAAGACGCTTTTGTGAATGCGACAGGGATGTACATGTATTGCATGTGTGGTCACACGTGGGAGTCCCAGGGAATGAAGAGGTCGATGAACTGGTGAGAAGAGGGGCGTATGAACATGCTGGCTGTGAGGGCCCAGAGCTGAATCCATGGTGGAGGTGGCACCGAGAATTATTCGACGATAAAGATGAGTGTACATAGCTGACCACTGACCAATAAATGTCAACAAGGCATTGAGGTGTGTATATAGGCCCAGCGATGAGTGTATATAGGCAAATGACAGAACTGGATTGTTTGAATTTGGCATAGCTTTTGTGGATGCAACCAGTCCCCACCAGCAGATGCATGCATGCGGCCCCTCCCAGCCTACAGCAGTCTACACGTCGGAGAAGGCATGGGTGTTGATATGTGGCCTTTTGTGGTGGGGCGTAGTGGAAGTATTGTTTTTTCTTTGGGGACGGCCTGGACAGCAGTGTTTTACTTTTTTTTAACAGCCTGAGGTCTTGGGTGGCAGGATTGATGGCGAGTGGAGCTTAACGGACGGTGGTGGATGACCAACATGGCCGACACCGGTTGGCCAGGAACCGCCAGCCGATGCGGGCTGACTGGTGCACTATTGAGGCCCTTCCGACCCCAAGGACCGCCCTGCCCCTGCCACAATGGTGTTTCACGTTCGTCAGGGGTCATGCAGGGCTCGGCTGCACCGGTCACAGAATGGGGTTTGGGGCCTACGGCTGTTCTCGAACCGGCGGGGGCGGAGGGGCTGTTGGCGCTGTCCCGTGCCTCGCACGGGCCCAATTCGTGTGGCCCATGTCTGCAGGTCCTGCAGGAGCTGTACGACCAGGAGCTGGAGATGTACAAGACCAATACGGAGCGCTTGGAGGTCCAATGTGTGCAGGGCGGTCCTGTGGGAACCAGATGTTTCCTTTTTTTTTTTTACTTGGGACGGCCCAGAAGTCATTGGTCGCGGGATTGGGTTGACACTTAACCGACGGCGGTTGGCGCTTAACTGACGGCAGTTGGCTGATGACCGACCGCAGCAACTCGCCGGCTGGCGCTCTGCGGAGGTTCGAGTGCACCGGACGCCGGCACTTTTTCTTTGGTGTTAGTCATAAGGACAGCGCTGGATGTGTGCAGGCCCCTGAGGGTGTTTTTTCTATTTGGGGTTGTGTGCTGTCGCCTGGTTTTTGGCCGGAAGTGGAAGAAGCCCCGAGTGCAAGACCTGCACACCGTCTGTGGTGTGTGTGCCCAGACAAAAGGGGAGTCTTCAGGGCTGGCAGTGGCTCGCAGATAGCCGCCGAAACGGCCCCAATGATACATTTCTCCCACAGTCCTTCCCCCGTGGCACGTGCCTTGCAATGACCAGACCGTCGCAGATCATCGTAAGTTGGGTTACCCAGACCCCCCCCCCTCCAGGCCCTCCCAGGCTGCTTTCGGGCCTCTGACGCAAGAGTCCCTTCGCATGGGGTGGGGCGTCTTGAAAGGGGGCTCAAACGACCCCCCCCCCCCCCGCTGCCCCGCACATGAACACTACGGCTGTCCCTGGTTCACCCTTAGCCACATGCCGCCGCGCCATGTGCCCCTGCTCCTGCCCCTGCCAGGGTTGTTGCAGATGGCCACTCCCAAGAATGGAACCAGAGTCCTCGCAATCACAGATGCACCATTTAACTACTAGAGTACTGTCCATCTCTGATGAATGACCACACAGGGATGGGATGGATATTTTGGTCCGATATTTTTCCCCCCAAAAGTCCCAACTCAATTATCAGTGTGCTGCGGCATGCTGCGGCATGCTTCAAAACCCTCACCTACAGGCCCCCAAAACAGGTACTGCGCCATGCTGCGGCATGCTTCAACCGTTGGTTCTTGGTCCACAACTGACTGCAACTGCTGCCTGTTGCCTGCTCGCAGGACACGTTGCTGAAGTGCATTGACTGCCCTGGAACCTGCCAGCACATGCCGCGTTGGCCCCATGGCAGGAGGTGGGGAGGGCGAGGGTAGGGATGGTGGCAGCAGCGATCCTAGCCCCAGCCCCCACCCCCCCCTTTGTTCTAACTGGACCCCATTTGCTATGCTTTGCAACCCGTGATGGAAATATCTGATAGTCGTGTTGCACTCATGCAGTTCTGGGACTCTGGCTCCCGTCTCCCTCATCCCTTCCTCATCCCTCCTCAGAGCATTTTATTGCGATGTTCCCCTCTTTCCGCAGATGTGATCAGAGCAGTGGGGTTGACACTTGAAAACAATTTCGAATTTCGACTTTTTTCGAAACCCTTATGATGCCCCTAGGATGGGTTTGGGTGATCATTTGGTGACAATACGGGTACTTGAGCACCCATGGGGACCCACGTAGTGGCCGCTAGGCCCATCTAGCCCGAGCCGTGGGCCCCTCAAAAGCTTCAACATTGCTGTTTGTAGGCGGTTCAGTGGCATTTGGTGTGTAGCCCAACCTGGTTTTTCCTTCTTTTTTTTTGCTGTGCTGTGCTTTGACAGATCATTGTTTTCATTTTGTATTCTGATGTCTACTGTTGAACCCACTGAGGAGGGAACAACACAGCCCAAGAGGAACAGGGAGACAACCAGGAGTATTACCGACTGTTTGCAGTGGGCAATTGGAGAAGGCATCAGGCAGTACCTATGTTGTACAGACACTCAGGGTGATAGTGTTGGCTGTCATCAAAAGGTGCCATCTTGAAGGACCATGTTTTGGGTAAAAACAAGAAACAACCAATTGGTTCCTATGCCCGCGAGCCTCATTTTAGGGTTAGGTTTCAGCTTCTGGAAAATTTGGGTACCCCCACCTACGGCTTGAAGCATGCCGCGGCATGCCACGGCACAGGAAATTTTTCTTGGGGGGGGTCCAGCCGACAATGCAACATCAATGCAATCGTTTCTGCAACGAACACTTGGTGTTTGGACCAGACTAATCTGGTACCCAAATTAATTTGTTACCGAGTTCCAGAGTACATGATTTAGGCTAGACGATCGGGGAAATGAGGGGCTGCTGTGATGCGTCTTGCGATGATACTTGTAAAACATATACAACACGATGCAAGGTGCTGGTAACCCACAACTATAGGACCTCTGTTGCCCACCATGACATGATTCTCTACTTGCACCTGGCCGTGTGCACCGAGTGGCTTGTCCAACTCCACTTGGTGTTCGGACTGTTTTCTCGGGGCCTTTAGCGTTTGCTGGACACCAGGGGGGGGGGGGTATGTGTTTGTTTGCTGTCTTTGCCACGCTTCTCACCGCCTGCTCTCGCACACACCCCACACTCGCAGGAGCAGGTCCGGTTGTTGCAGCAGCAGAGCCTTTCGTACAGCCTGGAAGTGCAGAAGCGAGACGTAGAGCTCAAAGAACAGGCCGCAAGAGGGGAAGCCCAGAGGCAGGTGTGTGGTGGGCAGGCTGGAAGGGAGTCGGACTTTCACTTTGGGGGATGGGCGTCAATAAAGCAACCCCAAAACCTGGGGGACAGGGATACATTAGAAGGGAAGGGGCCTCAGAGTCGGCCCCAGAAGCGGTTAGAAAGGCGGTTGGAGAAGGTTGCCAAAGCGGTTGGCGGCGGCGACTTTTGGTTATAAATGCCATTGAAGGAAGCTGGCACTTGCCGTCGCGGGGACAGTGGCTGGAGGAGGGGTTACTTTGTCTGAAGTCAGCCTGCAACATTACCACTGCGGACTTTGGAGGGTTGAGGGATCTTAGTGGTAGTGCCTGCAGTGCCGATGCCACGTAGAAAGAGCTATGGTGTCAGTTTGACACTGTGTTCACTGCAGGTACACAATTGATTCGGTTGTTCGTCACAGCAAGAGCCGAAAGGCGCCTATGGTACCACTGACGACGATTTTCTTGTGCTGATGTGTGCTTGCTCTTTGTGACCAGCACACCACACGCCTCCGTATGGGGTACCTCCCCCCTTCCAGTGCATCCCTCAGGGGGGGGGGGGGGGGTTATAATGTTATACTGATGCCTGTCTAAGAGACACCAAAGTTTGTAAAGAATACTTTTTGGGGCCTGGGATGAGTGTCAGTATGTTTTTGGCTGGCCCTGTTTGAGGGAGCGCTATGCATATGTGCAGGTGCCAGAGACCGACTGTTGTGCTTTTCATGCAGAGTTTGGCGAAAGGCACCCAGGACCGGAATTTCCGCTTTGTGATCTGCCTTGATCTCTTTTTGGCTGTGCAATGCTGTTGCTTGTGCAATTCTCTTGATCCCAATCATCACATGACACACCCACGTGTCACCGCATGGGGGGGCTCAGTTCACAGGGACCATTGTTTCCATCGGCGCTGGAGGCGACCCGGGTAGGTGTTCCCCTGATCCCAACGATTTCAGACCGATGGTGAATTTAGTTGTTGCCCTGGGGACGGGTCTGGGTAGGTGGTTGGGGCGGCGGCGGGAGTTAAGGGTCTGTGTGGCTGGGCGGCGGGCAGCGGCCCGAGTGGCGTGCTACTACTGACGGGAAGAAGCCTGAGCAGCTGCATTGATGTTGCAGTGCCTGCTTGGCACAGTCCAGTGACGGCGGTGGAAAACTGGTCGCCGGACACGGGAGTCCGCCCGCCAGAAGGGCAATCTTGTCCTGCCGCCACAACGTGCATGGTACATGCATGTCCACCACCTGTTGCTGGACTGATACAATGGGGGTCCGGTCAACTGTGCTTTTTTTTTTTGTGTGGGGGGGTCCAGCCAAAGGGTTCTAGCGACCCCCCCATCTAGCGACCCACTATATGCAGCCGTTTCTGCGCATCTCCAGCCGGTCTGCATACCCCCCCCCCCCACGCTGCATGCCCCAATCCCCATGCGCACCCCGTGCACTATCGCCCACCCACCACACTGACTGCGCATCCCTTGACACCTCCTTTCAAGCCACCATCAACAGCAGCTGAAGCCCCTGGACTTGTGCTATGTCTGTGGTGTGCAGGCACTTCAGGAGCAGCTCATTCGAGCCAAAGACGAGCATTTGGCACTTCTGACTCAACGCTTGGAGAGGCTGGACGTGCAGTACTGGGACAGTGCCATCCAGGTGTGCAGTGCAGCCCGCTTGCCTGATACAGAGCTCCACTTCACAACTCCCCACCAACGGAAAGGCCCCCCTAATAGGCCCCCTAATAGGCCCCCCAATAGGCCCCCGAATAGGCCCCCTAATAAGCCCCCCACTGGGCGCCCTAATAGGCCCCCCAATAGGCCCCCCAAAACGCCCCCCAATAGGCCCCCCAATAGGCCCCCCAATAGGCCCCCCAATAGGCCCCCCAATAGGCCCCCCAATAGGCCCCCCAATAGACCCCCCAATAGGCCCCCCAATAGACCCCCCAATAGGCCCTCTATTAGGCCCTCTAATAGACCCCCTAATAGGCCCCCCAATAGGCCCCCTAATAGGCCCCCCAATAGGCCCCCTAATACGCCCCCCAATAGGCCCCCCAATAGGCCCTCTATTAGGCCCTCTAATAGACCCCCCAATAGGCCCCCCAATAGGCCCCCTAATACGCCCCCCAAAACGCCCCCCAATAGGCCCCCCAATAGGCCCCCCAAAACGCCCCCCAATAGGCCCCCCAATAGACCCCCCAATAGGCCCCCCAATAGGCCCCCCAATAGACCCCCCAATACGCCCCCCAAAACGCCCCCTAATAGGCCCCCTAATAGACCCCCCAATAGGCCCCCCAATAGGCCCCCCAATAGGCCCCCTAATAGGCCCTCTAATAGACCCCCCAAGGGCGGGGTAGGGGGGGGTCCAGCGCTTCCTGTTCCTGTTCGAGGGTCCGGTGAAGGGATATCGCCGCCCTGCAAAGTGGCAGCCCATCGGCCCCCCCAGTGCCGAGGGATGCAACACTCGTTGGTGACCACCACAGGCCACCACTACCCCGTCCTTCGGTTTGACACAATGGGCGCTCTGGTCCTTGATTGGCTCCCCTGACGACCATCCCTTCTGTCTTCCGTGCCGCTGACTCACTGCCACGACACAGCACTCTCACCCCCCCCCCCAATGCCATTGGTACACAGTAGAATGCAGTGTTATTTTGAAGAACACACATTGTTGGACTTGGACTAAAGGCTGAAAGTGCCTGTGGCGGGGGCATGCAGTCAATGCAGTCAATCAGAACCGATCATTGCGCGCTCTCTCTCTCTCTCTCTCTCTCTCTCTCTCTCTCTCTCTCTCTCTCTCTCTCTCTCCAATGCCCTCCGCCCCCTCCCCTTAACTGATCAGGACTGTTCGGTGCCGTTTCTCACCATGTCGTTGGCCAGGCTCCTTTTGACAGCTCAGCACCACTGGGGGAGTGGGGGGGGGTCCCACACCACCCCCCCCCCCCCTTTGACCCCCCACCCCCACCCCCCCTCAAAGATTGGCCAATTTTTTCTCCGGGCCTTCGGTCGATCAAAACATTTCTCTGGTTCCTTCCGCACCAATTGGTTTAGACCAAACAGTTTCTCCGTCGCCTTCGGCGCCTCTATAAACTCAGCACCACCGGGGGGGGGACCCCCCCCCCCCCCAAAAGGCGCCCTGGTCTTTGGTGTGGCTGGCTGTTGTGCGTATGACCCTGTTCCCCGTCCTGGTCTTGTCCTTTGTCGGGCTTCATACTGCCTTTTATCCCTTGCAGATTGGACCCCCCTCCCCCATTGTGCACCGCGGTGCGGTCGCTGGTGGGCCTGGCGTGAACGCACTTCGGGGCTGCAAAACGGCTCGCCTCTTTTTGGGCTGGCCTCCAGCAAGTCCGGTCCGCCCACCCTGTCTGGGCCTGTCCCTGGTCCGGTGTGATCAGGGGATTGCTTAGTGGCCGGTATATCCCACACCGGGGGGGGGGGGGGGGGCGGGGGGCTAAGGCCACAAGGGGTCTAAGTCTGGGCACCTCGAATCGGCCCCCAACTCCGGGCCCCTTGAACAAATTTCGTTTCTCTTGCAAGGGCAATTTGTTCTGATCTGGGTCGGCCAAGTCCCAGGAAAGCCACGATAGTCTCCCCCCCCCCCCCCCATTGCTCAGCAACCCCCTGGGGCCTCTGACGTCACCAAGCACCTGGGACAACGCGCCCCCCACAGCGCAAACAGGGCAAGGGCCACCAAAACATACACCGCAGCGGATGGAGCCATCTTTGGTGCCCCCCCGACCTCTGAGGTCTCCTTGTCCCGAAATGCCCATCAGTTCCATTACCCATGGCCCTAGGCTCACGGACATGCGTGCCTCATGGGTGTGTGATTTCCCATTCTTGGCCAGCCCAGCGGTGATCCTTGGTCCAGTGTATGAATCCAGGTCAGGTGCAGTGCAGAAGTGAGTGTGCTGGTGGCAAAGATCCGAATAATCGCCCTGTCCCAATTGGGACATGTGCTTGTGGATGCGCGGGGTACCCTGTGTACCCCCCCCCCCCCCATCACGCACATTTGTCTCTCTTTCTCTCTTTGTCACTCCGCTATGATCTGATGTGTGTTTGAGGGAGTGCAATCCATGTGTTCAACGGGGTCAGGAAGTAGATCCACCTATGCCTTCACTTAGCTCACCTCAATTAGGTCTTACCCCCCACCCACCCACCGCCACCACCACCTACACCTTCGCTTAGCTCACCTTGATTTGGTCTTACCCCCCAACTCACCCCCAAAGGTCCATAGAGCCCAGTTAGCAGCAGCCTTGTGTTGGGGTCGCAAAAAGGTCAGGAGGAGGGTCAATACCCTCCTCAGACCCCCCCCCCCCCCGGGGTCCATCAAAAAATTCCTCGGCCCAAAAATTACATCACCTCAAACAGAGGTTGTTACATCAAGCGCAGGTGTGGGTGCTATATATGCCCCTATTTTGGGGGTCAATTCGCGTAGCATACCCCAAGGCATGATATTGGATGTCTATCCCCTTGTAAAATCGTCATTTTGGGAAACGTAATTATCCCCCAATGAATCTTTCGATTTTGACCCCTCCCCTCCCCGTACTTCGGCACCACTTTTTTTTGGGGGGGGGGGGTTGCTGGGGCGGTCAAAATTTGGTTCCGCCTACGGCTGCCACTGTGCATCGATTCAAACCCAGGTCCCATTCCACTTTTTTCTTCTATGTGGACCCCCGAGCCAAAGACGGGGGAGCTATCTCCAATTTTCCAAGATCCCCCCGCCCCCCCATGGGACCGATGAGAACCTTTTGGCCGGCATGGGTTGGCTGAAAAATCGATCAAAACCACGTAGGCCCACGTACATGGGAAAACACTATACACACCCCTTTTGGGGGCCTATTCGCATACCCTACCTCAAGGGGTTAAATTGTTGGTCGGACACCTTGTGAAATGTATTCTTTTGTCCAATAAACACCCCCTCCATTTAATTTTTGGTCGTGATCCCCCCCCCTCCTGAAAACCGGGTCAAAAATCACAAATCTTTAGGTTTTTTTTATTTTGAGCCAAAAAAGTGTTCTTGGGTCCGACTCCAAAGGATTTCTGTGGGCGGAGTGGGACGCGCTTATGCAGTTTATGCAATTTTCAGCCATGTTTGCAACGAGCCATGTTTGCAATGCTGGCTTTAGTGACTCCGTGGTACCCACTCTCAAGGGTGCAACTGAGGATGTTGTGACCGTTTGCACATGCGAGTATAAAAGCACGTTGTTTGCAGCCTCTAGCCTTGCCTAGGGCCGGTCATGGCCCGCGTGAAAGACGCAAAATGACCGTTACCATAAACATGGCCTACATGTGTTGGGTGAAAAATGCACTGTTTCTCGTGATCCTTGACGGTCCCGAGGGAGCTGAATATGAAGCAACTCAAAAAGCCGCTTGTACCGATATATGTGCAATAGTCTAGAATGCACCTATTCTGACATTGGGGTGGTGTGAAAGTAATTTGTGCACTGAGAATATGCAATCGTGACCCTGATTGGGGATTGGATGATGCCGGAAGATGATGAAGTATAAACCTGAAATCAGAGATCCTAACTCTCTAGTTCGAACAACAACGACAAGTGAACTCTGTGCACCGGCACAAATCTGGGGTGCTTTGACGTTGGTTTGGTGTGAAAGTGAGTGTTGCCTTGAGCATCTAGAAATGTGACCCTGATTCGGGTGGGATGAATAATGATGATGGTGGACCATCCCCAAATTGGACATGCTAAATCTGAAGCCATTTCAAAAATTGCTTATAACGGCATCCCCTCAATAGCCCAGAATTGACCTACTCTCATGTTGGTTTGGTTTGAAAGTACCTTTGACGTTGAGAATCTACAATCGTGATCCTAGTTGAGGATTGGATGGTGCTTGAACATGATGCCAAATGAACGCGAAATTGCGGATGCTGACTCCCAAATTCGCAAAACCACCTGTAGCAAAGTGTGTGCACTGGTACAAATTGGAGGTGCTTTGACGTTGAATCTAGAATACCGACCTTCATTGGGGGTGGGATGATGGATGGTGATGATAAATTGGAGATGCTCAATCCCAACCAATTCCAAATACATCAATGTTTGCAATAGTCTAGAATGGGCTTTTCTGACTTTTTTTTTGTGTGGAAGTGAGTTTTGCCTTTCGAATCCAACATCATGACCCTAATTGTGAATGGACCGCTAGATGATAATGTTGGGTGATCTCTAAACTGTAGACGTTGAAGCTGACCCGTCTCCAAAAAACACATATCCCTATTCTGACGTCAGTTTGGTGTAACAATGAGTTTTGGCCTTAGATGATGGGTTATTTTGATGGATATGATGGATTATTGCACAATCAGCAATTTGGGGGTCCTTTGCTACGGGCAAATTCCCTGTGAGATGGATCTGCCAGAGGCAATAGAATTTTCGAAATTTTGACCTTTTTCAAAAACCTTTTGTCGCCTCTTGGCCGGGTTGGGGTGACAACCAGGGGGTGCCATAAGGACACTCACCCCTTTTTGTTTTAACTATGGCATCCACTCTTTGATGTTTGGTGGCTACCCACCAACCGCCATTTGTTACCCACCAACTGCCATCGGTTGCACACCGACCGCCATCGGTAACACACCAACCGCCATCGGTTACACACCAACCGCCATCGGTTATCCACCAACCGCCATCGTAGGGCGTATTGGACACTCCGAGTTTTTTTTTCTTTCATTACGGCACCCCCTAGTGACAACACAGGTATTCCGACACCCATGGGGACCCACGTAGTGGCCGCTAGACCCACCTACCCCGGGCTATGGGCCCCTCGAAAGCCCTGGAATGGCTGTTTTTTCGTTTGGTTCGTTGCACCTGAAAATTTTCATTAATTTGACCTTTTCTGAAACTCTTCTGTGGCCTGTGGGATGGGTTTGGGTGACCATTTGGTGACAATACAGGTACTCGAGCACCCATGGGGACCCATGTACTAGCTGCTGGGCCCATGTAACCTGGGCCACAGCCCCCCCCCCCCCCCCCCTCTAAAGCCTACTGTTTTTTCGTTTGTTTAGTCCAAAACTTTTTGCGCATTGGTCCTGAATAATTTTTGTCTTGTATATGGTCCCCCTAACCCATGGTGGGGGTCTCGGGTCCAAACTCTGGGTACCCCCGGTCAGCGTGAGCCGTTTTCAGGTTGGCATGGGCCGGCTGGAAATTTTCGAAATTTTGCCTTTTTGCGAAAACCATTTGTCGCCTCTTGGCCGGGTTGGGTGATCATTTGGTGACAACATGGGTACTCCGACACCCATGGGGACCCACGTAGTGGCTGCTAGACCCACCTATCCCGGGCTATGGCCCCCCCGAAAGCCCCGGAATGGCTGTTTTTCAGGCCGTTTCGTCGCACCTGAAAACTTTTCAAATCTGACTCTTTCCAGAACACATCTGTCGCCTCTCAGATGGGTTTGGCTGATCCTTTGGTGACTATACAGGTATATTTTAGCGCCCATTAGGGCCCACATATTGACCGCTTGACCTATGTGGCCCGGGGCATGGGCGTTCGGTCACCTTTCTTTTGCATTTGGGGCCAATTTTGGCTGTTGTCTTGGATCTCAGATCCCCCCATCCCCCCCTCCCCTTTGTAAAACAAACCCGCCAGGTAGCCCTTTGCAGCTCATTCATGCCCAGTTCTGCCCCATTGCCCTGCCCCTCTCCTTTGCCTTACAGCCACCGCTGCCGAGGTGCACGTTGCACCCCTCCCCAATCCCAATTGACACGGGCTCCCCCGCGCACTGGGGCAGTACGCCTCATCCCATGCCCCCCCCCTCCCCCCCCGACTTCGACAGCCCCCGCTGCCCTGCCCAGGGCCGTTCCACCGAGCCCCTCAGCCCCACGCTGGTCCCGCACGCAGTCGAGCTGAGCCCTCCGCCCGAGGCCAGCCCCTGCCACGCACCCCATGTCCGGGCACTTTCTCCAGAGCCCTTCCCCGCCACTCTGCAGGGCCCATACCACGCCGCTTGGGGAGGTACTGACGGCAGTTGGAGGGCAACGGACAGCAGTTGGAGGGGAATGAACCCCCTGCAGAGTCCCCTGCAAGCCGCCCCCCACGCCTCCCTCCGCCCCCCCTCACAAGACCCTTCCCACATCCCCTTCCAGCCTGACCACTTCCACACACACACACCTACACCCTTCCAGACCCAGCCACAGGACCCCGTCTGCACACCCCCGCACATCCCCTTACAAGCCCCCCCACAGAAGCTCCAACAAGACGCCCTCCAGCCCCCCCCGCACCGCCCTGCCCCAGGAACCCTCCCCTACCCCCAGCAGGCACCTCCACATGGCCCCTTGCAGCTCCCGCCCCAACCCCACCAGATGCCCCCGCACCAGACCCACAGCCGCATCCCCCATGCCCATCCGACCACGTCCTGTGCCGCTCCCTACCGCACGAGCCAACGGGCCGTGCCGGGGCCTCACGCACCGGACCCTGCCCTCCACAATGACCTCTTGCCGCTGCTGGTCCAGGACGCCCTGCGCTTTGCGCAGGAGGTGAAGCAGGACTTGCGCACTCTGCGCTGGAGCCAACCCCTGTCTCTGACGGGCCCCGAGTAGTCATCAGCCAACCGCTTTTCTGCGGTGGCTGGTGGGGCGCGGATTCCACACTGAGAGTTTGGGGTGGGCTGGGGTGGGGGAAGGGGCAATCAGCGTTCAGGGTGGGTGGGAGGGTGGCCCAGTGGGTTGAGCGCACAGGGACCAGGTGGTGGTTGCCCAAATCGTGAAGTTTGCCGGGTGCTTCCCACTGCAAGTGATGCGGGACTTGTAATACAGGGCCAGGGGATTGTGGATCACCAAGTGTTACACATCAGTGTTGGCAAATAGGGGTGGCTTCCTGCCCCCCCACCCCGTCTCGGTCTGTGTGCAGTGTTAGTTGCTGAGACGCAGTATTCCCAAGGTGGTTTGGTTGACTGCCATTCAACCAGTTGGCTCCCATTCACTTCGTGGTGGGTAGATGGCCATGACCCACCAGTGGCCTTGGGCCTCGCAGACACTGGGTTGACTGCCACTTCACGGCCCCCCTGGAGATTCAGGGGGCGCACTTTCCGGATTGCATTGGGTTGCGGCCCGGCCGTATCTCAGACAGGGGGGGGGGGGGGTGCGGGGCACAAAAGGCAACATGGCACCTAAAACCCGTTGAACTGCAGTAACCTACCAGCTTTTATGGGCATCCCCATCCCCCCTGACCTTAGCCCAGGGCTGACCTCTGACCGGTGTGCACACCTCACGCGGTAAAGTCCCAAAAGCTTGCAGCCCAGATGAGACAACAGTGAGACAGCAGACCCACAGGGGCAGGGGGAAGGTCGAGGTAAGGAGTTCCAACTCAAAACACATTAATGGTGCTGGTGGTCGGCGGACTGATGGCCAAGTGAGTGGATGATAGGCAGTGAAGGTGGTGGGGGCAGGCGCGGCTGGCGTCTATGTGTACGGGGAACGCTAGTGCGCTGGGCATCTTTTAGGCCAAAATGCCCCCAACCCACACTGCACGAAGCAACCACTGTACTTTGGTTCCTCAACGGCCATAGAAGATGATGGAGGCGATGAGGTTGAGGTGTGTGCCATGTGCTTTCAGAAGCAACCCACCGCACTTTGTTGTGAACACACTAAGCGCTATCGTGCAGAGTGTATTGACCCACAGACCTGGGGGGCAACGCTGTTTATTTGACACAACGCATGTGGCGTGTGTCAAGGAAGTAGAATTGGTAGCTTTGGTTTTATGTGGTGTGCTGTGTGCTTTGGAGGGAAGTTTGGGGAACTAGGGGAGGCTAAATCTGGGCCTACAGCTGGGATATTTGGTACATAACACTCCCCCGAATGCAGTCATTGCAACCTCACCTCGTTGCTGCCCTGATTTTATCTGCATAGAACTCGGGTTCTACTCACATCATGACCCCCCCCCCTGGGGGCAAATTGTCACAATAGGAGTGGATGTGTGGGTGGTTGAGGACCCCCGCCCCGTTTCAGGGAGGAGGGGTTGCAAGGAAAGCACAACAGAAACATACTTGGTTGTCTCTGGACCGGAGGCTAGGTTCAAACCCAGCCATAGGCTACAAGCGACAGCACCGGGGACCCCATCCCCATGCGGATCCACTTATGCTTACCGAGTATTAACCGTGTCATAGGATTGCATTTATCAATATTGAGCAATTGTGGTTTTAACCACTGGTTGGTTACCTGGTGTGTTCCACATAGCCTTTGGTAGGATTGCAGTGGCCCTAGCAGGATGACAAGGGTTGTGGCATGATTGCAGCCGCCCTAGCGGGGATCACGTAGTCGCCGTGGCAGGACCAAATGGGCCGTTGTAGGTTACCGTGTCCCTGGCAAGACTAAAGTGGCCTCAGCAAGATACGACGGGCATTGGAAGACTGACAATCACCACATTATAGTGGCCTTGGCAGCATTACAGTGGCCATGGTAGGGTTACAGTTGCCCGAGCAGGATTAAAGTGGCCATGGTAGGAGTATAGGGACCTTGGCCTGATTAAAGTGGGTGTTGCAAGATTACATAGGCTGCGGTAGGATTACAGGTGGTTGTAGGACTACAGGTAGCGTGGGAGGATTCCAGTGGCCTTGGCAGAATTGCCGTGGCCCTAACAGGATTACAAGGACTACATTGGCTGTTGCAAGATTACATGGGCGATTGCAAGGTTACAAGGGCCATGGTAGGGTTATAGGGGCTATGGCAAGATTACTATAGTCATGGCAAGACTATAGTGGCCGTGGTAGCATTACAGTGGGCATGACGGGATTATAGGGGTCGGGGCAACATTAAAATGGCCTTGGCGGGATTACGATTACGGTGGCCTTGGCAGAATTGTAGGGACCCTGGTAGGAATACCCTGGGCCTTGGCACGATTACGACGACCCCCTATGCCATCCAAACATGCCTCATTTTCTCGAAGTTGAATATCTTAGAGGCTGGTTTTTTTTGATGATTCTAATGCCGGGCCCAGACACAATTTTACACAAATTCACTTCGAAGAGAGGTCAGATCAAGCGCAGGCGTGGGCGTCATATAAACCCTTTTTGGGGGGGTCATTTGCGTAGCATACCCCAAGGCATGACATTTGATGATCAACTCTTTGTAAAATCATTGTTTTGTCCAATAAAACAATCCCCCAATGTATTTTTTGAATCTAAGGCCTCTATCTTTTTAAGCGGCTTTTTTGGCGGGGACGAGACCAAATACACTCAATGATGTACATAGACTACGCCCTGCCAGTCTGCCACTCAACACATTACATCCCATTTACCGTTACGTGCTTGCTTATTGGGGATGTTAGCCCGGCCCCCAGGGGAGCTCCTAGGTGCATAGGGAGGGATGCAAGGTGACAAAGGGCTGGAGAGTGCTGACAGAAGGCTAAAGGGGGATCCCAAAGGGCGATTGCGTGCTCAGAAAAGGCAGCAGAATGCTGATGGAGGTCATCAAGCTGTGCAAGGGCCCCAAGGCAATGACAGAGGGCCGCCGACATTTGTGTCTAAACAACAAAAGGAGGCAGTTGTAATAGTGGGCACTAGCACACAAAGAACAACACAAAAACCCTTTATCATAACAACATTAGGGGGTGATTATGTAAAGATTAGAAGCGGAGGGGGGCAAGGTATCACAAATCATTTATCATGGGGATGCAGCAAGTGTGGTGCCACGGTATAGCTGCAAAATGGTAGAACGGCTTCCCGCGGAAACGTGTTTTGACACCATGGTGCACAATTGTAGAAGCGATAGTAGGGCCACTAGGGGGTGGGTGCTCTACCTTCATTTTTCTACTTCGAGGCTATGTCATATCGCCTAAAGCAATTTCTCGTCTCTCAGGCGGGAATGTCCGTATTGGAGTGATCGGTGCGTGCAAGTGTGTGGGCAATAGTGCAGATAGACGCGCGATCTGGGGCTTAATGAACTACGCGTTGCAGTGAATAGACTAAACGCGATACTGAATGCACCAGTGTGGATGGCATGGTTTCTGATGTGTGGTGAATGTTCACGTGCATTCTCTCCATGCAGAAATGATATAATGAACTGAGCCCTCTTCGGGCTTAAACCGAGCTCTTCAATTGGTAGCTTACTGGATTGGGGAGTCAAAGAATATTCATTGCAGTGGTGCTCTGCATTTTGCCACGCTTACGGTGATCTGGATGTGTTGGAAATACTCCGGGCAGATGGGAATTAAACAAGCAGGAACAAGCATACCACAACCTCGGTTTTGCTTTGCGGTGCCATCAAGACTCCGAGCCGCCGATTAGGGCTCAGTTCATCTCCCCATCCATCCTTCATCTTGCTGTCATGCCGACAGCTGAGACTGAGCCGCTGGACCTTCGCGTTGGTCATGTCAGGACCTCTCCTAGAGTGCCACCAGCGGTACAATATGTGGTGGGCCGCGTGCAACAGATGTTGGAGTCGCCTCACTTTCATCGCTTGTCCGGGAGCGGAGGGGATCTTTACCGCTTTTCTCTGGTAGACTGGGAGCGGGCTTCTGAATGCTGTGAGCTCCAGCTTTGGCTGAGGAGGATCCGATCCAGTTTGGACTGTTTGAAGTGCGGCTACCCTCTTCAACAGTTGTCTAGGGCCTACGATCACGCTATTTGCTGCGCGCAATGTCAAGTCGTAGGCGAGTGGCCCCCTGAGGACATGTCGTTCTACAAGGCCCGCCTACTGCGGCGCTTGGAGTCTGAGCGCGGCGCGCATTTCTACCCATCTGAGACGGCTGCTGTTGCAGCGGGGGCCCTTGGTGTCACTATGGCAGTAGCTCTGGCGCTTGTGGCGGCTGCCGCAATCTCTGCCTCGCCTAGCCTCTTTGACGGAGACGCTCATGCAATGGCTGCTCAGGTTAGCGCCTTTGGTGGGCACTCTCGTGCAACGGCTGCTGCTGGCAACTTGGAGTCGAGCCCCTCCAGCGACGTGCGAGCCTGTGCTGTTTGGCATCCGTCAGGCGCGTCAGACGCCGCGGCACACGGGCAGGAAAGAAGGCGAAGCCCAGAACTACGGTGCCTCCTGCCTGAGCTTCTTTCTTTTTTTTGATGCTATGTGTCTTTGTCAAGAACTATCACCCTTGTGCCCTGTGTTTCTTTCTTGCTTATCTGTCTCATGAGAGCAGCCTTTAGGGTTGCTCCGCGCTCAAGTTCTGCCTTTTTTGAGCAGCCTAGTCATCACCGAGCAGGGTGCCGTGTGCTGAAGTTTTTTCTTTCCCTAGCTCCTGCAATCGTGCTGAGGTATTATCAGCCTTATGTTCTTTTTTCTCCGGCATGCAGTTGCAAGGCCTTGGTTTGAGGTTGGGGTTGCAGGGTCATCCTTCGCACTAGCCATGCTAGTTCCTCAGCAACTCTTGTTGCGATCAGTCAGGCTACAATCTCCATCGTGGTCCACCGCACCCTCATCTCTCTTCTTTCTCACTCTCCTTACTTTTCTATGGGCAGTTCTGTTTGCCCTTCGTTTGGTCGGGCCTGTCTGGCCTGCCTTTTCTCTTTGGCAGCCATTTTTGTTTGTGGTTCTAGTTCAGGTTGTTCAGGTTAGCCTTTGGGCTTGGTGGGTGCCACGAAACGTTTCCTTGCCTTGCTTCAGGTTGTAACTTCCTAGGCGTTTGAACTGCTAAGTTCCTGTAGTGCTAAGATCCAGGCCCAAATTTTGGCGATCCTGCCGTGCGGAGTTTGTTGGACCATCAGCATGTTTTCTGAGATGGGCTTGTGTATTTTTGTGGCCTGTTGCAATCTGTAGTCATCTTCGATAGCATCTCAGTCTGAGTTTATGTTTGTCTTGTGGGTGGTGGTATTTGTTTGTGATCGCTCTTGAGGGCGGATCTAATGGTCCAATTTGAGACCTTTGGGCTTGCGCAGCCCAGCACCCATTTGGTTGGTTTTTTTGTGTGTGCACCAAGTTGCCCATCCATGGGTACCCCATTCTTCCGCTCCTTCGTCGCCAACGGGGCCTTGGGTAGTGGGGGGGAAACATGGGAGCGTGGGAGGTCCAAGCCGTAGCGTCGCCTTTGGACGGTGGCGCTGCGCGCTAATAGTTCGTGGTTATTGGGATGGCTATGCCAGGGATTCAGGGAGGTGTAAACCCCCCGCCAGCCCCCCCCCCCCCCAAAACGACCGAGAGCACACCCCAACCACATGTCACCTGACGTCGTAGCCACGCCACATGCAAGCACATCCTGTACTGTTTTCGCTATCTGCATGCTGCGCCACGAACCCTCCCGCTATGATGTGTCAGGGGTTTGGCCATGGGGGAGCTACTTTTGCGTTAGGAGCCCCTCTAGGCCGCAGAAGCACCATGAGCCGCTGTCACCCCCCCCCCTCCCAGAGTGCGTCTTTCTGAGTTGCTATTTTTTTACGAGTATGCACTCCCTCTGAGGGGGTTACCAGCCCTTCAAGGTACGCTTCAGCGCTTGGGAGGGGCGAGTGATCGCTCCTTGCAAAGGTGTGAGCGATAGTGCAAATAGACGCGCGATCTAGGGCTTAATGAATTACCAGTTGCAGTGAATAGACTAAATGCGATGCTGAATGTAGGAGTGTAGATGGCATGGGTTGTGATGTGTGGTGAATGGTCATGTGAATTCTCCCTATGCAGAATTGATATAATGAACTGAGCCCTCTTCGGGCTAAACCAGCTGTTCAATTGGTAGCTTACTGGATTGGGGAGTCAAAGAACATTCATTGTAGCTGTGCTTTGCATTTTGCCACGCTTACGGTGATCTGGCTGGTTTGGAAATACTCTGGGCAGAAAGTCAAAACAAGCTTCCACTGTTGATGATTTTGATATCATTCTTTGTTTGTGCCTCTGCTTGATCCTGCTGCTCCTTGATGTAGCTCAGGTTTTCCAAATGCCAATCTTTTGGTGAAATGAAAAGATAGACCAAAGCTCCCAAGTACCCACAGTGCAAGAAGAGGAAATTCAGGATCAAATCCACAACATGATGGGCTGCAGTAAAAGGAGAGAAAATAGACAATGTATCTACACAATACAACTCACAATAACTACAGATTTGGGAAAATAGAGTTAGAAAATATCCTACAATCATTTGAAAACTGCCCACATGGGCACTCTCTCTTTTATAGTGCCATCTAGAGATGGCACCCTTTTTTTTGGGGCCCATAGGTGCTGAGGTGTCATGACTTGTGGCGCTGAGGTCACTGCAATGTCACATGGGATCTTCCTACTTAGCCAGGCTGATTCCGAATTGAACCCAGGACCTCTCAAAAAGACGTGCCCCAGCCCCCTAGGGTGCAGACCACTAGGATACCTAAGCATTCATGAAAAGATATAGAAACATGTATAGGCTCTGGATCAATGTCAGCACCTCAGTCAGTCCAAGAAATGGTGTTTATGTCCAATCAGTTGGCGGGTCAGGGGTCCACACAACATCCAAAGTTTGTGGCTTGGTTTTATGGGTTGAAATGCTTCGTCACCACCTTCTGGTTTGGCCGATACTAAGATAAACATGTAATATGCCTCTAGGCATCTCTAAGACAACTAAAGCTTACCTCTAGGCATGGAAATACACTTTTTCTTCCTTGGGCAGTTATCTTTCTCCCCCCTTGTGCTGTGGTGGCCACCACTGTCGGATTTTAAGGAAAAAAGGGTATTTTTCTTGACCTCCCCATGGTTTCAACATCTATAACTTCCCTCACACTGAAAAGAGGGTGCTGCGTCATCGCAGTCGCCAGTTTTAGTCTTGTCGAAACAAACTCCTACAGCACCCACTGCACTCAGAGGCGTCGCTGGGCCGGCTGTGGCTTGGTAAGGGGCTAGAATGGGCATGCAAAGTCATATGCTCATGCATCCCTCCCTCCAAGTGGCAAAACGCAAAACCCAACGCAGGATACGGTCAGGGCACGCTGTCTAGGTCTCTGTGGTACCTGCATGCTGTACCTGTCCTGTCCTTAGGGCGAGGAGATGGCGTAGAAATTGTTTTCCCCTTAATGGGGTCTTGGGATTTTGGACAGTGGTCCTTGATGCAGTGGTTCGGCCAGAACACGGCCTACTTCGCTGTAGTCACTCAGGGATATCTGAAAAAAAAAAGATGGAAGGGATCAGGACCTGATATATGCGCAATGATGGACGATACAGCTAAATCCGTCAAATGAGGGCCTATAATTTTTGTGTGGGTACACACCTGTCCAGAATCTCCATGTGCACTAAATGCACATTTGTACGCATTTCTTTTTCATTACAGGAATTTTGAAATCCCTGGATTCATACGCAGAGAAAAGCGGCGCGCAGGGGCGTGTCTTAATTCACAGCCGGAATGGCCAAAGAAAAAGAGGTCATGACAGTATGTCATGTAATAATTAAGAAATGACGAAACACACCTTAACTAAAGTAAGAAAAAGTGCTTTTCCAATGCTTTAGGGTATACTTTAGTTGTATTAGAGATGCTCTAAGCACACAGGCATTTCTATCTTAGTATTGGCCCAACCAAAAGTGGTGATAACACATTTTGACCCATGGAACCAAACACTAAATCAGGATATGGAGTGGACCCCTTAATCCCCTATCAATGTGAGGCAATTCATCTTTTCCTGAGTTGACTGAGAACTGACATATCCAGGGCAGAGCCTATGAATTTATCTATGTTTTCTCATGAATTCTTAGCTATCCTAGTGGTATGCACCCTAGGAGGCTGGGCACCTCTTTTTGAGAGGTCCTCGGTTCAATTCCCGGTCAGCCTAGCTAAGTAGGAAGATCCCATGTGACATGGCAGTTACCTCATCGCCACATGCCCTGCCACATCAGCACATATGGGACCCAAAACAAAGAGTGCACATCTCCTGAGATGGCACTATGGAGATTGAGTGACCATGGGGCAGTTTTCCAACTCTTTTTCCAAAACATTTCACCTATCTTTGTGAATATGCAATCCGATGTGCCCTGAGTTGCAGTTTCTGCGAATATTCTAAAATCTTTCACTGTTTACACTGCGGCCCTTCATGCTTTGATCCTGATTCTCTTCTACTTGCTTATCTCTGGCTTGGGCTATCCTGGATTGGTGGGTATTTCAGCAAACAAAACATTTTCCTCATCAAAAACAAGCAGCAGGAAACCCTACACCAGCAGCAAGCAGCAGGAGAGGCACAACAAACACACAGTGTTGAAATCACTATAAAACGTTCTGGTAGCAAGAGGCAGACTGTCTCTGCGTACCGGCAGCAACCCCGTGCCGTACAACCAGTGCGCCGATATCAGTCATATATAAGCAGAAGGGCGAACGAAGATGGACACAACGAAAGAGGACACCGACGTGAAGACAGCGCCTGAGGCACCAGCAATGCCAGCATCTGGTGAACCTGGACTTGGACCTAGCGCTGTACCTTCGGAGCCCTTACATGGGCCAGTGGATGTGGCGGAGGATTCGTTGGAAGGACTTCAGTCGGCCTTCCGGGCCCTCTCAGTCGAGGAGGTGGACACCCAACCTGTGAAGAGAAAGAGAGAGAGAGAGAGAAGAATGCTGGAGACGTAGCAGACGAAGGAGCAGACCAAGGGCACGACCCGACGAATGATCCTACCTTCGAGGGCGCATCAAGCGCTTCTGGCCTCCACACATCACCCTCTCCTATAACCACCAAACTCCCAATTCCAGACCCAGCCGCTGCAACATCCACAACCATAACCAACCCGCCTATGGCTGAGGGCACAGGCTTTACTGGTATGCCTACCTACCCTGCCTATGGTATGAACCCACCTACCACTGCGTTTCCTGAGGCAACTACTGCCAGTGAGCCGGTGACCTCCAGTTTTGCGCTGTGATGGTATGCGGCTGACTATCACCATCCTCTACCCGCTACGGGAGCCTATGTGGATGTTCCTGGGTATGCAACCTTGAGTGGGTTGAGGAGAGGACCTGAGTCTCTTGGAGGAAGAAGTAGAGGATCGGGGAGATCCTCCAACAGGTCCCTGACGTGGTCGGAGATCAACGAGGTGCTCCGAGGAGCCACCTCTAAAATTGTGGGCGACCTCACTCAAGAGATTCGAGATAAACTGGAGCCCCTGATGATACCGCCCCAAGCGTCACCTACCACTGTGGGAGTGTCACTCCATCGATAACCACCAAACTCCCAATTCCAGACCCAGCCGCTGCAACATCCACAACCATAACCAACCCGCCTATGGCTGAGGGCACAGGCTTTACTGGTATGCCTACCTACCCTGCCTATGGTATGAACCCACCTACCACTGCGTTTCCTGAGGCAACTACTGCCAGTGAGCCGGTGACCTCCAGTTTTGCGCTGTGATGGTATGCGGCTGACTATCACCATCCTCTACCCGCTACGGGAGCCTATGTGGATGTTCCTGGGTATGCAACCTTGAGTGGGTTGAGGAGAGGACCTGAGTCTCTTGGAGGAAGAAGTAGAGGATCGGGGAGATCCTCCAACAGGTCCCAGACGTGGTCGGAGATCAACGAGGTGCTCCGAGGAGCCACCTCTAAAATTGTGGGCGACCTCACTCAAGAGATTCGAGATAAACTGGAGCCCCTGATGATACCGCCCCAAGCGTCACCTACCACTGTGGGAGTGTCACCCAATCGAGTACAGGCCAACCACCTGGTGGCAGGGCTGACAAACACCCTGGGGAGCCTGAGGAGCCGACCAATGCCGACCCCTGCAGCGATACCGAGAAGCCCTTTCGTACCGAGAACGGCCCAGCCGCCCTACAGCCACGTGACAAATTTTAAGAAAGCCGAGCTGGACCGGCTGGGGCTGACAGCCTTGAGGGCAAGGGTTGACGTGGAGCCCTATGGCTCTAGTGATCTAGGCGGAGACCCCTCCGATGACGAGCCGCCATCGATGACTTCTGCTTCGCCCTCGGAGGACGACGACCCGGAGGACCCCGAGAACCCAAGTGGGAAGAAGAAGAAGAAGAAGAGGAAGACCCGACGCCCTGAGGGACGCAGGTCTCAGGAGGCCAAGGCTATTGCTACCTCCAAGATCGTGGTGAACCTGCCTGAGTTCGCAGGCAAGGACCTCAGCAAGTTCGCTGGGAATTTTGGCTGGTTTCTCCCATTGACCGGCCAAACCCACGCTAGTGGACGGGTCAAGTGCAGTCTGCTTCTGCAGTGCTGCAAGACCAAGTATCTGGAGAAGCACGTCAGACAAATCGTGACCTATTCCGCCACCTTTGCTGATGTGTTGGTTGCCTTGGAGAGGCAGTACCCGACCTATGAAACCGACCTCTCCATCAGGGCCGAGATCCAGAACCTGCCCGTGCTGCCCAACAACCCCAAACCTGGCAGGGTCTCTGAGCTGTTGGCTGACCTGGATCACTGGGCTGGACGATTGACGCCCGGTTCCTACAGCAGCGACGACCTGCTTTTCTGGTTGGTGGCTAAGCTCCCTCGAGAGCTGTGGGACGAGTGCCGTTCAACGGCAGAGCGCAAGGCTAGATCCCTCCGCTACGAGGATCTATGTGTACTACTCTAATTAATAAAATGCACAAAAACACACAAGGTATTTACACTGCACTGTCAACGGGCGGTATTGGCGCGTCCCTTTTTTCTTCTGCTCTGACGCTGGCACGGGGATTGCGCGTCCCTTTTTGCGGCGCTTGCGCGCGGCCTGCCTGTCTGTTGCCGAGCCTCTCGAACAGCCATTTGGTGGCCAGCAGGGAGGCATACCGAATCTGCGTCACCCCCCTCCTTAGAAGCGGTGTGTGGCCACTTGCCGACACGACACACACTGCTCCAAGGGGAGGCGAGGCTCGCTGCGGATCTTTCTGAAAAAAAAATTCGACTGGATACCCCGTGAACCAAAGGTACACGGTTAACCACCATACCCAGTGTACACCAGGCACGGGTACAGAAATCCAGCGGCACAGTGCAGAACCAGGATGTCACTCAAGCCATCACCTGGTCGCTGGGACGTTGTTGAAACTATCCCTGCTATATATATGGCCATCAGGGCTATACCCGCACGGATGCTAGAAAAAAAACCTTAACAGATCTTATCTCCCAACCCAGTCTCCGTGCAGGTCTCATCCGGCGCCCTGATACGCTGGTCCTTCCTCTGTGTCTTGGGCCTGCATCTCACCGTAGAGAGCAGCACCCCCAGGTCTTGACATCGCCCGCACGCTCCGTGGCCTTCAACTGGATCCCCACGCGTCCAGTCTTCCCCTGTGCCTTGACGCGGCTCCAACAAATTGGTACAGCTGAGCTGGGAACGAATGTGCCGCGTCGAACTCGACGCCCGTACGCTGTCGAACTTACTGGGTCGGCACCGCCATCGTCAGCGATGGCGCCTCGCCGAGGATTGCCTTCGCTGGCGCTGCCGCGATCTGCCGTCAACCCTGGTACGTACGCTGACACTGTTCGTCTCGGCATATCTCCACGTATGGGCTGGAATGAATGGACGTCGGCGTACAAGAATTTTGAAGCGGATTGCTGGGGGTCATGCTAGACACCCTCCTTGACACCGCCGGCCATGTTGCCTTTTGCCCCAGCTTTACTGCTTTCAGTCAACTGATCGAAAACCCTTCGCCTTTGCGATGTTGATTTTTGACCAAATACTCCTTTTGCATTTTCTCCAAAACTCGTGAACCAGTCCAGTTTCCTCAAAACCCTCCAACGCTGTCCTCCATCAGCAATAAGACACGGAGCATGAAGACCTTTTGAAGCAGATTTGGCTCAGTGTTGCACAAACTCTTGTACGGGCCTTGTCCACCCTGACACATTCTGAGCTGCAAAATACAGGGAGGAAAAGATGTAATGATAAAATGCATAATGACGCACAAGGTATTTACACTGCACTGTCAACGGGCGGTATTGGCGTGTCCCTTTTTTCTTCTGCTCTGCCGCTGGCACGGGGATTGCGCGTCCCTTTTTGCGGCGCTTGCGCGCGGCCCGCCTGTCTGTTGCCGAGCCTCTCGAACAGCCATTTGGTGGCCAGCAGGGAGGCATACCGAATCTGCGTCAGTGTGCCACGCCAAAGTGACCACGTGATCCGGCATATGGTGAGGTACAACACCAAAGCATATGCCAACATATAAGCAACATACCATAGTTCACGGATCTCTAGGCACTTTCCTGTTAGCAGACCAGTTGAGCACATAAAATACAAAAATGAGCATAAAATGAGGTCAAAAACATGCAAATAATGCCAAATTCAAGATAATTACAATAGTATATAACTTCGCTCACCCATGGTATCAACATATGATTCAAAACACAATTGCTTGGGACCATTTGCAAACAATCCCCCCACTTGGATCCCCACATGGACGCATAGGGACACCTTCGAACCTCCTCCCAACACGCACCATGAAAATGGGAAAATTGATAGTGGCGCTTGTGGGTCGCTCCGTAAGCCCTCCCACATGCACTATATGAGCGGTAGACTTAGTCTACCGCTATGGAGCTCACCATTGGGACACGGGCAAAGCCCTTGCCACGTATGACTCCATATATCTTCCTACAAACGGAGATATATAACATGGGCGTGAGCATATCGAAGCACATACCATGCATATAACACATACCCTCAAAAAGTGGCTCCCACCATGATATGCCATGCCCCTCCATGGATATAACTTCACGTTAAAAATACGTAGGAACCCAAGGAAAGTTTCTATGCAACACCAACACTCATGCGGTACACTCGAAAGTCGCATTAAAATATTCGGTTGCACGGTCCAAGAGTTATATATCACTTTCTACCCTCTTGACCATTATCCCTTGCTACACCGGGCATGCGTACACATCAAAGGCGTTTGATGCTTCCTAATGCTTGCCACCTGTTATATCAAATTTTCCGGCCTTGGTTGGCCGGGGAGCCAACCGCTCAGCATGCGGAACGTTTTTCAACTCATCCAAAAGCTTGTGAAGCTCGAAAACCAAAGCTTTCCCTGCGTCCCTTGCGGCACGGGCAACGTCGGGTGCACCGTTTTCAATCAAATCTTTCAAAGTGTCATTGACTCGCTTAACAATTGCGTTCGCAATACGACATGAGCCATGCTCCACGTCACCAACGCGGTTGCATGGGCCAATTGCCCTGAAAAATGAGCCCCACCTGCATTGGGCCGGTACAAAACTGGCACGTGCCAAGGAATCAATGCAATGGCTGCCTACCCAACATTTCCCCTTGTGATAATTGGCCGAAAGCATGGCTTTGCCATCACCTGTCAAGGCACATACACTGCGGATGCGATTCCCCAAGTGCCAAACATCCACAGTGGACAAAACATCCAAAACATCCTGATTAAGGTTTGCCTTAGTGTCAATGGCCCGGAGACAGTGCGTGTCATCCGGACCGTCAAGCGCCCACCACGTCGCCCAGCGTCGCACGTCGCCTGCAGCTGCTACACCCTCTGACCAAACGGTCACGTGGATGTCGCACTTGGTGGCCGAGGTCTGCCACAGTGGTGTGGCATCTACGCAAATGATAAACAAAAGCCGGTCTTGACGAGGGATGTTAAAGGTACCGCACACCCTACTCAACGTCCGCTGGCTTTGCACTACTTCAAGGAGTGGACATACAGCGGCAGATCGGCGCGATACCACCCCCGATGAAACCTCCAGGGCCGTTGCGACATATGGCAGCAGTTTGCTGCGCCCCTCCATTAATTCCCTTCGTGTACAATTGCGCTCCAATTTTAACATGTTGCGTGTGGAGAGGCTCATTTGGTGTGCCGTTTGCAAAAACTTGGATCACTTCCTCGGAGACATGCTGTTCATCGTCATCGCGCACCTCGTGGTTGTTGGACTCAATCACTATACCGTTACCGGTTGCGCGCACAACGATGTCGTCATCTCCAAGCACGGCGCCCACAACGTCGCGACTGTACTTCCGTCTCTGATGGGGCGCCACTGGTGTACTTCCACCAAGTCAAACACATGTGGATGGGATATGCGGATGGTCGGAGCGGAGCGGTGGGGCAGGATGCGGAGGCGGGTGAGAGACAGGCGAAAGCGCAAGTGCTCACGGCACGGAAGGTGGAGCCAAAGCAGGCAGTACTGTGGATGCAGATGCAGCGGGATGCGCAGGTAGCGGCGTGTGTGGAGAGCACGAGCGGAACGGTGGAGGTGTGGGGGCCCACGGGGCAGGTCTTGGCCCTGGCGCTGTATGTTGGGGGACAGTGCGTCGCAGCAGGGGCATGGCTGGAGAATGGGACCCGGACACGGAAATGCGCCGGGTACGAAAGGTAATGGCCATGGTTGACTACGACGGGGCGGCGGTAGGGAGGGCCAAGGGACACACAATACAAGTAGTGTCCCCACAGGCGAGTGCCACAGGAGCTGCGGACCAAGGGGTCACTGACCTGGTGCAGGACGGGCACACATGGTGGGTCGTGGAACCCAGGGGGGACAAGCGCCAGGCGGTGGTGTATACGGCGGCGCCGTTGAAACGAGTGGAACACCCACTCATGCGGTGGGTCGGGGAGGTGGAAGAGGTGCGGGTTGAGAGAGCGGAGGAGATACATGAGAGGGCGTTGGAGTCACATGTACCACCGGTGCCCAGCACAGAACATTGAAAGAGAGACCAATATTGTCCGGTTACCGGTGGCAATTTTAGGAAATCTGTACCGACGTGCATGCGATATGCTTCGGTCCGTCGCTTGGAAGTTTTCGAAAACCCTTGGAAAGATGATCGGAAGTTTTGGCAGCCAGATCGGCCCCCCAAAACGCAACCGATATCGGTAGGAATGTTCCATGGGCTTCCCAGCCGACCGTGCCGGGGGAGCTCGGAAGAAATTTTTCAGCCCGAACCCAGTGGAATTTTGGTTGGATGCTTGGTGGAAAGATGCTCGGAAGTTTTGGCAGCCAGATCGGGTCCCAAAACGCAACCAATATTGGTAGGAATGTATTACATGGGCTTCCCAGCCGACCGTGCCGGGGGAGCTCGGAAGAAATTTTTCAGCCCGGTGGAATTTTGGTTGGATGCTTGGTGCCTACCTTGCCTGCAAGATGCCATGGAGAACAGCACGTTGAAGCTAATGTTTGTCTACCCTTTGTCTGCTTTGCCTACAAAACTGCATGGAGAACACTGTGCTCAAGCTTATGATTGCTTCCCCTTTGTGCTCCTTTGTGAATTTGGACTTTTGCTTTTGACATGTGCAACGCCAGCTTGATCCTTGGTGGCTGCTTTGCCTACAAACTTGCATCGAGAACACTGTACTCAAGCTTATGAATGTTTGCCCTTTGTGCCTTGTGATGCTTTGTGCCTGCTTTTGTGGTTTTCTTTTTGCATGTGTGTCGCTTTCTCACCTAGGCCCCTTTGAGTAGACTCACTAATGTATTCCCTTTTTGTGCTCAGAACACGTTTTGTCACCTGCAACAGACATGTCTGGTAATCAAGGCAGTGCCGCTAGTGCCTCGTCTTCGTCCGCTCAGCCCCCCCAGCCCGTTCAGCAGCCCCCGGAACCAGATTTAGAGCTTGAGGGCGAGCTCATTGACGCGGACACAGCCAATACCGAAGTTCCCGAACCGGGTGATGCACAATCGCGCCTCCAACACGCCCTAGCAGCACTGTGCCTGCGGCATAAGCCGTCAGAGACCATTGAACCCATAATGCTAAGGGTTTTTTTGGACAGGGTCGTCCCTGATGCATACCGCATCCAGCCCAAGGATACCTTGCTGGCTATGCTTATGCATAAGCTTTTTTCAATCCCTGTCTTGACGACACGGGAGGCTGTGGGCAAGACAAGCCCCAGCAAACATGAGACCTCGTACGGTGTACAATACAGAAACCTCTGCATTGTTGGTCCGGATCCGAAATACAACACGGACCGGACCTTTGCAGAGTAATATGAAGAGAGGCTGCGTGTACATTACATGTACTTGAAATCAATACTGTCCACACACCCGGACAGTACCATTCGCCAGTTAAAGTGGACCCAGAGCGATGTAGTTACTTGGTTCAAAGAGGCCAAGATCAAGAAGCGGTCCAAAAAAGTAGTTTCCTGCAACGTGCAGTTCCCCCCCCTCTCATTTATTCATGTTCCGTTCGAGGTTTTGAGGGTTATCATAAACGATGCCTTCTGCGAGTCCCCACATGCAACGATTCACAGCGCCCTCAGAGCCACCATCACAGGTGCACATGTGGTAGAGGTTTTCGGGGAAAAGGACGGCTGGCGGGTGTGGGACCAAGCCCCCTCAGGCACGTGGGAAAAGGTGGTTACCCCCCCCGACGGTGAGGTTTTCAGAACAGACCATCAACCCACGTACCATGCGCACGGTGTCTTGTGGGGCATTGAGTTTCTTTTGGCCCCAGCCCCCAAACCTTCTTCCGCGGGCGCACCAAAGCGGCAGCGACTTACCATCTTAGGTGCATGGTTGCAGGCCAAGGGTGAGGGCCAGGGCCAGGTTGGGACCGCAGAACCCCCCCCCCCCTGCCTAAGCTGGGGATGCACTGTGTTGGGTCTTCATCAGCCCTCTTTTTCGCTCTGATGTCTTCCATCTCTGCTGCCCTGGCTGCCCGCGCCCAGCCACCAGCTCCTGCCGCCGTCCCCATCTCCTGGGGTCGACTGGCCGAACTTGGGAGTGGGAACCCCAGCGCCGGTAGCAGCGCCGGTGCCAGCAACCCTTCGCCAGCCACCCCCGCTTTGTGGGAGGCGCCAGCAGTCGGAGGAGCAGCAGGAGGAGCAGCAGCAGGGCCCGCCGCCGCAGCAGAAGATGCGGAGGACCCCAAGGGCATGCAGGCTGCCCACTGCGCAGCTTTGTTGGCGGCTGTTGCAGCTGTGCGAGTCCAGATGGTGCTTGCACAGCTGAGTAAGAAGACAGTGTCCTGGTTCGCGGCCGGGGCACGCTACGGGCCAGAGGGGGAGGGGGTGGTGGTGTGGGTCACTCGGGGGGCCGTGACCTCCCGCAGGCAAGTGGAGCATCGTGCTCCAATTGGGCAGACGCCCCCAAACGTGGCCAAGGTGGTTCCGGACCTGGCCATTTTTGACCGGAGTGTGGCAGTGTGTGGGGAGTTGGGGGTTCCGGACCAGTTGAGGAAACTGGTCCTCAAGGAGTACCGATCACCAGCCGATCGGTACTCCAAGTTGAGAGGGCAGTTTGAGCAGGCCTGCCAGTCCTTCAAGAAGGCTGAGCAGGCTGTCCGGGAGGGGGTGGGGGGGAAGAGGCAAGGGGGGCAGGGAGTGAAGAGCAGGGAGGGAAAGCTGCGGGCAGCAGCTACTGCCCAGCAGGGAAGGGCAGAGGATCTGCTGGGGCAGATGCGGGGGGCTTGGGAGGAGGCAAAGAAACGCCGCCTCCTTAAGGCGCCCCTCCCCAAGATGCCCCCCAGCACCCTCCCCCCCTTTGGGAAATGGGAGGTGACAGGGGGACACCAGGAGGAGCTCCTGCATGGGGTGGTTTTTGCAGGGCATCCTCGGGGTTGGGAGATGTACGACCTTGCAGCTACGGCTGTTTCAAGGTCGTGCACCCCGAAGCCGAGGGACAGGGGGGTTTCGGTGAGGATGCACACCGCCCCCGACTCCTGCAACCGCCACAACTGCATGTATGTGGCGGTTAAAATAATTTTGTGGCACATGAGCCACCCCGTGGGTGTTTGGGACACCCCCCCCCCGCCCTGAGCCATTTTGCCATGTGGGGGCGCCAGTGCCGGGAGTTGCTGGACAAAACCCTGGCATGGGCTCAGGTGAAAGGGAGCTGGAAATGCCGCCGCACTGGCTGGGGCCCTGCGGCCCTGAAGGAGATGAAAGAAGTCTCCGGGCAGCTGGCCCCAGTTGGGGGGGGCAAAGGGCCTGTCCCTCTTGCCCCCCTCTCCGGCAACATGGTACCCATTGTGGTACTTTTTTGCATCGCGAACCCTGACTCTGGCCCTGCTATCCCTCGTGTGGGTAAGGGGAAAGGGAAGGGGAAGGGGAAGGGGAAGGGGGGGGGTGATTCAGACTCTCCAGACTCTGCCCCAGAGATTGCAGTGGGTAAGGGGAAGGGGAAGGAGAAGGGTAAGGGTAAGGGGAAGGGGGGGGTGATTCAAACTCTTCAGACTCTGCCCCAGAGATTGCAGTGGGTAAGGGGAAGGGGAAGGAGAAGGGTAAGGGTAAGGGGAGGGGTAAGGGGAAGGGGAAGGAGGAGGTGGTGGTTTCAGACTCTGAGTCATCTGACTCAGACGTGCCTATTTCCTCGACAGGGGTGAGGAGAGGGCAGGTGGCCCCTGAGTCATCTGACTCAGATTCCAAGGTGCCTGTTTCCTCCACAGGCGTGAAGAGAGGGCGGGCGGCCCCTGACTCTGGGGCCCCTTCAGGCAAGAGGAGGAAGAAGATCAGCCGCAGCCCATATGTAGGCTGGAGTGGAGCGGGACCAGGGGACCAGGGGTCACTGCCCCTTCGCATAGTCACACAGGTCAGGATTGTCATTGACTATGTGAAGGGGTCTGCCCACCGACCTCGCAATTGGATGAGGTCCTTCCCCCTCATCCATGGGGGTGATTCCGGGCCAGGGGAGTTGATTCTCCTCATTGTGCCCCCTGAGACCAAGGCCGAGGCCTCTCACAAGGCACAACCTCAGCCTGAGCCTGAGTCTGAGGGGGAGGACTGAGAGGGAGGTATATATTCCCATTCGAGGCACTGAAATGAACTGCAGCTGCACCTGAACTGCCTGTTGGCATCCATTCATGCTTCCAGCCCAGCTTGTGCTTGTTGTGCCTGTGGCAGGGGGCGGATAGTCGAGCACACTTTGGACTCTTGGATCTCGAAACCGGTTGGAGCAATCCTGGCAAATGAAGGTTCTGGTGAAAGGTACTGGTTGGGGCTTTCCATACATGGTTTCCTTGCAACCAACCAAAACAGTGGGGCACAGTGAGGGGGCGGATAGTCGAGCACACTTTGGACCCTTGGATCTCGAAACTGGTTGGAGCAATCCTGGCAAATGAAGGTTCTGGTGAAAGGTACTGGCTGGGGCTTTCCATACATGGTTTCCTTGCAACCAACCAAAACAGTGGCGCAGAGTGAGGGGGCGGATAGTCGAGCACACTTTGGACCCTTAGATCTCGAAACTGGTTGGAGCAATCCTGGCAAAAGAAGGTTCTGGTGAAAGGTACTGGTTGGGGCTTTCCATACATGGTTTCCTTGAAACCTACCAAAACAGTGGCGCAGAGTGAGGGGGCGGATAGTCGAGCACACTTTGGACCCTTGGATCTCGAAGCTTGTTGGAGCAATCCTGGCGAAAGAAGGTTCTGGTGAAAGGTACTGGTTGGGGCTTTCCATACATGGTTTCCTTGAAACCTACCAAAACAGTGGCGCAGAGGGAGGGGGCGGATAGTCGAGCACACTTTGGGCCCTTAGATCTCGAAACTGGTTGGAGCAATCCTGGCAAAAGAAGGTTCTGGTGAAAGGTACTGGTTGGGGCTTTCCATACATGGTTTCCTTGCAACCAACCAAAACAGTGGCGCAGAGGGAGGGGGCGGATAGTCGAGCACACTTTGGACCCTTAGATCTCGAAGCTGGTTGGAGCAATCCTGGCAAAAAAAGGTTCTGGTGAAAGGTATTGGTTGGGGCTTTCCATACATGGTTTCCTTGCAACCAACCAAAACAGTGGCGCAGAGGGAGGGGGCGGATAGTCGAGCACACTTTGGACCCTTAGATCTCGAAACTGGTTGGAGCAATCCTGGCAAAAGAAGGTTGTGGTGAAAGGTACTGGTTGGGGCTTTCCATACATGGTTTCCTTGCAACCAACCAAAACAGTGGCGCAGAGTGAGGGGGCGGATAGTCGAGCACACTTTGGACCCTTAGATCTCGAAACTGGTTGGAGCAATCCTCGCAAAAAAAGGTTCTGGTGAAAGGTACTGGTTGGGGCTTTCCATACATGGTTTCCTTGAAACCTACCAAAACAGTGGCGCAGAGTGAGGGGGCGGATAGTCGAGCACACTTTGGACCCTTAGATCTCGAAACTGGTTGGAGCAATCCTCGCAAAAAAAGGTTCTGGTGAAAGGTACTGGTTGGGGCTTTCCATACATGGTTTCCTTGAAACCTACCAAAACAGTGGCGCAGAGTGAGGGGGCGGATAGTCGCGCACACTTTGGACCCTTGGATCTCGAAACTTGTTGGAGCAATCCTGGCGAAAGAAGGTTCTGGTGAAAGGTACTGGTTGGGGCTTTTAATACATGGTTTCCTTGCAACCAACCAAAACAGTGGCGCAGAGGGAGGGGGCGGATAGTCGAGCACACTTTGGACCCTTGGATCTCGAAACTGGTTGGAGCAATCCTGGCAAAAGAAGGTTCTGGTGAAAGGTACTGGTTGGGGCTTTCCATACATGGTTTCCTTGCAACCAACCAGAACAGTGGCGCAGAGGGAGGGGGCGGATAGTCGAGCACACTTTGGACCCTTAGATCTCGAAGCTGGTTGGAGCAATCCTGGCAAAAGAAGGTTCTGGTGAAAGGTACTGGTTGGGGCTTTCCATACATGGTTTCCTTGCAACCAACCAAAACAGTGGCGCAGAGTGAGGGGGCGGATAGTCGAGCACACTTTGGACCCTTAGATCTCGAAACTGGTTGGAGCAATCCTGGCAAAAGAAGGTTCTGGTGAAAGGTACTGGTTGGGGCTTTCGATACATGGTTTCCTTGCAACCAACCAAAACAGTGGCTCAGAGGGAGGGGGCGGATAGTCGAGCACACTTTGGACCCTTAGATCTCGAAGCTGGTTGGAGCAATCCTTGCAAAAGAAGGTTCTGGTGAAAGGTACTGGTTGGGGCTTTCGATACATGGTTTCCTTGCAACCAACCAAAACAGTGGCTCAGAGGGAGGGGGCGGATAGTCGAGCACACTTTGGACCCTTAGATCTCGAAACTGGTTGGAGCAATCCTGGCAAAAGAAGCTTCTGGTGAAAGGTACTGGTTGGGGCTTTCCATAAATGGTTTCCTTGCAACCAACCAAAACAGTGGGGCAGAGTGAGGGGGCGGATAGTCGAGCACACTTTGGACCCTTGGATCTCGAAGCTGGTTGAAGCAATCCTGGCAAATGAAGGTTCTGGTGAAAGGTACTGGTTGGGGCTTGGCATTGATCGAAGAGTATTGCATTTTCGAAGGGTCGGACCACAGAAGACAGTTGGGATGTGGGCATTGCTCAAAGACTATTGAATTTTCGAAGGGTCGGACCACACAAGGTAGTTGGTATTTCAACTGCAAATTGTGTGATTGTCAGGTTTCTGTTAATGTCAGACAAGCGCGAATCTGGAGAAGAAGGGGCCAAGAAGCGGGAAAGAGAAGCAGTAGCGGAAGGACCGGGCAAGAGGGTCAGGCTCAAGAGAGAGCCCAAGGAGGAGCCGAAGGAGGCCAAGGACCCCAAGGTCAAGGTCGAGGACGAAGAGATAGCCTCCTCCTCTGCCCTATCCGCCTCTGTTCCTGCCCCTGCTCCGGCCCTTGCTGCACCCCCCCCGGTTCCACCTGCACCACCCGCCCCTATCCCAGCCTTCCCTATGGACGTCTTCGCCCAGGACATGTACGACGTTCGGGCGAGATGTGCGGAGGGAAACATGTCGGTGCTAGACCTCGGTGGAAGCCCACACGGTGTCATCAGCCTCCACTTGGGTGTCAGTCGAGCCCTTTGGAGGGACATCCCAGCCCCTCAGCGGGAGGCAGCTGTCAGGGCCGCTTCCCGTGCGGCCCTGGCCACCATCCTACAGCAGTGGGCGCAATATCCCCGGGCCCCGTCACCCCCTCCACCCCCTCCGCCTGTGTTGTAGTGTGCCCCCACCACTCCACGGGCCCAACGGTGTTTTTCAACACCACCATGAATTGCCATGAATGGTACCATGAACTGCCCAGCTTGTGCTTGTTGTGCCTGTGGCAGGGGGCGGATAGTCGAGCACACTTTGGACCCTTAGATCTCGAAACTGGTTGGAGCAATCCTGGCAAAGAAAGGTTCTGGTGAAAGGTACTGGCCCAAACCCTTGAGTGCTCCCCCGCCCCCCCCGCCCCCCCGCCCTCCCGCCAAGTAGGCGTCTGGCACCCGTGACCCTCTCTTTTCAGCTCGCCATGTCGTCTAGCCCCCTTAGCGTGGCCTCTTCTGTCCCCTCCGACCCTTCCTTCCGGGACGGCTGGGGAGATTTGCCGGAGCTCCTGCGGTTCGGAGACCAACCCGCGTCGCCACCGTGGGACTCTGACGCTGAGAAGTGTCTCAGCGAACTGGCCTCGCCCCAACCTCCATTGCCCACACCGCCCCCCTCTCCCCCTCCACCCAGCCGCGCACCAACCTCTCCAAGTCCTCTGCCCAGACCCTACTCAACCCCATACCAGGTCGCCCTCGAAGCCCTGGAGGAGGCCCTCATGTGCACTGCCGTGCCACCGCCATCCCCCCCACGACCCCCCAAGTACGTACCCAAAGACCCCCCCACCCCCTCCAAACTCACTGTTCACGGGCCCTACAGTGCCAAAACACTGCAGCTCATCCGGGACAACCACGGGGGTGGGGTACAGTATTTTGTTGATGGGGTGCTGAACCGCCGAGCGATGTATCGGTTTGCGGTTCAGCAGCCCAAGAAAAACCCCCTGCGGGTGTGGCAGGAGGGAATGCGAATTAGTCGTTCGCATTTCCTCAACAGGGACGAGGAGCATGCAGCAGTGGTGCTTGAAGTGCTGTGTGCTACCCCAAAACACCCTCCTATCCCCAAGCCGCCCCCTCAACCCGTTCCTCGCCGGCCACCGCCCCCTCGAGCCAGTGATCAGGTGACATTGACCCAATATAACAGGCACCGCCGTTCCTCACTACTCCCCATGGCTCCCGCCCCAAAGCGGCCGTGCCCCACCCCGCAGTTTGGCTCGTTGCTCGGGCGGCGAGCCTCTCAGTTCGCCCCCCCACCGCAGAGGCCCCAGTTTGGGTCATTGCTCCCTGCGCAAGCCCCCCCGCAGCGACCCCAGACTTCGGCGAGACGTTCCAATTTCCAGCTCTTCGGCAACGCCTGAGGAAGTGGACCTTTACGGTGTTTTTCAACACCACCAGCGAGTCGGCCATGAACTGCCAGTTTGTGCTTGTTGTGTTTGTGGCAGGGGGCGGATAGTCGAGCACACTTTGGACCCTTAGATCTCGAAACTGGTTGGAGCAATCCTGGCAAAAGAAGGTTCTGGTGAAAGGTACTGGTTGGGGCTTTCCATACATGGTTTCCTTGAAACCAACCAAAACAGTGGCGCAGAGTGAGGGGGCGGATAGTCGAGCACACTTTGGACCCTTGGATCTCGAAACTGGTTGGAGCAATCCTGGCAAAAGAAGGTTCTGGTGAAAGGTACTGGTTGGGGCTTTCCATACATGGTTTCCTTGAAACCAACCAAAACAGTGGCGCAGAGGGAGGGGGCGGATAGTCGAGCACACTTTGGACCCTTGCATCTCGAACTTGGTTGGAGCAATCCTGGCAAATGAAGGTTCTGGTGAAAGGTACCGGTTGGGGCTTTCCATACATGGTTTCCTTAAAACCAACCAAAACAGTGGCGCAGAGTGAGGGGGCGGATAGTCGAGCACACTTTGGACCCTTGGATCTCGAAACTGGTTGGAGCAATCCTGGCAAATGAAGGTTCTGGTGAAAGGTACTGGCTGGGGCTTTCCATACATGGTTTCCTTGCAACCAACCACAACAGTGGCACAGAGTGAGGGGGCGGATAGTCGAGCACACTTTGGACCCTTGGATCTCGAAACTGGTTGGAGCAATCATGGCAAAAGAAGGTTCTGGTGAAAGGTACTGGTTGGGGCTTTCGATACATGGTTTCCGTGAAACGTACCAAAACAGTGGCGCAGAGTGAGGGGGCGGATAGTCGAGCACACTTTGGACCCTTGGATCTCGAAACTGGTTGGAGCAATCCTGGCAAAAAAAGGTTCTGGTGAAAGGTACTGGTTGGGGCTTTCCATACATGGTTTACTTGAAACCAACCAAAACAGTGGCGCAGAGGGAGGGGGCGGATAGTCGAGCACACTTTGGACCCTTGGATCTCGAAACTGGTTGGAGCAATCCTGGCAAAAAAAGGTTCTGGTGAAAGGTATTGGTTGGGGCTTTCCATACATGGTTCCTTTGAAACCAACCAAAACAATGGCCTACTGCAATCTTCTGTTTCCCAGGCACCATGTTTCACCATGAATTTGTTGTGAACAACCATGCTATATGGGTGAAGGGGGAGATCTCCAAGCTGGAGGCATTTGCCAGCATATGCCCTATTCCAGCTGATCAATTCATGGTGTCAGCCTTTGCCATGAACTTCCCCACGGCCACCCCCTTGCAGGCCAAGGACCTAGCTACAGCGCCCCCCAAGTGGCACCTTCACAGTTGTGCGTAGGTTGCTTGGCCCTTTGCCTACCACACAGGCCACATCAGTCACCCAAGCACCAGAGTGCCAGGCTGCTGCACTTCGCCTTCGCCATGAGCATATGGTGCCAGCCGCTGTCTTGCGCACCTTAGACCATCTCCAACCAGGGGTTGGTTGGTCAATGGTTGCTTTAAGGCAACAGGAGGACCTGCATCTTCCTGCAGTGGACTACTCCCTGGACAACAGGAAGTTGTTACCACAGCTGTGCCACCTACTTCTACAGAAGTGTGGCTCATTGGCTGCCCAAGGCCGGCAGAAAACCCCACCACCCCATGCCACCCTGACCTTAGGCCTCTACGTAGACGGTTACCAGCCCCGGGGCCGTCCAAATATTAACACAAAAATCAGTATAATTGATTTCCAGGGACACTGGTTCCCAATGTCTAGCAATGTGCCTAGGTGCACAGACATGTTGACCTGGCAAGAGCTTCCCAAGGTCAGTGATTGCCAGTGGCTACCCAAACGTGCAGAGGCCTTACAAGCCCTGCCTTCTTGTAAATTTAAGCAACGTATGAAGTATGCTGGTGCAGTGTACAACACCACCCTGCAGATAAGGCTCGGGGCAATCACTGCCGATCACCACCATTTGTGGTCTGAGTGTCGGCAATAGGGCTGTGTGGCGTGTCCCTGGGTGAATAAGGATGGGGCGGGAGAACTCTTTTTGCACAAAGGGGGATGTCTCAATGGTGTGCGTGGGTCCCATAAGTTTCAGGGGGTTTCTAACCTGGAAGAGGTATATATTGTGCAACCTGTATTGCACAACACCAAAGGAGCAGCCTCCAGGATCCTGGGTGTCATACGTCGAACACTACCAGCGCCCTACAACCATGAGCTACTCCAGGTCATAGCACATGTGGCAAGGAGGTATGATCCTGGATCTTTGCCACCTGATAGCAGGCAGCACATGCGTCACGTACGAGGTAGATTCCAGGCAGGCATTAGCCTCACAGGTCGCGAGGCCCGCACAGTCATGGGCAGACTAGCAGGGGGTATGGTGCTCCCCCTGCCTTTCCATACCTTGGTGGTGGCATTTTGCCACATGGTGCATCTATGCTATGGTTGTAATAACCTGGCAACTGTCACATGGCAAGCTATGGGGATGTTGTACACATATATTGTGCACATCATCCCCGAGCTTGCTGAAGAAGGTTGCACTGCAACCTTATATATGCATGGGTGGTCCCACACATGGTTTAATCCACGGACACCCATGCTGTATTCCGATGAGGCCGGCGAGCGGGATCTGAGGGTGGCCAAGAGATATGCCCCCGTCACTAGTACCAGGCAAGATGCCAGTATTAGTGAAAGTTTGAAGCATGAGCTGTATCAGAAGTTCGTGCAAAAAAAAAAGAAGATCCCCTGTGCCAAAATTTGGGCGCCCGTGCAACGAAACGTTGTTCTGGAGGCGTGCATGGTTGCTGCCAATGCCCTGTGGCATGTGGTCTTCCAACGCCTCTTAGAGCATTTGCTGCATTTCCAGGATGGAGGTGGTTGCTCCCTATATTCCTTTGTCTACGACGTAGATGACGAAATGGGCGCTTCTAGGGGTCGGGAAAAACACCCTTGCTTTTACGACGCTTCCGGGGGTTTTTGAGGTGGCCCGACGCACTCGCGCATGAGTTTTCATGCGATTCATCCATTTTCAAGGAGAGAAGCACTTTGCATGTTGCCTCTGCCTCTGCTTCCATCGTTCTGAGCGTTGTACAGGTGCCGCGCGTTGGCCGCGTTTTCCGTGTTCCGCTTCGGTGCTTCCGCCCGTGCTTCTGGAGGTACGCTTGCTGCGTTCGCCGCGTTCTCTTCGTGTTCCCCGTTGCCCCAGAGGCCCTCTTCTCGCAAAATGACCACCCCGCTGTACCCCAACAACTGTAAGCAGTGGCTGAAGGCTGATGGAGCGTTGGAGAAGTGGAAGCCGAAGGAGGCAGGCCAGATGAGCTTCGTTGTCTTCCAGCTGAAAGCACAAACATGTATGTGCCCGCAACATGCAACCTTCGTTGTCCTTGTTCGTTTCGTCCGTCACATGCTTACTCGACATTGCCCCTTGATTTGGTTCCCCATGCTTCTGCTCTCTTGATTGCATTCTTTTGTGCACAGCGGGGTACTGGTGCGGGTGGGTCGAGCAGAGGGCCAAGAAGCAGAAGAAGCTGCCGGATGGTTGGGAAGACGGCAAGGCCTTCTACTTGACCACGGTGCAGCTGTATCACGTCAAGGTGCACAAGGCCGCAAAGAAGGGGGCCCTGCCCCAGGTCTGCGACTGTCGCAGCAAGCAAGATCAGTGGTTCAAGTACAAGAGGGTATGTCAATGCGTTGCACGTGTGCCTCTAGTTGCAGGGGGGCCTAGGCTGTGTTTTCTGCGTTCATGACGTGCTGCATCATTGCCTCCGAACGCGCTTCTGGGAGCGTTCCGCGCGTTATCCGCGTTCTGCGCGTTCCGGTTTCTTGCCTCCACCCCTGCTTCTGGATGCACGTCTTGCGTTATCCGTGTTCTGTACGTTCTTTTCAGCTGCAGAAGGACCGGTTTTGGGCCTGGGCGGAGGACACGCCGCAAGAAGAAGAGGAGGAGGAGGAGGAGGAAGACGACTCCTCCAGCAGCAGCAGCAGCAGCACCAGCAGTGCCAGCGCCAGCGCCGCCAGTGGAAGTCAGCGGGCGCCCACTCCGGAGAAGAAGGCCGCAAGGAGTACCGTTTTGGAGAAAGAGAAGGAGAAGCACAAGGAGAGTGAGAAGGACAAGGAGAAGGAGCCAGAGGCAGAAGGAGAGGCGATTGGGCAGCAGAAGAAGGAGCTGGCAGCGGCGGCGCAGGACGTTGTGGTGGTGGAGGGTGCAAAGGGGAAGGAAGGGAAGGCCAAGGAGGGGAAGCCGAAGGGCAAAGAGAAGGGCAAAGAGAAGGGCAAAGAGAAGGGGAAAGAGAAGGCGGGCGCAGTGGGCAGCGTGGGCTTCAAGATTGAAGGAGCGGTGGGGCCCCAGAAGTCCATCCCAGCAAGGACGACGCGCTTCGAGCACTACAAAGACAGTGCACAATACGCAAATGAGCTGCAGGTGTTCTTCACGTCCCATGCGTTGTATTTTGCGTGCCTCCGACCATGCTTCTAGAGGCGTCCACCGCGTTATGCGCGTGATCCGCGTGCCGGTTCTCTGCTTCCGGACATGCTTCTGGAGGACATTTGTGTGTTTTTCGCGTTCTTCAGGTTCTGGAGTCCGGACTGGCGGACTATGGGGTGACGCTGGGACGGCTGGAGAAGCACTACCGAGTGTGCTTGAGCGCGGACGCCAGTGGTCGGAAGGATGCTGCTGCTGCCACCCTGCTGCACAGCCAGGTGCGCCCGACCGCGGTGCAGGGTCTGCTGGCCACGGGGGATGAAACCCTAGTGCCGCATACGGGCCTTAGGGCAGGCCCCCTCAAAATGTACATTGTGCGGAAACCGCACAACACCGGCATCAAGCTCTATTGCTTGGCCGATGCCGGCACGGGGTACATTGTGGACGTATACCTCTACACTGGCCGCCGTGGTGTCCTACGCCGACACGGTTGTGGTGCGGGCAACCTCAACGCCCGACAGCTGATGGCGATGTGGTCCAAACAGCTGCCGGTCTACACGGTCCTTGTAGGGGACTCGTTCTTCGGGTCACACGCCACCGCACAACGGCTTGCGCGTGAGGGCCGCCCCTTCATCACCATGGTGCGAAAGGACACGGCCGGTGTCCAGCAAGGCGGTAACGCCATCCAGGCCGGGCAGACGGCTGTGGCCACGGTTGACGGCCACAAGTACGCCCTGCAGGTGTACAAGCAGCCGAAAACCGGAGGCAAACCTCCCAAATTGGTGCCGATCTTGTCCAACGTGTGGTACGCTGCGCGGGGCCCCCTGCACCACACGGGCCGGGAAATCCACCCCCTCGTTGCTGCGTACCGCCAACTGGCACGGGGGGTGGACTCTGCCAACCAGATGGCGTTGCAGATGCGCCTCTTGGGAAGGCAGATGTCCTGGTCGCAAGCCGTGCGAGGCTTCTTGCTGCGATACGCCGCGGCCAACGCGTTTGCAACCTGCCGCGCCCTAGAAAGGTGCCGTGGCACGGATAGCATGTGGGAGTGGCAGTGGGCCCTCCTTCGCCGCCGGTACTGTACCGATGCGCAGCCGCGACGCAACATCCACGTCCCCGTTGCCGGCGCCCAACGGCGCACTTGTGCACATTGCGGCAAAGGCCGCACACAATACGTGTGTAGCGGATGCCCGGACACCCCGTTGCATGTGCAATGCTTTGCACCCGCGCACGGGGTCACTACAACGGGCACGGAGGACGCCGAGGGAAGCGAGCCGCCCCTTAGCCAGGAGACTCAAGAGGGGGACGCCGGGGAGGACGACCCGGAAGCGGACGGCGAGGACGAGGAGGAGGCGGATAGCGATGAGGAGGAAGAAGAGGAGGAAGCGGAGGACGCTAGAGGGAGCGTAGAGGACGATACGTTGGAGAACTTCTCCTTCAGCGTGCAGTAGACGGGGTGGCGGAGGCGGCCGTGGTGGGATCGAGAAGGTCATGGCCGCCAAGCCTCTGCCATCCCCACCCATGGGGACCAGTGCGAAACCTGGGGGGGACCAACCGCGTAGGCTGGATACCCAACTGTGAGGACGCGGCCCCCCCAACATAGGTGTGCTGTGTTTTACGCGTTATCCGCGTTCTGCGCGTTCCGGTGCAGTGCTTCCGCGCATGCTTCTGGAAGCGTTTTCCGCGTTCTCCGCGTTATCCGCGTTCCGGAGCGTTCTGGAGCGTTATCCGCGCTCTGCGCGTTCTCCTAGCTTACGGGGATAACGTACTAGCAGGTATGGTGAGTGGAAGCCCAAAAATGGCGCTTCTGTAGACAAAGGAATATATGCACCCAGACACCCGTTCGGTGAAATGCGCCTTTCCAGGTGAAAATCCCGAGAGTGATGTGGTATGTGTGTGTGGGACATGTGGCTCAAAGCGTGGTGTCCGTCAATGGGTACCACTGGACAGGGAAGCTGTCTGCAAGTGGCCCAAACTGGGTTTGAAGAGCCGTGCCACATTTAAGTCCTGTGCTGCACGCCGTAAGGCGCCGAAGGACAAGGGAAAGGGTAAGGGACGTGTGGGGCCCATCCCTCAAAGCCGAGTTTCTAACCCTGCGACAGTTGATATTGTACCCCCTTCGGAGGGCGAGGACAGTGCTGCTTCATTTCAAGGTCCTACGGGTTTGAACGAGCAGCAGCGTGTTCAACCCATGAGACGTACGAAGTTGGCGCGTGTACCCATTGTTGATAGCGACATTGAGCAGCAACTTGTGTGCCCTCGTGGCAGTGGCAGTAGCAGCAGTAACAGTAGCAACAGCAGCAGCAGCAGCAGCAGCAGCAGCAGCAGTCATAGTGGGAGCAGTAGCAGTCCCGAGGATAATGATTCGGATGATGATGCTGTGCACCTATCTGGTGCCTCCACAGTAAGTGCCTCAGATTCTTCCTCATCATCCAGTGACAACCCTGAACCCCAACCTCAACCCAAGAAGTATCGCCGTGTGGTGGTGGATGTGGATGCCATGTCAAGCGATGGCTGTCCTGTGCAGATGCTCAGCGAAGGAGACTACAGCATTCACAGTTCAAGCTGAAATGAACAGGCAAGGCACTGAGCATTCACATTTCAAGCGTAAGTGAACGGTCATGCTTGTCTTTTTGTGTGTTTCTTTGCTGAGGTGTGGGATTTGGGAACCAAGAACGGTGTAGGTCATTGTACAAAAAACCGATGGAAAAACGCCTGGAAGTTTTTGAAATCCCTCGGAAAGATGCTCGGAAGTTTCGGCAGCGAGATCGGGTCCCAAAACGCAACCGATATCGGTAGGAATGTTCCATGGGCTTCCCAGCCGACTGTGCCGGGGGAGCTCGGAAGAAATTTTGGCTGGGACTTCCGAGATCAACCCTGCAATATGAGTCCCATTTGCTGAGCATGGGCGCCGAGCATCCCCAAATATCCTGAGCAATATGCTCAGCATTTTCCTACCATTTTTTACCTTCTATGCTGTGCGTCCCAGCACCATGTGTCGCAGATGGATAGGTGTGCGGAGGCAGAGGAAGTGGAGGACACCAGGGAACAGATCTGGTTGGTAATGGAGTGGGTGGCCAGCAGCAAGGGAGGGGAGCAGCCGAGGTGGATAGTGCCACCAGGCACGGAGGAAGAGCACAGGAAGGAGGCATTGGCGAGAGCGAGAAGGCTCGTGCAGGGGGAAAGGAAGCAGTGCCTGGAGGTGGAGGAAGACCCGGAGGGGGAGATGCAGATGGCCATGATGGCCAGTGGCCAGCAGGCCGATGTGGACAGCGTGGCCCCCGACGCCCCCAAGGTGAGTGCCGCACTGGAGGAGGTGCGCCGGCAGTACCCCCCCCCCCCACCGCCTCACGTCGGCGGCCATGGACCCCTCCTTTGTGGAGGCGGTGGCGGAGCAGAGCTCCCAGGGCTCCGCTAGCCGGAGCTCTGCTCCAGGGGGGGGGGGGGGGTAGCTCACCCTTTAACCTCGGGACCAACTGTCCCTTCTAACCTCCACGAATGTTATTCATCCCCCCCCCCAAGGCATGGGCAGTTTGACCGACATGTGGGGCACCCCCCCCCACTTTGCGAAATTTTCTTGAGCACTGTTTGTATTTTATTCGGGGTATCCTATGCCCCCTGATTTGTTACACTGCTGACTGTGTGTCAGCCGGAATGACGACCATTGGATTGGGTATGTGGTCCCCCATGAACTCCATCCTATGGTTGCTTTGTGAGGGCCAACGAGGGCAAAAGGATGAGTCTTCGGCAGAAATTCTGTGACAGTCACGTGAAAGTCGTACGAAATTCGTGCGAATTTCGTGCGAATTTCACATTGCCTGAATATTCACACACATTCGTTCACGTGAAATTTGCACGAAATTCGTACGAATTTCTGTGAATTTCTTCCATGCATGCGAATCACACTAGAGTCCCACACAATTTAGTTGTCTGGGGCAGGGGGATGGTAGAAACCCGCGTCAAATGCCTCCCCCATTCCATAGGTCTTGTACCTCACACCATGCCGCGGCCCAAGGAGCCATTCCATTTGTCAGCGGGTCGTACACAGCGGAGGCGCCTACAAGAGCCCTAGCAAGTTGTTACCAAGGAGCTTGCAGCACCCTACACCGTCAAGTACCTCCCCGACACGGGGCAAATAGTGCATACCCCCAAAACAACAGTTGTAGTCACCGTCTAGCCTGAGCCCACCATGGAGGAGAGGTTGATTATGGCCGTCTGGCGCATCCGGTCATTGCACCTCCCTAGGACGGAGTCGCGGTACCTAGTGGGGCGCATGACGTACGGTGTGGTATGGGACCAGGTGTATGGGATGCAGCGTTCTAGGGCGTGGTGCGGAACCCCCCCAATTTTGGGTGTTGTTAATATGGTTGGAACCCGGAATTTCACATGTTACATGGGTGCACTATGATGCAACAATGTGCCTTGCATGTTTCGTTTGCTCGATATTGCCCGTTTTACACCTTTTGCGATTTGATCTTTGTGTGCTCTAACTAGTTAGAACGGGGTTAGAACGGGGTTAGAGCACTAGTTATCGCGTGGGTTATCGCGCGATAACCTAGTTATCGCGGGGGTTATCGCGGAGGTTATCGCGCGATAACTAGTTATCGCGCGAGTTATCGCGTAGGTTATCGCGCTTCATTTTATGTTTCCCCTTTTTGCTTTAAATTAGCTCTCAAAGCTTTCATATTCTTTGTAATGGCCCTTGCTGCTGCCCACGCTTGGTGCGAACACCATCAAAAGCTCCTTGGGGTCCGTCGCCTTGGCGGTCCCAAGGGGTTTACGATGGGTGACGCAAACGTGAGGCGCCCTGTGGCGACTCGCTTTGAACATGGTGTGGACTTTGGACTCCTTGTCCATAAGTCCCCCTTCATGGCCGACCAGAGAGACCCCCTTGTTCTCAGCAACTACATCTTCGAGTTGCTAGAGGTAAATCCAGGGGTTGCTGGATTGTTGATTCAGCTGCATCCCGAGGATGTGGACGCGGTGTTGGAGTCCGTCACCGCCCATGCCGAGAAGGGTGCGGGGACGAAGACGACCCTTTATGTGGGTCAGGAGGAAGTGGAGGAAGTGGAGGAGGTGGGGGCTCGGAGGGGGAAGGAGAAGCCCCACAGCCCCCTCATGATTAGTGTGCAGAAGGGAAGGATCCGACCGGGTAAGGGGAAGGGGAAGTCGGATGGATGGTTCCCCCAACCCCTCATTCACAACACCTGCCGGGTCTGCACTGACGACCCCGAAAACAAGCTCCCCATGCACTCCCTTTGCCCCACAAGGGAGTGAGAGCGTGAGTGGTATGGGGTCACCACTCCCAACATTATTTCGGGGCGGGGGGTGATTCTTTTTCCTTTTGGGGCAACACCCCCCCTTATTGGGGAGGCGGAGGAGGTGGTTGCCGCCGAGCCCTTGGGGGCCTTTAATAGGGACCCCAATGACCTTGTGCTCACCGTGGGGGGAAAGCTGGTGGTCAACCACCTCCTGGAGCACGATTTTTTGAGTGATGTGCAGCTGCAAAGTCTTTTGGATGATCTGGATAGGGTGCCTCTCTCAGAGAAGGCACCCATTTTCAATGAGAACCCCCCCATTGTCGGCGGGCCCCAAGATTCTGGGACCCGCCGCACATTGTATGGCAACTATGGGGGTGCCAACCACCACAAGCACAACCCCCACAAGCTCCATGATCTGCCAGTCCTCAAAAGGGTGGCAGATCGTGTGCTGGAGGCGGCGAAGAAGACTGTGGTGGGGGGTGTCGGATGGAGCTGCACCTGGTGGCCGGGTGGCCAAGACAGTCCAGTGTGACGGGGCGGTGAGGTGTAGGGGGAAGGTCGTAGCCAAGTGCTACGGCTACGACCGGGCGTTTTGCGCGCCGCGCACAAAGATGGCCTTTGTGTGCCATGCCAGGAGAGGGAGGAGGTGGAGGGGGGGGAGGAGGTGGTGGTGGTGGTGGACCCCAATTGGGTCAGCATTGAGCAATCTGCTCAGTGCTTGCTCCTGATGGGAACAACCACCGGGCATTTTTTGTTGTCGGGGTGGAGGAATGGGAGGGAGGTGATTGCCCCCCTCACTAATGCGGAGGTGGGGGGGGTCGCAGGCCACCCCAATCAGTGCCCCTTGGCCAAGGTGTGCCATGGGGAGGCACTGCCCTGGCCCTCCCTGCAAGGGCCCTGCCGGCATGTTGGGATTAAGGTTCGCCGGGGTGCATTTTGGTGGTGAGGAAGGGATTGTATGGAGGAGTGGCAAGGGTTGCCCCTGAGGTCAAGGGGGTGGTCCAGGTGGTGGAGTGGAGGCAAGTGGGGGAGTATGCCGCCGTCACGGACTTCGTGTGGCTGCGGAGGATGAAGCTGGTGCTGGACGACGCCAAGAAGGAGGGCCAAGGCATGTGCCCATGTCACCAGGTGTGAAAACTTCCAACAACACCCTGCACTAACCCCTGCTCTAACTAGTTATCGCGCTAGGTTATCGCGTTCTAACTAGGTGCTCTAACTAGTTATCGCGCTAGGTTATCGCGTTCTAACTAGTTATCGCGGGGTTATCGCGGGGGGTTATCGCGGGGGTTATCGCGTTCTAACTAGGTTATCGCGCGAGTTATCGCGGTAGTTATCGCGTGTTTTTTTTTTGTTTCTTTTGTTTTTCTCAGGCCACCATCCTACAGCTGCCGCGTTTTTTTGTCAAGGACGAAGCCCAGGCGCCAAGGGGGGAAGGCCGGGAAAGCAGACGAAGCGGGGGCCTGAGGTGGTGGTTGTTGAGGCAGATGCCCCCCCCCCCCCCATAGGGGTAAGGGCCCCAACCCCTCCCCCAAGCCGTGGGAGGTGGCGAAGGTGGCCCCCTAGCCCCCCCCTGAGGCCCTCGATGTGGAGGCCTTGGGGGCCAGTGTGGCCACCCACGTGACGGACGCTTGCCAGGTTTTGGTGGAGCAAGCGGCCGCCACGGGGTCTTTGTGTGCTCTAACTAGTTAGAACGGGGTTACAACAGGGTTAGAACGGGGTCTTTGTGTGCTCTAACTAGTTAGAACAGGGTTAGAACGGGGTCTTTGTGTGCTCTAACTAGTTAGAACGGGGTTAGAACGGGGTCTTTGTGTGCTCTGACTAGTTAGAACGGGGTTAGAACGGGGTCTTTGTGTGGTCTAACTAGTTAGAACGGGGTTAGAACGGGGTCTTTGTGTGCTCTAACTAGTTAGAACGGGGTTAGAACGGGGTCTTTGTGTGCTCTAACTAGTTAGAACGGGGTTAGAACGGGGTCTTTGTGTGCTCTAACTAGTTAGAACGGGGTTAGAACGGGGTCTTTGTGTGCTCTAACTAGTTAGAACGGGGTTAGAACGGGGTCTTTGTGTGCTCTAACTAGTTAGAACAGGGTTAGAACGGGGTCTTTGTGTGCTCTAACTAGTTAGAACGGGGTTAGAACGGGGTCTTTGTGTGCTCTAACTAGTTAGAACGGGGTTAGAACGGGGTCTTTGTGTGCTCTAACTAGTTAGAACGGGGTTAGAACGGGGTCTTTGTGTGCTCTAACTAGTTAGAACGGGGTTAGAACGGGGTCTTTGTGTGCTCTAACTAGTTAGAACGGGGTTAGAACGGGGTCTTTGTGTGCTCTAACTAGTTAAAACAGGGTTAGAACGGGGTCTTTGTGTGCTCTAACTAGTTAGAACGGGGTTAGAACGGGGTCTTTGTGTGCTCTAACTAGTTGACTTGCCTTTTGCCCTCGTTGGCCCTCACAAAGCAACCATAGGATGGAGTTCATGGGGGACCACATACCCAATCCAATGGTCGTCATTCCGGCTGACACACAGTCAGCAGTGTAACAAATCAGGGGGCATAGGATACCCCGAATAAAATACAAACAGTGCTCAAGAAAATTTCGCAAAGTGGGGGGGGGTGCCCCACATGTCGGTCAAACTGCCCATGCCTTGGGGGGGGGGATGAATAACATTCGTGGAGGTTAGAAGGGACAGTTGGTCCCGAGGTTAAAGGGTGAGCTACCCCCCCCCCCCCCCCTGGAGCAGAGCTCCGGCTAGCGGAGCCCTGGGAGCTCTGCTCCGCCACCGCCTCCACAAAGGAGGGGTCCATGGCCGCCGACGTGAGGCGGTGGGGGGGGGGGGTACTGCCGGCGCACCTCCTCCAGTGCGGCACTCACCTTGGGGGCGTCGGGGGCCACGCTGTCCACATCGGCCTGCTGGCCACTGGCCATCATGGCCATCTGCATCTCCCCCTCCGGGTCTTCCTCCACCTCCAGGCACTGCTTCCTTTCCCCCTGCACGAGCCTTCTCGCTCTCGCCAATGCCTCCTTCCTGTGCTCTTCCTCCGTGCCTGGTGGCACTATCCACCTCGGCTGCTCCCCTCCCTTGCTGCTGGCCACCCACTCCATTACCAACCAGATCTGTTCCCTGGTGTCCTCCACTTCCTCTGCCTCCGCACACCTATCCATCTGCGACACATGGTGCTGGGACGCACAGCATAGAAGGTAAAAAATGGTAGGAAAATGCTGAGCATATTGCTCAGGATATTTGGGGATGCTCGGCGCCCATGCTCAGCAAATGGGACTCATATTGCAGGGTTGATCTCGGAAGTCCCAGCCAAAATTTCTTCCGAGCTCCCCCGGCACAGTCGGCTGGGAAGCCCATGGAACATTCCTACCGATATCGGTTGCGTTTTGGGACCCGATCTCGCTGCCGAAACTTCCGAGCATCTTTCCGAGGGATTTCAAAAACTTGCACTGTCATTTTGACGGGGGATGGGAAGGGGATGCAAGCAATGGGGGGGGCTGGGTCTAAGTGTTGGTTGTGCAAAGACCCCGGGGCCAATGGTATTGTTGAGCAAATGGGGGTGGAGTCCACCTCAAGATGGGGGGCATTCTTGAGAAGTGTGACCCCTGATAGGCGGCCGGGGGGACTACCAACATGCAGCATGCCGCATCCTAAACGGCATTGCAAAGCGCACTGAGACCACCCTTTAGGCCGTCCCCCCTGGTACCCCCCGAAAAGGAGGAACATTTTTCAGTTTTCCTCCATCCCAACGGAGTATCGGCATGGGCCTTACAAGAGGAGGCTCAAAAATTGTTTTAGGGGTTGGTCCTTGGTGAGGCCAAGTATGTCCCTCCGCCACATGCACCATTGCATGTCCATGACCGCCCTGGAGCAAGGGCTTTTGGGACTGGAGGCAGCCAAAGCCTCAGACATTGATGACTTTGTATGAAAAACGACCATACATGCTTTGTGCCAAGTGTTTTGTGTTGTTTGTCCTAGTGGGGGATGGAGGAGGGGTGCGCGATAACTACCCGCGATAACTGCGCGATAACTGAGTTATCGCGCGATAACTAGCGCGATAACTAGTTAGAGCAAGGTGCTCTAACTGCGTTCTAACTCTGTTCTAACTGTGCTCTAACTCTTTGACCCCCCCCCAAAAAACCACCCCTACAATGAGGGTTATGGGGGGAAAGAAAGGGGATGGGGGGTTTTTGAGGGTGCTGAATCCATTTTTTTAGGTGGTTTGCCCCAAAATTGAGGGTAGGTGGGTGTTCCAGAAATTGCGTTCTAACTAGGGGTTCCGCACCACGCCCTAGAACGCTGCATCCCATACGGCATGCTTCGGCAGCTAGCGTTACCGGAGTCCCGGGCGTTCACTGCCTATACGGGAGATGACACGGCCATCCATGGTGCGGCCTGCTACCAACCTGACCGCATCGGCCACCTGTTCAAGTGTCGACCACCCCCACCCTCGGACATCATGCAGCCCGGGGAACGACAGCTGCATTGGTTGCCTATTGCGGTGGACGGTACATCGAGGCATGAGGCCTCGTACGTCCATTGCACGCTTGGTGGCACCGCCAGCCCCAACCGACTATCTAGTCGGTGGCTACTAGGGGGCAGTGAAAAGTGGGAGACCCCCTACGCGGCCTCCCAAGAAATTGATTTTGATGACGAGTTGCGCAAGGCCGCAACCGTAAGTTTTAAGGATACGGGAGGGAACGATAGGGGGTCCTTTTTTTTTCTTCTGTGTGCAGATGGTAAAGCACAGGTGCTCATGGCGGGTTGCCAAAACTGGAAGGCAGAATCCCGTGGTGCCACCGTGTGTTGGGTCTGCATGCATAAGCGTGCTCTGTGCCTTGCTACCTTTGGCACAGCACGTGCGATAGACGGCAACTGGGAAGGGGCTGTTGCCATAGGTGCTATATATACGACCATTACGAGTGATAGGCAAGTGCCTGATTAATGTCTCCATGGGGTCCTTCGTGTCCTGTTGTGTGGCATCAACGGGACACGGGACCTAGTTGTACAATTGACAGGGAAGGCACCGGCCACTGTGGCACGCACCATGCTGCAACCGGTTCTAGAGGAGGCACGGCTTGCTGCACGAACTTGCACCCGTGCCTCATTAAATAATGACAAGGCAAACAGCAAGGGGAAGGTGAGGATGGAGTGTGCTGCTGCCATCCATTTCATGCGGAATAGGGGTTGGGAGAAGATAATAGATGCTTGCCTACAGCAGCCCAGTGTGGGGCAGCATCAAGTAGGGGGGAAAGGTTGGGAGTCGGTGTGCAAAATGTGGTGGGAGAATTTTGCAAGCATGTGTGTATACGCGTGGCGTTCCGCATGGTTCTCCGGGGCTGACTTGGGGTGGCTCCGGAACCATAGCATAGCCATGGGCGCTGCCCACAATGAGCTCCAGTGGGGCAAACTTCTGTGGACGCATCTTTGGATCGACCACATGTATCTTTTTGCAAAGAAGTGGAGAATTTTGTCAAAGTTCTCCTGCTTTGCCATGTAGGGAAGTCACCGGAGGCTGAAGCGCATGTTGCGCAACAGCGGGGGCCTAAGCCTCCTCCGGGGGAGACTAGGGGTGCAAGTGGTTGTGGACAACCACACCATTGACAATAGCCTTTGGTTGCATGGGTGGGATGCGACCAAAAGGGCTCAACATGGGCAAGGGCCCATAAGTGTACAAACGTATGCAAGCCGTACAAGAAGACGGCTTCTAGCTGACATGCAGCACCTTCAGACTCTACAGCGGCGGTTCCGGTGTCGCAAGAGACGGACATGAGATCACCATACAAACCCAGACCATTGTTGCCTGTGACCGGGGTGCATGCTGGGGCGCCTACTAGGGGTGTGAGGACAAATCAGGGGGTGCACACCGGTAACATTTGTGTAAAATCATATGAATTCACGTGAAATTCGCACGAAATTCGTACGAATTTCGTGCGAATTCACGTGAATTCACGCCTGTGAATCGGCTACAGGCTTGCCGGGTTTCGGCACCTCTCGTTTTGGGCACGGTTCGGACACGATGGATGCTTCTTGGGCGGGACTTTCATTGGATGATGCGTAATGAAGCTGGGGGGAGAATTTTGGCCCCTCAAATCCCTTGGAAGGATCCAAAAATATGGCATTTTTCCCCAAAAACCTCAAAATTTGGTAAATTCACGTGAAATTCACGCAATTATTCAAACGGCCACTTAAACACCGTTCACGAAGGGTACATCCACCTCCTTGTGTTCAACAATGCCATTGGGGTCTGTGCACAACCAAAACTTAGAGCCGGCCCCACCCAATGCTTGCATCCTTTTCCCATCCCCGGTCAAAGTAACAATGCAAGTCAAAAATTGGCTCTGAAATTGGAGGATTGCCTCCTCCAAATCCTTGACCTCTTGATTGATGTTAGCGGAGACATCAAGGCTTCTTAAAAAAGTGCGCTCATCCCCCCCGATCCATGCCAGAACCATGCGGACCATAGCCTCACTTTAGATGCATACATCCCCCCCCCCCATGCATTGACCCATACATCCGCACGGGTTGCGGATGCCTTCCAAAGGGAAGTTGCATGCACTGGAATTACCACAAGGGCAACGCCGCTGTGGGGAGGTTTGTCAATAACTTGAGCCATGCACAGTGCAAAATTGACAATAGAATGTAAAGGCACATGGGCACCTGCCCTATTCCGGCCTGTGGTGGATTTTACAATAGTTGCTTGTGGAAAGAAGGGCATTACTCTTTTCCGAATGGTCCTTAGGTCCCATTGGGTACCGCAGCGTCGCAGCCGCAAAAGAACCCACTGCGAAACGTGCATGCTGCATGCCATGTGTAGCATGCTCAAGGCCTCATGCTCCTGAGCCGTGAGTGCAAGATGGCCACCAAGTGGGGCAAAGAGGGCAGTGCAAGACCCACCACTTAAACAAGCTTCTCCCTTGTTGTTGGTGGCTCACATGATGTTGGGATCACCCAAAAAAACTCCAGCCAACTTCCGACTCACCTTCAACTGGCGCTGCCGGGCCTTGGAGCATTGTGCAGCGGCACGCAGGTTGACTAAATTCCGAGCCCTCAAGGCATCATTGACAGCTGTGTCCATACACAATAAGATGATTTGCATGGGGCATGGGGGATGTATTTGATGTAGGGGCACAAAGAACACGTGATTATTCACGCGACAACCCGTGCGATACCTGGGTATCGCAACCGTTATCGCGCTCTAACTTGGTGCTCTACCTAGTTTCGCGTGGGTTATTGTGTTCTACTGGATTCATCGCGGGGGTTATCGCGCGATAACAATAAGCAACCCGCCGAGGTCAATCAGCTGCCGCCGCCACGTAGGCATGCAATCAGGCGACCTACCTGCAGTGTAGAAGGATCACACTCCATTGCTCACCCTCCCATGGCACAGGAGTATACAATGCCCGGGTATTGAACCACAATTGGGCCTCTGGTGTGGCCTTGCATGCCCAGCCTGAAACCTCGAAAGCCCTATGCACACGGGTGCACCGCTTTTTGTCCTTGAGGGAGGGATTCCGTAGCCCACCACTCTCTGCCCAACCCCCCCCCCCCCTTGAAAGAACCCACAAACGCAATCATCGCCATGGGCGCCCCATCACACAAAGGGGCAAGAACTCCGATGGCGTCACTCCCTTGCGGACATACAATGTGAATGCTACACCATGTGAACCATGGTGGAGCATTCACATTGCGGTACTCATTGAGCTGTGCAACCAAGGGGAGGAGGGGCCTCAGGGTAGCAACAGCCACCCTGGTGGTCCTAAAATTGGAGGGGCGGGGGATCCCACTTCTCACTAACCCAAAGTGGCACATGTGCACTTGGGCCCCATAACGCTGATCCGCCCGAAAAATGCCGGTAGGCCCCCCCTGGAACAAACTCATCAGTCATGGACTCGGACTCCTGCTGCCGCTGCTGCCTTGACTGTCAACCCCTTGCTGAGCGCTATATGTGGCGCCGAGGGTGGCGCTGAGGGTGGCGGTGCGGGCGCGCAATGGCATGCAGAAAGAAGTCAACAACTTTGTGGAACTCGGTTTCAACGGTAGCCCTTTGGTGTCTTTGGTGCTGCCCGGACTTCCGCTCACGCACCTCAATGGGCGTCCATGCCTTCAAAATGGTCGCATTGGCGTACTAGAAAGCCAGAATCATGTCACACATGCTCATGATCTCCTTTTGCTTCTTCTAGAGAATGTGGAGATTCCATGCTAGATGTTGACCACCAATGAACCAAGAGCATTCAATTGCAGCAATGGATATGACATTTGGCCGGATCCGGCAAAAAATGAATGGACGCTATTCCGCCACAGGGAACATGAACACACCTCCACCTCTTTTCTCGGCGACCTCAACAGCCGCTAAAACATACAGCGGGTCATTGATAAGGGATCGCATCTAATTCTTCAAGCGTGGTGCGTTCAGCTTGCGGGTTGGGCCGTAGTTGAGTTCCAGGTCGAAGTCAATCGGTGCGATTTGGACTTGTTTTGTCTCAGTGATCCATTCTGAAAACCTCTCTCAATCGTGCAAATAGGCGTGTTTCCTGGCTTGGTCGGGCTCTCCCCACCAACGTCATCCTAGAATGGCAAATCCTTACTCTGAGGCGGGACAGCAGGTTCTTCAACCTTATGTTCATCATCTTGTCCACCAGTCCTGTTGGTCGGGCTCCTTGTGAAAGATAACAACACCATTCTCATCAATTTCAAATTTTCCTTGAAATGTGTCCATGGCACTTTGTTCGAGCTGAGCCATCTCGTCCACCTCCCATTCAACAGGCAGCCCGGCGCATCCAAGGTCGGGGCCACGGCCTTTGACCAGGCATTGAGCGGCTGTTAGGATACTTAGTTCTTCTTCAGTTCTTGATACTCCCACGTTGAATGTAGTACAACAATGCCATACTCTTTCCATCGGTTCAACTGCTTTTTCACCTCATCCGAAATGTTCGTCTGCTCATATCCATCCTTCATGGATTCGCCATCTTCTTTCTTGTCTGAGGTAGTTTTGCCGGATCCGGTTAAAGATGAGGAAGGTGTGGAAGTGCGGCAGATCCGATGCAAACGTGTGAGCACCGGACGAGCACGAAGTTGTGGCAGACGTACCTTCGGTACTTCGCTCATAAGCCTCTGCTTCAGGTTCGTACCACTAAGCGGGATAAGGGGGGACCGGAACATCTGGAGTCTCGGTGCCTCGGGGCTCATACATCTTGGGGGAGCTAACCAGCGGAATCCGTTTCCCTGAAAAAGCAGAGGCTATACGCAACAAATGGAGCGTTGGAATTCCGTTTTTCAGCTCATTGCTGATTCGAAAGGCCTCTTTGGCGCAAGAGGCCTGACAGGAATTGAAAAGGAGGGGATAAATCCAACAAGAAAACACATCAATATCGGTGAGAAAAACAGCTTCTTTGACGAAAACGGTCACCCCTCGCGAGAAAGGTCCAGTTGCAACTTGGTGTTGAATGACAATGTGAAGGCGATGGCACTTTAACCCCATTGCATGTGGGGTTTGATGTGACGATCACGATGGCACATGTGGACTTGTATCGTCATTGTCCTCATGATGAGAACTACAATGGCTGCTAGACACCTCTGAATCAAACCGGACACTGCTTTCCTCACCTGGCTATGAGTCAAAATGGGAGGATGTATATATGTATCACATGAGTCTGAACTATCCGGTAATTGTGCCCGTTTCGCGGGATCCGGTAGAACTAGAAACCGCAAAAGACTAACTGGCTGGACCGACTGGCTGTTCAGCCACAGGAAGCACAACCGGTGCATGCTGGGCAGGCATTTTGGATGGAAAAAGAGGAAGCAGTACGGCACTGGGTTTCTGTGTGGGGCAATCTTGGGAGGCCCATAGTGCCCCCTGTTGTTTTTTTTTTAAAAATGATGTTGGGCACAGAGCCTAGCCTCTCTGCTGCATAGCCAAGCGTAATGGAGAGGTTGTCCGCAGCCCAGGGTGTATGGGGAGGAGCAGCGACATGCAATCTAGGGGTGCGAAGCAGCAAAAAGGCACCATTTTGGGCCCCCATAGCATACGAGTGCAGCCACCGTTCTTCCCCATTTTGGAGGTATGAAATACGGAAAATGGACTAGCACCGCCATAAAACTATGTTTCACAATCTAATACGACAAATGGAGCACGTATTTGTCAACGGCACATGGTGCGGTTGTCTTAGCAATCGTAGTATTGTGACGGCAATGATGACCATACATTGACCGGCTGTGAAGAAGGTGTACCCCAGAACAACAAAGAACAGCACCTGTATGAAAGGAGGGTGTTTCACAATCTAATACGACAAATGGAGTACGTATTTGTCAACGGCACATGGTGCGGTTGTCTTAGCAATCGTAGTATTGTGACGGCAATGATGACCATACATTGACCGGCTGTGAAGAAGGTGTACCCCCGAACAACAAAGAACAACACCTGTATGAAAGGAGGGTGCAAAGTAGCATTTTCGAAAGGCTCGGCTCTGCAAAGCCGCCGGAACCATGAAATTCACTAAAAACAAGGTAATAATAGAGGGTTGCACACCAACACAACAATGTACAGGCAAACAGATAGTAACAGAGCCTGAAATGGGGAATTCCTACTGGCTGGGCTCTGCAAAGCCCGGCTGAATAGAAATAACAGAAAGCACACATGAATTACGATAATGATAAACACGCCGGACCACCAGTGTGGCAATGGATACCATAAGCGGCGCAGTGTATGGCCCTGCCCCCCCCCCCCCCCCGGAAATTGCAGTCCCCACATAAGCCAAAGACCACTAAGGCACCAGTCATAGACAAGGCATGGAAGCTACATACATACTAGTCGACGAGTATAAGGCGCAAACACACGGAAAACAAAGCACGGAAATTGTAAAAACATTTACATGTGCTGTAGGAGGTCCGCCATAACTCTGGAATTGGATGCTGTACTGACTACAGACTGATGCGTCCCCACATGTGGTTCATAAGCACCTACTAACACTTGGACACACAAAGACCGTTGCCCCTTCTAAATCCCAAGCGAATGAGGAAGTCTGAATCTGCGGTCAACACCAACGAAGACGGGTCACAAATTGCACCAAAAAATGTATCATTGCACAGTGGGCAGTGGCAAAGCAGTGCCCAACATACACACTGTCAACCGTTGGGGAAATAAAAAAAAACTGGCGAGATAGATCAATGAAATTGGGGCATACATGACAGCGCCAAATGTAACGTGGCCCAGCGAATAGTGGCAAACCTATGCCCAGTATACACAGTGGAGATCGGACTCTAGGCATACCTGGTAAACTCAAAATGATAGACACATTCGCCTGAGCTCTGCAGGGACCAGGAACAGGTAACAAACCATGTTAGGACTCAATCGAGGGTGCATATTGCATCTGGGGTTTGTAGTGCATGGGCTGTTGAAAAAATAGCACATAAACAGAGCATCTGGGGCCCATAGACACAAACGTGGTACCGTATATGCACCATAATTGTGATCAAACTCGACAGTTCAGACAATGTGTCAACGAGGGACGTACCAAAAGAAATGCTATAGCACAATGTTGCGTGCTCACAACCAAACTAACAGGGACAATACTACACTGTTGAGATGAGGGCAACACTGTACCCCTCCACACATCATGCAAATTTGACTAAAACAGCATGCTGGGCTCTGCAGAGCCTAGCAGTACAAAATTCGTCATATTTGGGGGCAAATCAATCAAATCTGGAAGGCTGGGCTCTGCAGAGCCCAACTCAGTGCAAACTGAAAAAATGACGTTAAAATTCAGTCACAAACACGTTCAGGAACACGCAGGACACATCATTCACTGCCCCACAGCTGCTTGGGACTGCACACGACAGGCCCAGTTACATCAAGCCCCCACAACTCCAGCATAGTTACACAGTTTGTGTCAGTGGTTGTATGTCCGGTATGGTCCAGCAACAATCATGATCCAGCGGTACGTGGGGCCTTCAGTCACTTGCCGTTGCTCTTGCCGTTGCTCTTGGATAAGCCAACTCGGACACCACGTTGCAGGGTAGCTTGGAGGCCTTCGACCGCCCTTTTCTTCTGCGATGGGGATGCCGGAGCGGCTGCCGTTGCCAATTTATCTTCTTCTTCTTTACTCTTGCAATTTGCTCGCTCGTCCTCTTTGGCCTTTTTCTCCTTCTCCTTCTGCTCCTTTTTACGCTGCCGCTCCCGTGCCTCCTCTGGCTTCCGCAACTCGCGCTCAGCCTTCTCCTGCTCCTTCTGCCGTTGTTTATCGGTTTCCCCCTTTGGTTTGGGAGTTTGCGGATCCGGCACCTCCTCGACTTCTGACTCACTACTGTCCGCGTCAGCTGCTGGTTCAGGGGACTCCTGCTGCTAGAACAGCGACTAGCCTGTGCTTGCCTAGTGTATGACACTGCGCCACTCAACATCCTCCTCCGTGTCCCCTTTCCGGACGCTTGTCTTCAGCAAGTTCACCACATCGGCTGCATTGTAGGAACCACCAGATAATACACCCCTTGCGCAATTCAACGGGACAGGCAAGTGAATACAGCCCAAACTGATCAGGTCGGGGCGGCGGCCGTAGTACAGTGCCCACAGGCAGCGCGATGCATCAATATCCATGTGCGTGTCGTCCGTGTCGTCGTTGGGGTCCTCCGGCAAATTCACCAACCGCCACAAGATAGCCAAACCTAGCCACAGACCTTCAGTGAACGACTTTTGTGTGAGGAAGTGCAGCACGGTACGGCCCGGACCATGGGTCTTCACAAGCAACAGAGTTGACTGCTCGAACAAATACGGTTCTTCCTTGCGTCCCAGATGGTAGACACCCATGCGCAAAGCTGTTGGGTACAAAACTTCCAATTGCGAACGTAAGTGTTGTTCCACAACGACCAAATCCCCATGGTGTCCATGAAAGGCGCCAAGTACCCCTTGACACAGCACACGCACGATCTGCGCACCAGGAATCCACCCTCCTCGCTGTGGGACTTCAACGGTGACGAGATTGTACCTCAGCATTTTGATCTCATTGGGCACTGCAGTCACTGATCCATTGTACGCCCAAATTTCTCCAGATTCGGATCCCTTCCCGACATTGACCTTTGCCACCTCGCCACCAGACACCTCCACAGTCGGGTTCAACACTGGTCTCACAAGTAGTCTGCGATGTGCTTCGACATCTTCTTGATCGCTGACCCATAGACCTGCCTTCAACAGCACCTGGAGCGGTGGCCACGGCGTGCTCTTGCTGTACTACCAGCTCTCCTACCATCCACCTAAATTCGCCAGACGGTGACTAAACTTCTTCGAGATGCGAGCCACTTCAATCCTAGTGCCTGTGTGCACAGGAGCCATAGAGGAGGGCACGTTGCAACATGATCCAGCGATGCACCAAGTCAAAGCGATCTAGCACAATATAAATTTGCATTCCTTGGGATCATGGGCTCTGCAGAGCCCAATACTATCAAATTGGTAATATGATGGCTGAAATTGGTCAATGTGCTTGATCCAGGCTCTGCAGAGCCCCGCATGACCAAAAATTGTAAATGAAGGGGGTGTCTTTGGGGGGGGGGGGGGGTCCTCGGACATCATCAGGCAAGGTTGCACCAGTCAACAGCAGTGAAGTTGCGGAAGTTTCAACAGGCACGGCGTCTCTGTAGATCCAGTCAATTGGCATCCCATGGGATCCTGCTCTGCAGAGCCCAGTACTCTCAAATTGGTAATATGACGGCTCAAATTGGTCAATGTGCTTGATCTGGGCTCTGCAGAGCCCAGCATGACCAAAATGGTGAATTATGGGGTGTCTTGGGCCATGAGGCAACGGATACTGCGCTTGCATACGCCCCCGTGTCAAAGGCGCATGGTCATCACCACACTCAGTTCAATGTTTTGCCTTGCTGCACTGCAACGCAGACCAGATCAGTGCCAACTGATCCCTCACATGTGCCACTCCAGGTGGCTATCAACTGTTCTTTGGCTGTCTGGGTCAGCTCGCTCCCACCACCCTCCCAGAGCGCCGGTTAGTCTCTAACCTCTCGCTCTGCGGGCCTCTCACTCTCTGTGCTTCTTCTTCTTCGCCCTCCCAAGGGGGTATGTCTTACTCTTCGCCCTCCCCACAAGTTTCCCTCTGTCCCTCTCTTCCCTGTGTCTCTGCCTCGTCTTACCCCCCCTCTGCTTGCCCGTGCAACTCAGGCGTACCGCCGTTCGCACGGCGGCGTGCTCAGCAACGTGTAGAAGAACCATACAGCGTCCCCTAGCGTCCCCTGTGACCAGGTTTGCCTGCCTGAAGAGTGTTTTCTGAAACAGCCTTATCAGGTCAGCCCGACCCGTCAACCACACGTGCAGGCAGTCTCCATTCCTACTCTGGTGTTCATTCACCTTCCAACCGCCTGGCAACCCAGCCCAGGCTTTTTCGATATTGCGCCCCTGATCTAAAACTTTCGCGTGCATGTCTAAAAATGTCAGCCCAACACTTGCCAAATCAGCCACTGTTTGCTTTCTAATGTTCTCCCTAGTATGCTGCGTATAACTACATGTCACGCTTCGTCGCCGCAACGATATGAGTTTAAGGTCCGCCATTTCAGGATTAGGGCTGGAACGCCCACACAATGGCGCGGGGAGGGAGGCCTGGCCCGCCATAGCCTTAAGGGCCTGCCGAGTTGCGTCGGCCGACCAGTTTAATATCACACACACACACCCCTTCCTTTACCCCCCCCCCCCCCGATAGCATTTCTCACCCCATGGTGTAATTCCAACCCCATGACCGCCTCGGTGACCCACAGTCCCGAGGTTTCTCGTACCCATTGCCGGAAATACCCAAGCCGATGAAACCCTACCCAACAAATGGGTAGGGGCGGTGCGAATTGTCGGATCACACCTGGGCCGCATACCCAACTGTTCGGAGGTGCCCGACACTATGTGAGAATCGTAATGTATTCCATTTCGTGTGCATATATGCTAACATCTTAGGCCACCGGGTCCATTTTGGGCCTGCCAAGGGGGCTAGGGGGGCTAGGGTGCCCTTCTGGCGGATGACACCCCCGCGCAGCGAAAAAACCCCCTTAAACCCCACCCCCCCAAACCCCCCCCCTTTTTTAATTTTGGCTCTGGGGGTTTTTAATCAGGATATCCGATTTTTGAGAACCCCCCCCCCTATTGGGCAACAAGTGTGCCGAGTGCGCCATGTGGTATGTGCCCCTGTGGAATCTCACTTCCTGCAGCCCCAGTATATCCCCCCGCAGTCGTCTAATTCTGTGGTCAAACAACCCCACCTATGCCAACTCAGCGCTGGCCCTCCTACGTTCAAGGACTCCTGGATTCCTTTCCACATCCCCTCCCAGCAACAGGATGCTTCAAACAAGAATAAGAAACTGCAGTTTGTGTGCTGAATTTTGGTGTAGGGTTGCCCAGCCCCGTCCTGCCCACACCACAAGCCAAATCTAATCCATACACACCACCGTCACTGTTGTCTCCTCGCTCACGGAGAGGGGGGCGTGCCATAAAGGCTGAACGAGCTGCAGTAGGAGTAGGGACCGTATTAGTTTGAGGCCATACCGTAGCTTAGACAAGGGTTGACGTTCGTGATCTCCTTTTGAGGAGGGAATCCTGGGGAGAGTGGGACGCATGGTGCGCGCATCTTATTTAGAAAATGAGGGAGTGGCACGCACTGTGTGCGCACCGTGCAGCTTTTTTATTCAGATGATTTACCTGACACCATTGTTCAGCTTTGTTGTTGCCCGTGAGGTTCTGTGTTGCTGTCCATCCTGGACCCATCAGGAAATAACAGCAACCGTCCTGAGCCCATCAGGAAATAGGAAACGCTGTCCAGTCCCTTTCTGTGAGGGTCCGTTTTGGGGATGAAGGGTGTGTAATTGCCCTAAGTGGTGCGCACCGTGCACCCGTCCCCACCTCCACTTGTGGATAGGGGGGGGGCACCTACTGGGTTTGGGTGTGCGGAGGGTGGGTTCAACAAACTGCGTGAGGTGGGCAGCCTGCTCGGCGACCCCTAACGGCTGGGGAAAGTTACTTTTACTAAGTGAGAGTGGGGCAGCTGTCCTGCTACTCGCAAGGGAGGGGGGGGGGTTACCCCCACAACGCACCCGGGGCCCACAGGGCCTGGGGTGAGGGCCCAGCACTTTCCTCTTGTCCTGAATGCATTGCACGCTAGGCCTGCGTGGATCGGCAGAGCGTCAGCCAGTGTGCGTACCCCGAAAGCCGACCCTGGGCGCCTTCACAAACAGGTCGAAAAAAACAGACCCTCAGGCAGCCGCCCTCCCGAGGGGAAAGCTGTGTTTTAGCAGTGCAAGGGCAGCACACAACACAGATGCTCGTCAGGGGCCAGCAAAAGACCATCTTCCCTTTCTGCCCACAAGATAGAGGCGGATGGGTGCCTCATATCAGGGCACCGAAGCGTAAGCGCAGGTCGGCAGCCAAGCTTTTCTCTCATTCCTGTGGCCCTGCATGTGCTGCTTGTTGTGCTGACAGCGTCACCACTACCACTGCACACGACAGTCCACACGTCACCATCGGGCGGTTGCGCATATCTGGATGCTGCCCCGACGTCTGCTCTTCCTCTGCACGCAGACAGTTTTTTCTATCACTTTTCCACTCGTTGACGACTCGTATTGTTCTGAACTTGATCTCAATGGCACCTCAGAAAGTCTTCGTTCCCTCCGGCACTCCGGGCCAGGCCAAGATTCACGTCGACGACTTCATCGCAAACAATTTCACGCCCTACGACGGGGACGGCTCCTTCCTGGCAGGTCTGTTCAGTCTCTGGGCGTTGGTGCCTGTGTACTTTGAGAGCGTATTTCTCAGCTCCTCCCCCTTGTGGAATGCAGGAGCGCACTGCTCTGGGCATTGCCTGCACAGGTGCGCTGCTGCGGTTCCCAATCTGGGTGCACTGCAGCAGTGTACCGCTGCAGTCTCGCAGGCTAGAGGGCAGTCCTGTGCAGTGTGCATGCACCATGCATGCACTTCCCGTCATACGCTCCGCCTGTGCTACTGCTGCCCGCGCCCCTGCCCGGGGCAACATGCCCTCCATGCCCCATCAGGGGATATGATAGTGACGACATTACCAAGGTGGAGGTGGGGGGGGGGGGGGTCCTGGGCCAGGAGGCTGTGATGACGAAACGACGATGACAACTCACCTTTTTGCTCACCGGTGTGTGTGCTGACGGCTTCGTCGTGAATGTGCAGGCATTTAGTGCTCTGTTACACCGGGATGTGGCAGATCTGTGCAGTAGCTCAGTTGGTAGGAAACTAAGTTGCCGTGCAGCTGATCATTGGTTCCATTCGCAATAAGCACATTCTGTTGATGTCAGTGGTGTTCTGCTGTTTTCCATTTTGCTGGCTTCCTCTAAGATTTCTCAGGGAGGATGTGTACATGCTGTGCACTGGTGCAGCCAGACTGAGCAATCATAACCACAATCGTCATCTCGGGGGGGGGGGGGGGGGCATTATATCCACCCCTGTCCCCTATTTATTGGGACGTGTGGTTGGTGCGCTCGCTTTTTTACGATAGGTTCCTCCACACAATCATCACTAGAGGCAGGGTTTTTTTTCGTTTTTTTTTTTGTAGTGAGAAAACATCAACCTCCAACTGCCGTCAGGTAGCCGCCCCTGCCGCCGGCTCCCCTCCAAGTGTCATTGGATACTCTCCAAATGCTGTTGGTTGCCCTTCAAGTGCTGTCCAAGAGAGTATGTTAGCCCGCCAGGCAAAGTTTTCCCCTGTTTTCCCCCAGTAGTCCCCCTTTTCCCCATTTTTTCTCCCCGTGTTGGGGACCCACCAGAAGGCAAGGGCAATGACACGCATGTGATTTTGTCATTTTTGAGTGTATTCTTACTCAATTGCCTGGCAGATATGAAATGCGCAACCCCATCAACACACCTGTCCTGTGGGGGTTTGACATTGTCACACCTCAGAGACACTAGACTCCAGGATCTTACCTGAGCACTTGCGTAGCACCCCCAGCCAGCCCGGCAGTTGCACATTTCGAAAGTCGAGCAAAAAAAAAAGTGTTCTTACTCATTTGCCTGGTTTCATTCATGTATGGGCCTGTTTGTGCATATGTGATCCCATGTTATGGTGTATTTTGGGCTGATGAGGCTGCACTTTGGCGGCGAAATGCATGCCTTCTTTATGGAGTTGAAGCTCAGAGTGACACTCAAGCCTGTGTCTTAGCTTGATTTGGAATATCTGTGACCCATAACATGCTGCATGAACACTCTGCAAACACTTGGTGGAACTTCGGTCTCAAGTTAAAAACAGGTTTTATTGATTTACATCAAAAAATGCCTGTGACTTGAGGAGGTCGATTCTGATATGTCCAGATCTCCTACACAGCCCGGCCCAAGGACGCAGAACCTCCTACCCCTTCGCCTTTCCGGGGCACCTGTGGCCACGGTATGTTGCCAAAGGTACCGGGCTAAGCCGGGCTCGGGGGTGACATGACCATCAGTGCTGAAGGCGCCGTGAGGAGAGGTGGTAAAACTGAGTAAAAAAATTTTTTTTTAAAAAAAATTTTTTACTCAGTTTCAAAACTGAGTAAAAAAACAATTTGTTACTCAGTAAGTGGGGTTTCTACTCAGTTGCGAAACTGAGTAAAAAAAATAATTTTTTTTACTCAGTAAAGAACTGAGTAGAAAAAAAAATTTTTTTACTCAGTAAAAAACTTAGTAGAAAAAAAAATTTTTTACTCAGTAAATAACTGAGTAGAAAAAAAATATTTTTTTTACTCAGTAAAAAACTTAGTAGTAAAAAGCCACTTTGCCCACAAGTGGGCCACTTCTGATTTTTCCCCCCGCTCTGAAGCGGTGGGGATCCCCGAGACGGCAGGGGTGACGTAGCCACTTTGCCCATAAGTGGGCCACTTCTGATTTTGCCCCCCGCTCTGAAGCGGTGGGGATCCCCGAGACGGCAGGGGTGACGTAGCCACTTTGCCCACTTGTGGGCCACTTCTGATTTCCCCCCCTGCTCTGCAGCGGTGGGGATCCCCGAGACGGCAGGGGTGATGTAGCCACTTTGCCCACTTGTGGGCCACTTCTGATTTTGCCCCCCGCTGTGCAGCGGTGGGGATCGCCGAGACGGCAGGGGTGACGTAGCCACTTTGCCCACAAGTGGGCCACTTCTGATTTTGCCCCCCGCTCTGAAGCGGTGGGGATCCCCGAGACGGCAGGGGTGACGTAGCCACTTTGCCCACATGTGGGCCACTTTTGATTTCCCCCCCCGCTCTGCAGCGGTGGGGATCGCCGAGACGGCAGGGGTGACGTAGCCACTTTGCCCACAAGTGGGCCACTTCTGATTTTGCCCCCCGCTCTGAAGCGGTGGGGATCCCCGAGACGGCAGGGGTGACGTAGCCACTTTGCCCACATGTGGGCCACTTTTGATTTCCCCCCCCGCTCTGCAGCGGTGGGGATCCCCGAGACGGCAGGGGTGACGTAGCCACTTTGCCCACTTGTGGGCCACTTCTGATTTTGCCCCGCTCTGCAGCGGTGGCGATCCCCGAGACGGCAGGGGTGACGTAGCCACTTTGCCCACTTGTGGGCCACTTCTGATTTCCCCCCCCGCTCTGCAGCGGTGGGGATCCCCGAGACGGCAGGGGTGACGTAGCCACTTTGCCCACTTGTCGGCCACTTCTGATTTCCCCCGCCCGCTCTGCAATAGGGCCGTGTATTTGTGGTGCATCTACTGCGACGGGTGCATTCACTGCTTGGTTGGACTGGAGTGCCTAGCGAGACGGTTCAAGGATAGGGATGAGGTAAAATGGGTGCTACAGAAGTTGGAGAAGGAGGTGGATGCTGAGACCATTTTGCACCCAACTCCATCTGTGAACCGTGTTCCACCCAATTCCATTCCATCCGAAATTGCTGTAGGGACCCACCCAACTCCCTCTGTGAATGTGGGTGTAGCTGCTTGTGACAAGGTAGCTAGTACCCCATTGGACCCTATCCCACCTAGTTGCATTCCGTCCGAAATTGTTGTCGCCACACCCTGTACTAATAGCCCTCCAACATCTCATACTGGGTGTCGCCCTGCAGAACAAATCCTTGCTAATGTGTGCAAGGCACTCAGTGATAGCCATGGCTCGTTTCGCCCATCCTTGGCAGAGGTCGAGGCATTGGTTGGTGACGATTGGGGGCCGCCACTACATGCCACGGTTCCAGGTCCATCGGCTCAACAATATGAGTTCGAGGCACGCCATTTCACTGACCTCACCTCCGAGAGCTATGTCACAGACTGTGCTCAAATTGTGGTGTATTACTGGTGGGCAGCCCAGACCGCTCTCAGTGCAGATCGGGACACAATGGGTGTGGCATGGGCAGTCCCTGATTCGCTGTGGAATGCGCCGTGTGCCAGTCCACAACGCCAACAGGCGTTGGTTGAATCATGGGCACGTAGCACTTTTGGAACGCGCGTCCATTGATATGTCTTTTGCACCACCGTTGATTGTGGTGCAGGTATATAATTCGGGCAATTTCCATTGGGTGCTCCGCTTGTTGTTGATTGCCCCAACCCGTGAATACCTTTGCCTTAAGTTTGACCCCCTACTTGACAAGCCACACATTGTTGGGGCAAACAAGGAGGAGTTGGCTGTTGTGGATGATCTTGCGGAGCGAGAAGGCATCCAACCACAACAGCGGAGGAAGTGGGCAACGTTTCTGTATGCTTTCGGTTCCCTTGCATTTGCAATTGCACCCCTGTATTCCACCTTCATCAAGCAGGATGATTTTGTCAGTTGCCATCCGGCATGTCTGTTGATGTTGCATTGTGCCTTGTCCAGACGTGTTGTCAAAGGCGAATTGCAAGTGCCACAGGATAGATTGTGGTTATTGCGTGAGATGGCAAAAGCTACTTTGTACTACAGTGGTTCCAAGTTGGCCCCCACACCCAGGACCCAGGCAATGCATTGGGAGGTGTCTCGGTTGTACCCCACGCCCAAATCTGCAGACCCCCCTGACACATGCTTTTTTAGCGATGGCACACCCGCCATAGCGTGCCATGAATGTAAGGTTCTTCATTGTACCTTCCATACCACTGTCTTGTGCCAGTCCGAGATTTGTGTAGGATTGCGCCAATTCCGGGCGGCCCTGGTTGCTAATGCTGCTGCTGTTGTTGCTTTTGCTGCAGTTACTGCTGCCAATGCCACGCATGCCACTCCTGCCAATGCCAATGCCACTGATGACACCCGTCCCGGTGTGTGGATCTATCGGAAGTGGTATGTGTTGCCTCCTCAATACCCCCAAAATGCTGGTGGTCAATTGGAAAATGACCAAGCTTTTTGCAGAAAGTTGCATCTGGAAAAGAAAGAAGATCTCTTTGAGAGATGCAAGCTGAATCCCACCCCGAGAGGCAAGCCTCACTATAGAGATACTAAGGCCGACTTGATCTTCAAGCGTGTCTTTTGTAACTACTTGTAAGTAGTTGGCCCCACCCTCCCTCCCTCCTCTGTGCATGCATGCATGCGATACTCAACCCTCTTTGGTGAAATGGTTGTGTGATCCCTCCCTCCTCTGTGCATGCATGCATACGGTACTCAACCCTCCTTGGTGAAGCGGTGGTGTGATATATACATGATGGTTTGGCCCGGGTGGGGCGCCACTAACACAAGTGGCCGGGAATCGACTCGGGGGCCTTGTGCCCTTAAACAAAAGTACCACCTACCATCAAAGTATGCAGCTTTTTTTTACTGAGTAAAAACACGGGTGGGCCGTCTCCTCGGTTTGGGTACGCGACCCCCCCCCCCCTCCCTACCCTCCGGGCCCACTTAGTTACCAAGGGTCAATAGCTACCGGCCATACATATGGTGGCGCCGAAGGCGCCCGAAAATTTTTTTCATTCCCCTTGCCAACATAGCATCCCTCCCCGCCCAGGCGGTGGAGCACCCCAACGCTATACTTGAACCCAACCTTGCCTCTAACACCCACCCCAACCCTCAGCCTGCTCTACTACCCTAACCCTAATCAAGACTGAATATTGGGACCGAGCTGGTGGGGGAGGGAACATTAGATATGAATGGTGAGGGACATCAAGAATGATTCACACATGGATGGCTCTTGACAAAGTGAAATGCACCTGAACCCCATCACCACGAGGCCCACTTTCAAGGCTTTTTGGACTTCTCAGGGGCCAAAATGCCCCAAAATGGGCTCAAAATGGGCTCATTTCACCCTTTTGTGCACCCCAAATGGTCTACGATGAGTTTTGGAAAAATGTGTTTTTGACCCATTTTTGACCCATTTTTGGTCCCAAAACAGCCCATTTTCAAGGCATTTTGGGATTTTCGGAGGACCCAAATGGGCCACCACAAGCTCAAAACAGTCCAAAAAACACTTGTTTTAGCGTCGCACATGGTCTAGGATCATTTTTGCGGAAAGTCATATTTTTACCCCTATTGGACCCTGTTGACCCATTTGGGTACCCACCTGTTTGGGCTTGAGCTTGCAGCTTGCCACAGCCTAGTGGGCCTAGTTATTGGGGTCTAGGCGTCCGTTTGGGCAATTCTGAGGGGTGGAAACCACAAAAAGTGGGGGGTTGCGGGTGGAGTAGGTGCCCTCGGAATCGCATTTTGAGCCATGTAGCCAAATTTATGGCCTATTCTTGGTTTGTGGCTGTCGGCAGTTGGAGCTTCTGGGGGCCTTTTTGGGCCGCTTCCGCGGCATATCATGGAGTTAGAGGGCCACAAAGAGCTCGTTGACACGGGGAAGTCAAGCGGCACGTGGAGTTTACCCACCGTTTCCCTTCGTTTGGCCGTTTTGAATGTGTTCCAGGGCATTTTTGGCCCAAAAATGGCTGTTTTTGGCCCTAAATTGCAGTTTCTGAAACTGAGGTCCGCCACTTGCGAATCCCGTTCCCGGCCGCCACCGTTGAGTTTCTTGCTCAAACTTTGTGTGATTGTACTTCACACCCATAGGTATCATCCACCAAAATTTCACCCGAATCTGAAGCACCACGACGGAAATCTGATTTTTACCCATTTCGCGCGTGCTGCTGCTTGCTGCTTGCTGCTGCTGCTTGCTGCCTGCTGCTGCTGCTGCTGCTGCTAAACCTAGTAGGTCCACCCTAGACACTAAAAAGGGTTATAAAACCAAGACTGGTTCCACCAGCTCGGTGACCCTAACCCTACACCTAACCCTACCCATGACCCTAACCCTAACCCTAACCCTACCCCTAACCCTAGCCCTAGCTCTCACCCCTGAGGGAGGGCAAGGGGGGGTAACGGGAGCCTTTTCCCCCCCCCACTACCCCAAATTGCCCCACATGGCCCCCCCCCCCTTAACCGACCCCCCCGACCCCCCCCCATCGCCCCTCCCTGAACCCCCCCCCATCGCCCCTCCTTGTACCCCCCCCCCTCCCACCCCCCCCCCCCCCGAGGGGCCTTTGGCCCACTTCTACTGGGGGGGGGGGGGGGTCGCGTACAAAAGCGAGGAGACGGCCCCCCCGTGAGTGAAAAAAAATCTTTCAAAAAATTTTTCTTAAAAAAACTTTTCACTCAGTTTTACCTCAAATCTACTCAGCTTTACCACATTTTACTCAGTTTTCCCTCGTCTGGTACTCAGTTTTACCAAATACCCCTTTTCCGTGGCAGGCTACCACAACAATGTTATTGTTGCAATTGGCTTTGTTGTTGTTGGTGGTGGTGGTAGTGGTGCTTCTGCTGCTGCTATTGTTGTTGTCACTGTTGTTGTTGCTGCTACTGCTGCTGCTGTTGTTATTGCTGTTGGTGGTGGTGGTGGTGTTGTTGTTTTTGTTGTCACCGTTGTTGTTGCTGATGTTGCTGTTGCTGCCGTTGTTGTCGTTGTCTTGTTGTTGTTATTTTGTTGCTGTTGTTGTTGCTGCTGTTGTTGTTGTTGTTGTTGCTGCTGTTGTTGTTTCTGCTTTTGTTGTTGCTGTTGTTAATGTTGTCGTTTTTGGTGTGTGTATGTTGTAATTCGTGTAAATTTTTTTGCGGTAAGTCGTGTAAGCCCGTCACACACATTACCGCAAAAAAAAAAGAATTACACGACTTGACAATTTTTTTGTACACACGTTTACCGCAAAAAAAATTACACAACGTGACGATTTTTTTGGTACACGCATTTACCGCAAAAAAAAATCACACGACTTAACGCAAAAAGAAATTACACAACTTGACGATTTTTTCCTACCCGCGTTTACCGCAAAAATAAAAAAACTACACGACCTTACCGCAAAGAAACAATTCCCAATTTTACTGAAAATGCATGCATGTAGGCAATGTGCCCACCTGTGGGCCACTTGTGATTTTTTCCCCGCACTTGGCGGTGGGGAGACCCGAGAATGCAGGGGTGACGTGGCACTTCCGCCCTCCCCCAACCCGTGTCCGGTGACGAGGAGTTGGGTGTCCTTTATAATCCTCTGTTGGCCTCTCCCCCAAGTAAGGAGGTACAGAAAAAAGAGGTCCAGTCATCTTATTCGGAGTGAGGTGTAAACAGACAGGAGGAAGCCGACAGCCCCCCCTTGTCGCAGCCCGGTTTCGGCACCCCATACCCCGCACCTGTGCATGTTCTTGGGGTTTCTGTGCGCTGAGGCAGGTGAAAATAGCCCGCAGATACAAGTGGTTGTGTTGTGCGCTTGCGTTTCGAACAACTTTTTTTTTACGACAACCCTTGTCTTTTCACAAGACAAGGGGTCTGTCGGACGACACCCCCCTAGTCTTGCACCACCTGTCTTTTGAGAGCTGCCTGTCTTGAAGCCTGTCTGCACCCCTTGTCTACGGACAGTCCCCTGTCTTGAAACCCGTCTACGCCACCTGTCTTGTATTAGCACCTGTGTTGGTTCCTCTCTTCCATTGCAATGCCAAAAGTGGACAACCTTGCAAAGGGGTGGATTGGCAGTGTGGGGTCCAAGACGGGGGCAGCGGTGGTTCATGCCGCCAAAATGCCTACACAATACATCCTTGCGAGGGAGAGTATGCAGGTGCAATGCGATGGTACCATGGCGGATGTCAAGATGCAGCCCGCGTTCACCTCCAAGCGATCCACAGGGTGCTTCGGTGATGTGCTTCACGATATTTTGGAAGGGAACCCACATCTGCAACTAGTGGTGGTGCGGCCCAGTTGCGAAGACGTGGAGCACCTGTTCGAGTACACCGCCACTACCGTCGATGGGGATGGCAGCCAAGCGATGGTGTACCTCGAGAACTTGGATGACGGGTGCCTAGACCTCCGAGCGGATGCACCCCAAGGGGCCTCTTGGAAAAACACATCATAGCAAGGACCTTTGTAGCACCGCCTTTGCTTGTCCATGGAAAAGGATCCAAGTTCGTCGAATCCTGTGTACTCCCTCCAAAGTGACTCCTCTCACCAATGGAGTGAAGATGGGCCGTGAACAACGTCCCTTGAGCTATGGGTGACACACAACAACGACCCCATTACCATCCCCTCTCTACCACCACCACTACTTATTGGGGTATCTGACGACCGTGTCAAGGGGGCAGACGGTACCACTCCGCTGGAGGCACATGGGGAGGACTCAGATCGACACTGGCGGTATGTTCTCGCGCAAGAATCAATCAACGTCATCGATGAGTTACGACAAGAGGTCAGGGTGGTCCACAACAAGTTTCAGTGGGAGACCGTCGCAATACCTTGAGGACGTGCCTAGTCTTTCCGCAGAGGAAGTGACAACGCTTTCGCGTGGTTGCACGGCTCCTTTACCACAACTTCGCGGGTTTGCGATGAAGCAGCTTGACAGGGTGCGAACGTCCTTTGCGGGTGACCAAAAGCAGCCCCACCTTTGGTTCGCCAAGTTGGTGCGTATTCCTAGTGAATCACCGGGGCTTGTTCATTGTGCAGTTCAAAGACGCCTTGTTCCTGACGATGGGATCTTCCTCACCTCCTACACTCTGGTTGTTGGGTCACATTCAGCGGATAGTACAACCAACGGGTACTTCGTCCCATTCAGTTCTGGAGGTTTGCCGCAGCCGTGGAACACGTTGCCATTCTCCACGGTGCCCGGCGAGTCATTGGTTTGCCCGTCCGACTGCATTGTTGCCTTCCTGGTAAGAGCAGTGGTATGTATGAGCCGTCGGTCCTCATCGTTATGGGCTTTGGCACACATCCTGTGCCCCATTGTGCCGGGTATCCAGTGTTGCCGCCCCTTGGTTGCACCATGTTGCCTCCGCCCGACAATCTTGGTCAAGTGGGACGTTGCACAGGTTGCAGCAAGAAGCAAAGCGCCACCAAAAGGCCCCATTGTACCCACTGTCAAGAAGAGTTGGTGTGCCGGAGCTGCTCCCAGGCAGGTATATGTTGTGGGGTGTGCCGCACCAACCTAGGTTGGCTCTTGGAATCCAAGGCGAAGACGGTCACCGACATCCCTAGTCTACCGGGTACGGCAAGCTTCTTCATGTTGTGCGACGAGAATACCCACTTGTACCTCATGGTGCCGGACATGCCTCGGGCGGTCACGGAAGTGCGGAGCATGGGGGACGTTGCACCAAGCCCTGAGGATTGCCCATAGCGTTAGTTTTGCCATGGCAACTCCATTGTCCCCACCGTTTCCGGCACGGTCCTCGCCACCGTTCACGTTCCTCCCGGTGTGGGTATCATTCTTCGCAATGTACAGTTTGGGGGCTTTGCTTTTCGGTTTGCTCCTGATCCGCAGTGCTCAACCAAACGCGGTCATGTCTTGTGGTGCACGCTTGTCCCCCCGCAAACGCCCCTCTTGGATTATCGCATGGCGTAGTACTACGGCTGGATCACCCCACGGGAAAAACAATCCTCAAGGGTTTCCAAGGCGGCAACACCAAAGAAGGGGAAACGGGCCCAGTTTGGCAGCGATGGCAGCGACACGGAGGATGCAGTGCACTCGACGTGCCTGTCAGCAGGTGCACTACCCAGACAACTCCCACGCTGCGCATGGCGCGCGTTTGCTAATTTCGTTTGCGATCCATGTGTTGCGACAGTTGCCTACGACAGGCTTCCAAACAGCTCCACGTCCCGCGACAGCCCCCCATGAGAGACCTGCCGACATCCCCCCTGTCCGATGACACACCTTGTCTTGCGCCTGGTCTTCATGCCCTGTTTGACGACAAGCCCGCCGTCTGGTGCCCTGTCTTACGGCCTTGTCGTGCGATAGTTGCCTGTCCCGGTCATGCCCCCCTGTCCTTACGTGCTCTCCCACTTCCGGCCTCGGTGGATGTTCTTCCGGCCATGGACGTGACCACCCCTGTGCCCCCAAGAGTTCGTCGCTTCCTTCCGTTCGTCGGGAACAAGGATGTGGGGCAGAAGGATGTGGGGCAAAAGGATGTAAGGCAGAAGGATGGGGCACCGCAGCCCGCCCCCTCGCGGCAATTCCCGCTCATGTGAGGCGAGGAGACCACGGACCCGGTCCTGTGCGCCAGTGCAGTGGTCCGGACACCGTCGGATGCTGCGTGGGACTCGAAGGGGGCGACCGTGTACTACAAAAGAGCAGTCATCACCTTCTACGACGGTGAGGGGCACCTCAAGCTATGCGACGTGAAGATGCCCATTACGATCAACAGTGCTGCCTGGGACGGAACCGGTACGCTGGGAGCAGTGGTGCAGTGCACAACTCAGCCTCGCGGAGGGGCCAAGGCGCAGATCCAGGAGCGATTCCTCGTGCAGGCCCCTCTGTACTACAAACGGAACCACAGCCGTTGCACCAGCTTGTTGAAGTTCACGACCATTGGGAGGCAGCCAGTCGCAGACCACGTGCGCACTTCGTTGGAGAATGAGTTTTAGGCACGGGAACGAGAGGCCGTGCAAGTCAAGTCGGAGAAGTCGGAGGCCCCATGCACAGGGGATTCAGACTCGGACGTACACCGCCCGAAAAAGCGGAAAACCACCAGGGGCCTCTTGGAGGAGCTGGTGCCGTCGGCGAGGAGCGACACATGGGCACATCAATCACCACGGCCCGCAAAGGGGGCTGCGTCCATTGAGATCCAGGCGCACAAGGAGGCACATGCCACGGATGTCCGTACGCTCAAGAAGGAGCACCAAAGTGCCCTGAAGGAGGCAATTTTTGAGCAGCGCAGCAAGTAGCAGGAGGCCACTGGCCCTTTGCAGGAAGCGCTCGAGCACGCCAAGCAGACTGCTGCACAGGCCCAGGTGGAGGTTTCAGACCTCAAGGTGCAAGTCAACCAAGAGAAGGCGCTGCGGGTGGAGCTCGAATGCCGGCTGGCCCGGGGACGGAGCTAGACCGACATCCTTAAAACGCTACTCGAGGCATAGAAGGAGATGATAGCACCGTGGCGAGAGCTGTATTAGTCTATGGCAGCGAAGGGCAGTTCGACCCAATCCCAGTCGCAGTCCGAATAAGGCCAATCCACTCCACCGCAAGGTTGTCCCTTTTGGGTATTTTCAGCATTGGCACTGTCCCCTTTCCGGCAGAAACACTTTGCCCTCACCCCCTTTCTGGCGGTCCTGGTAGGCTCTTTACGATATATGAAGTTGACCAACCCTCTCCCTGTACCTGGGGGGGGGGGGTGTCAATGCACGGGTCCTAGTATAAATGAGTCGCACCAAGTGTGCAACAATTTCAATTTGTGGGCCTCATTTTAATTTGTATCACTCGGTCAACATGACTTCGCTCCCCTGTGTGAGCCTAATATTCATTTATTTCCTTTTGTCGCAGACGTGGCTTGATGGCTAGTTGACGGCAGAATCGTTGTGCCACGGTGCTAAGTTTTTCTCCAAGACCATAGAAGCAATATAAATTGAATCGTTGTCCTGAGTTACAATCTGCAGGGTGAAGCAGAGGATTATAATGTCACAGTCGATGCGCCATGCAATGGAATGTCCGTAGCACCGATGCCTGGCGTGATCACAACGTAGGAGGGGTGTATGCCACCGTAATGCAGGGCCGGGGGGGGGGGGGGGGGGCGAAGGTGTGGTTGTGCTACATGAGCCAAGAACGAAGGTGATGGGATAGCACGACAGGAAACCGAGACATGGTATACGACAAGGGGTCTATCTCTAGACAGGCTACTGGGATAGGTACTAAGACAAGGGGTCTGTCCAGCGACAAACCCCCCGTCGTTGGACCTTTCTTGTCAACCTGTCAAGGGACAGCTCCTGTCATGAAACCCGTCTCTGTGAGCTGTCTTGAACCCGGTTCGTGAGAATGACTATGGGTGTGGTTGACGGCTGCATTGTGTTGCATTGTTTGTTGACAAGAAAATGGCCTTTGGAAGCTTGTCCGAGATTATTGACACCCTGTGCTCCAGTGTGGCGAAGCTCCACTTGGCACCTAGTCGGACTTTGTCCAACCGATGGCGCCATGAGCGCTTGTGCATGCCGGAGAAAGCCGCTGCGGCGATTCTCCGGGAATCCACCCGGATCATTACCGACACCAAGGGGTACCACACCCTGCGGCTAGACGGACAGTTTGAGGACCGCGATGAGCGTGAGGAGGAGGTTGTTTTGTTGGTGGGCCAGTTCCGAAGGATGAAAATTTCTGTCCGTAATTTGGACAAACTCCCAAGGACATGTAGGAGGTCCACCCTACGACGGGTACACCAAGCCCTCACCCCTACCGGTTGATACCGGTGGTGTTCAAGCCCAGTGTGGGACGGGCTCGTTGCGGGGCCCTCTTCAACCTCCGGGACGTGGTGGGGCAGCGTGTGAAGTTGCACTACACGCAACAACCCCAAGGCCGCGTACCTCCAAAGTTTCGTATTGTCTTTTGTGTGGATGCCACCCCTTTTTGGAAGGCAAGTGCCACACGTGGGGACGTGTCATCGACGGAGCGGGGAGGCCTAGTATGTTGTCCATGTGGTTTACGTTTGATGGATCGGATGATGCCGACCCCTTGCGCCCAACCGACAAGTTGGGGCAACTAGATGCCCAGGTGGCGGAGCTACAACGCAACGGGAGTGCCACCCCCACCGTGACCGTTGAGGTGGAATGTTTCTTAACGGGAGACGGGAAAGGGATGTGCGCCGGGCACACCAAACTGAAATGCCGTTGTTGGCATTGTGACCTCGCATTCGAGGACTTTGGAGGCGACAGCCTCCGTCCCAGTGATTTTCTAATTTCCATCCGAATGGGGGGCTTTCGTCTGCTCCATACCCCCGACACATCGTGTTGGAGACATGGTGCATTGCTGTTGTAGAATAGAAAATCCAATTTTCAAAAGGTTATGCTCGGATGGCCGGATTTCACAGGCCCGTGCCCTTCCCCCTTTGCTACGAAGTGTAGTGCAATCCGTGATGCAAGCAGCTACCCACATCCCGTCCGAAATCAGGGATGCACCGCGTCCCACAAAGGACGGTGCTTTTGATTTAGCGGGGGGAAGGTGGTTTGCCCGAGATCGGACCAAGCACGCAAAAGTCGTGCAGCTTATTCAACAACATGTGGGGCCTCAAGAGCGTGTGGCTATAGCCAGGACAAGCATCCCCCTGCATGCTGTCATCCACCGCATGCTCCCTAGTTTGTGGTATATGGAAAATTGTCGGTCAAACAAGATTGGTTTGACCAATAAGGAGGGGGAGTCGTATAGGCGGGCTGTGGAACAGTTTGCCATTGATTGGCGTGCGCTGCAGTGGCAACCCACAGTGTGGGTGCATTGGACATGTGTCCATTCTGGGTGGTTCGCGGCCGAGTACCGCAATTTATATATATTTTTCCAGCATCCCCACCGAAAGGCGGAATGTGGAGTTCAAGATGGTCATCCGCCATTCATTTCTAGGTTATGAAATATTGCGCCCATATTTTAGTGCACGGGCATTCACCCACGTGCTAGAGCTTGATGCTCTGGATGTGGGCTTGCAGATGTGGCATGCATTGCATGACACAAAGGACAAAAAGCGACGCATCGGAAGACAAAAGGCCTAAGGAGACAAATGAAATGAAATGTGCTGCTTTGCAACAGGGCTGTGGGACATGTGCCGAGACAGGTGGCTGTCGTAGGACAGTGGGTCGCGACAGGTGTCAAGACAAGGGGTTGTCGTGGAGACAAGCACTGTCTTGGGGCTGTCGTGGGTTTTTACGAAATGCGCACAGCGCGTGCACACATGGCGGCACCGGTGTCCATGGGGTCCCATTGGCATAGGAAACATGTTTTCGTACCTAAAAGTCATAGGATGTGAGGGGGTATGGTGGAGGAATACACCACTTTTTTGGGGGGGGGGGGTTGTCGGCCTCATCTTGTCTAGTTGCACCTCAAGGTGGACCTCTTTGCGCCACCCCCTACGGCTCCTGTGCCACAGAAGAAGGTGAAGGGAAAGAAGGCCTTGCCAAGTGCCCCCCCCCCCCCCCCCGAAGGTGAAGGGAAAGAAGGCCTTGCCAAGTGCCCCCCTCGAAGGCGAAGGGAAAGAAGGCCTTGCCAAGTGCACCCCCTGTCGACCCTCCCATTTCCAAAAGGCGTTCTTGAAGCACCATCCCGAGCGAGATAACCCCTTTGTGGGTGGGAGATTGGTTGATGGACAAGGATGTCGTGTGTTGGTTGAACCAAGAGGTCTGCCACAATGAAATCAATGAACCACGTGCCTGGACTCTGGCGGTTCCATATATCAACAGAGTGTCCAGGTGCATGCAAAGAGTTGAATCCGGCATAGGACTGGACAACATGACTTGGTGCCGACGCCACATTTTTGTGGTTAATTCCGATGACAAGGAAGGGTTGCACTAGTTTCTGTGTGCCTTCCATTATCGTGTCCGGTTGGAGCTTTTCACTATTTGGGTTTGGGAACCCCTAAGCTCCACTCATTTGATCCGTCCTTTCTTGTCAGCCTTGCAGAAGTCTTCGCAAACCACCAAGCACCGCGCCTTGGGATTCCAAACAGACGGTTGGTCTTGTGGTTTTCAAAGCTTGAACACCGCGAAGCTGGTGGTGGAGCACCGGGGTACTTTTTCCGATGTACCCCTCGTCCCAATGGGTGCCGGTTTTGTGGACTATGTGCTCCATATTGTTAAAGCTGATCGTGCCGTGCGGGTCGTTGAAGCGCCCGGTGATGATGTGGAGGGCGTGACCGAGCTTCCTGGCCCTCCTGAGCCCCCCCCAAGCACCCAAGTTGAGGTGCACTTTCGGCCATCGAAGAGAGTGTTCAGGCCACCCCCACTCTAGTCGAAGGCAAGGAGGCCTCCGCCGAGCAGAGCGTGGAAAGCCCGGAGGCTAGGCCGCAACCTTCCATGGCCACTCCCACAAAGGAGGACGCCCTTCCCAAGGTCCTCATCCGTGGAGAGTGGCGCAAGGTGCTGAATGGCTACCTAGCAGATGCATTTGGCCAGCTGGAGCGTGACCAGGTTTTCATCAATGATCTGTCTAGTAGCAGAGTTGCGCGCCGCTTGTAAGTTTAACCCCAATCCTGGTGCACAGCCCAAGTCCAATGACACAAAAACGGACTTGATCTACAAGCTTGCATTCCGCAACTACGTGTAGTTGGTGCATGTTTTGTGGGCTGTATTTTCCTCCGCCCGTTTGGTGTACCAATGGTGGAGCGTATAAGATTGCTATTATATTGGCCCCATCCCATACCAGTGCCTTGGTGGCCTATAATGGTGGCACTAGCATTGGCCATGGCCCTGTCAGGACTCTTTTTCTTGAGCTTGATTTTGTTTCCGGTGGTGGCTCACTGGATGTTGGCCATGGCCCTGTCAGGTCTCTTTTCTTGAGCCTGATTTTGTGTCTCGTGCCCATGACACCTTGTGAAACTATGTTATATTGGCCCCACACCAGTGCCTTGGTGGCCTACAATGGTGGCACTAGCGTTGGCCATGGCCCTGTCAGGACTCTTTTTCTTGAGCCTGATTTTGTTCCCAGTGTTGGCACAATGGATGTTGGCCATGGCCCTGTCAGGACTCTTTTCTTGGGCCTGATTTTGTGTCTAGTGCCAATGACTCCATGTGAAACTGTGTTATATTGGCCGAGTCCCAACTAATTGGTGGTCACGCAGAGTACTATGTGCTTTGTGGACTCGGCGTCCCATCGTTAAGGTCGCTATGGGGTGCCGTACGGAACCGGCAGCTGTACATATTGCGCATGTATTGCAAAGGTTGCATTTCTTTCAATTTTTCAATTTTTTTTATAATTTACACAACTTACCGCAAAAAAAAAATTACACGCCCTTACCACAAAAAATAATCAATTTTTTTTATAATTCACACGACTTACCGCAAAAAAAAATTATACGCATTTACCGCAAAAAAAAATGACACGACTAGACGATTTTTTTGTACACGACTTACATTTTTCACTGTTGGTGTTGTCGTTGATGATGATGATGTTGTTGTTGTTGTCAACGCGATGGTTGCTCTCATTGTCATCCTTGCCATTGTCATTGTCTAGTTACCCCTCGTAATCCTTACAGGCCCCACAGAGAACACGCTAAAGACGTGGCAGGTGGTCTTCGCGCTGCTCAAAAAAGAACAGGAGGTCGGCGTCCTGGACGTAGACATCCACACGCCCTCGGCCGTTGGCGCGTTCACCGCCGGGTACATCGATAAAGATCATGAGCTGTGTGTCGGACTGCAGACAGACGCGCCACTCAAGCGATCCATAAAGCCAAAGGGTGGGTGGCGAGGCGTCGAGGGTGCGCTGAAGGCGTATGGCTTCGACTACGACCCTGCGGTCAAGGAGGTCGTGCCTCAGCCTCAGATTTGTGTCCCTCTTCACGGTGTACCATGTTGTCTGAGACACAACGTTCCGCACTAGGCGGTGAGTGTGCGAGAGCAGAAACAGTTCCCATTCCTCCGTCGGTGGTTGCGGCTTGATTTTTTGCAAAGGCAACTGTGGGGACGGTGTTCAACCTCCAGAAAAGTGGGAACAATGGGACGATGAAAATTTGGTATTGCGACCCAGTTCCCCCCATTTTCTCCCCTGTTTCCCCCACTCTGCACGTTGTTCCTACACAAACCTGGATTCACTTTCCATCCAGGTTTGTTGATGCTTCCCCATATCCCCCCCCCCCTTCCCCCCATCCCCCCCCCGATTTCCCCCCCCACTTCCCCCCAGTTCGCCCCATTTCTCCTCATTACCCCCCATGCCCCCGAGTTCCCCCCATTGCCCCCCCATTTCCCCCATCCCACCCATTTCCCCCCATTTCCCAACCCTTATCAGAACAATGGTGCAGGTAGTTGGCTCACTTAGTTCGGAAACAGCAGCTGGATGACCCTGCCCACAGCCAATCAGCTCAGCCTGTTCCAAGGACCATTTATACAGTTCAATACTTCAACCAGAGACGGTATGGGCTGAGGTCTGGCCCGACATGTGAGCGCCCCCTCCCCCCCCCCTCCGTGGTCTGGTCCTGACGGCTCCGTTAGGCGGCATCGCGTCTGTCGGGGTAGCGGTACACAGCACCTGGTGGCCTACCGTGCTGTGCTGTGCTTACGTGGCGGCTGTGGGATGTGTGCGTAGTCATTATGTCATGAGTGGCTGCGTTGTGGCTGTTATCTTCAAAAGACTGTTCCCGACAGTAAATGCGCTGGAAATGACGGAAACAACACCCCCGTTGCACTGCCAACGGGGGGTGCGCACCGTGAGAAGACCAGCAAAAACGCAATGCATCATCCAGGCCCAGACAGCCATGTCTACCACGCCTATTGGCGGCAATAGTGAATAGGCAATTTGGGGCCAATGGCGCCAGGAAAATTGTTTTGGCCTTTGGTGTAAAGGTCAGAAAATTGGGTTCACCTCATGTCTCTTTTCCCAAAATGCTCGGATTTGAATGTTGAGGTCAAATATTTCATTTACCCCACTAGGGGGGCCCTTGGCCTGGGGTCATGGAGCTGTATGCATGCTTCCCCACCATGAGGCCCCCGCACGATGGGGACGTGGGGACTTCAAGGTAGGACTTCAAGGGTGAAGTGGTTCAAGTTGAAGTGGTTGACGTTGCCATGTGTCTTACACTGGTTGCCTTTGCTGGTTCAACTGTGTGTCTGCCGGAATGCCATAATTTGTTTTTCATTTGCGGTGAAATGGTAAAAGAAGATTCAAAAAGCCCGGAATGAAACGGGGACCTTAAAAATGCCCCCAAAATGAACGAGGAATGCCATAATTTGTTTTTCATTTGCGGTGAAATGGTAAAAGAAGATTCAAAAAGCCCGGAATGAAACGGGGACCTTAAAAATGCCCCCAAAATGAACGAGGGAAAAGGTGGAAAATGGCGTTGCATCCATGAAGTGGATGGCGCCACGGAGCCAAACGAGAAGATGCACTCAAATTTTTGCATCTGAGAAATCTAATCTCTGTTAATTTTTTTCCCCTACACTTTAGTTGTCGGAAGCCAGCACCAGTTGGTGCAATGCCATGCCCTTAATTGCATGTTGTGCAGCATGTGTTGGTTCGAGTTTGCCTGAGTCACACCTTTTGGGCGACTGAGTTATGACTCAGTCACCAGTCACGATCGCCCATGACTGACTCCAGTCAGTCATCAGTCATCGATTTTTCGGCTAAATCAAGTCTCAGTCACCACTTGACTCAGTCAACTCAGCACTGGCATAACGCGGACAAAATTTGCCCCCCCCCCCCCCGTCCGGACCCCCTGCCCACATTTCAGGGCTTGGCGTCCGGAACTGAACTGAAACACCCCCTGTGGACCCAGTCAAAGTCACCCTCTGGCTGGGAACCGGCCAAGCTACAACGGGGCTTCGGCTCGAGCAATGCCGCGACATGCATCATGGCCCCCCTACAGGCGTCAGGCACCCGGTGCTGTTGGTCGGCGGACCAAAGGCCGAAAAATGGGTGGACAGTAGGCGGCGAAGGCCGTGCGGCTGGAGCCCCACAGCGGACAGTGCACCCCGGCCTCTTTTAGGCTGCTTGGTGGCACCTGACAATTTTCAAAAACTTGACCTTTTCCAAAACCCTTTTGTCGCCTCTGGCATGGGTTTGGGTGATCGTTTGGTGACAATGCAGGTACTTGAGCATCCATGGGGACCCATGTAGTCGCCGCCAGGCCCATGTAGCCCGGGCCGTGGGCCCCCCGAAAGCCCTGGAATTGCTGTCTGTTCGGTTGTTTAGCCAAAATCCTTTTGCGTATTTGGCCGCTGTCCGTCGATTTAGCCCAAGTCCTGAATAGCTTTTGTCTTGTACATGGGCCCCCTAACCAACGGTGGAGGCCTTAGGGCCACACTCCAGGTACCCCCGGTCAGCTCCCCTATGGGCCCTTACTGCACCCGCCCCCCCCCCCGCTCTCCGCCGTAGGTCTTCTCCAAGCAAGTCCGCACCCACAACACTGCCGTGTTCTCCATGTACACGGAGGCCATGCGGGCGTGCCGCAGCAGCCACCTCCTGACCGGGCTGCCAGACGCGTACGCCCGGGGCCGCATCATCGGCGACTACCGCCGCGTGGCCCTGTACGGCGTTGACTTCCTGGTCAAGTGCAAGCAGGAGGACTACCGCTTCTTCTCCGGGCGCTCCGATGCCGAGACGCTCCGCCTGCGGGAGGAGCTCAGCGTGCAGGTGTGTGACAGGGGGGGGTGGGCGGCCCTGCGGCACAGTCTGACTGCCGTCACTGCCGTGTCTGCCTTGTCTGCTTCATCACACCAACCCCCCGGCCGGGGGGGGGGGGGGGGCTTTCGGCTGGGGAAAGTTTCGGCGGGAACTTTCGTTTTTCAGAATGCCGCCAACATTTTCTCCCCGAAAGTTCTTGCGCAAACCGGGCCATTTCTTGCTCCCTGGGTCGGCAGCTAACATTTTTCTTCTGCAGGGAGGTACTGGTGCCCGTGTATTGCAGGTCAGGATCAGCCTTGCTGCCCACGAATTCTTTTTGTGTATCCTGCGCACCCCCACGGAATGATTTTGTGTCACCAGTTCGTATCCCCAAAGATTGCTTTGTGTATCCGCTGGTATCCCGAGGACTGTGGTTCCCGCAGCGGGACACAAGGCACCAAAATTTGCGGTTGCCCTCCCCCCGCCCCTCCCGAGGGCCAAATGGGCTAGAAAACACATGAGGGGCAATCTGCTTTTTTCATGCATGCATCTAGGTACAAAGGGACTGGGTTGGTCGGCCGACATGAAGTTCTGACCCCCCCCCCCCCCCACACACGCCGGCCCAGGGCGGGAACAACCTGCCCCAACCCCGGACCTTTTTAATGTGGCAACACGCCACAGCTTTTGTCAAGTCCTTGCATGAGCCAAATGCAGTGCCCGCACTGTCCAGGACACATATGCGAGCTTGGGCAAGAGTCAGTGGCATAGAGTTGGACCACAGGTTTTTGCCTTGGCTGCAGCTGGGGCCCGTCCCGTGGAAGACATACCCCTTCCTGGGGATGTCCTGCAAAGCATTCTCTCTCGTGAAGCGACACCGGCGGCGGTGCCCCCCCCCCCCCCCCACATGAACTCCTGCCGCAGATGGCGGCGTGGCACTCCACGCTATTTCGGGACACCCACAAAAACACGTGTTACAGCCCCTCCCTGATCAGGGGGGGGTCACCACGGTCAGCAAGCTACAGGACGCCATGGCACAAAAAGAGTGCATGCCACGCACATGGAACCGGGTGTACACGCTGGGGTTCATGCAGCTGGCCCAGCCAGCGGGGCAGTCAAAACAAGCGCCACCGCGGGAGGCAAGCCCAATGTTTTGGATGGAGTGGAACACGCAGAAAAAGCTGAGGTACCTGTTTTCACTGACACCAGAACCACCACGACAGGGAGCAGGTGTGTGGAAAGCCTGGGACAAGCTGTCCATACCCCCAAAAGACAAACTGTTTGTGCAGAAGGCACTGTGGAAAAAACTGGCGGTGGGGGAGTGGCTACCCAATTGGCAACCAAGGGAAACTCGATGCCCCCTGGATGGTCAACTGGAAACCAGTGAGCACGCCACGTGCGCGTGCAAATACATCACCGTGGCGGCACACATAGCTGTGCAGTGTATGGCAGGGGTGGATATAATAGTGACGACATTACCAGGGTGGGGGGGGGGGGCGTTGAGCCGGGAGGCAGTGATGATGGAATGACGATTACGATTTGCTCCTTTTTCGCTTTACAGGTTGCCTCCAGCTCAAGTTCCAGCTCAGACAGCTCCAGCTCAGGCAGTGCAGACACAGATGTTTCGGAATCGCAAGCCATTTTGGCAAAATGTGTCAAGAACTAATTGCACTCTGTGGACTGTCTTCATGGGATACATAAAGCACTGTGCAGTGTACTGTCTTCTGTCAATGTTGGCAGATTGGCTCAGTAGTACAGTGGTATATGTTCAGTCATAAACTTTGCGGGTCCTGGGTTCAAACCCAGGATGGCACATGACCCTGGCACTTTTTTTTGCCATCACACCTGTTGTCAAACTGCTGGCAAAACTGCCGTTCAGTCACGCGGGTAAATTGTAATCGTAATCGTCATCGGGGGTGGGGGGCTGGGGGACCCCCCCCCCCAACTATATCCACCCCTGGTGTATGGGGCCGGCTGAGACACCCAACGGCCCCTCCACAGATGTCAAAACCTTGCTCTGGGACAGCCCGGAGTTATCACTCACCACCCCCCTGGCATGGTGCTCTGGACAGTGGTCAGGGTATCGTGGTTAGTGAGATGTGCCTCCAAACTGAGCCAGCAACCGTGGTCCCCACACTGGGACTACTTTGTAAATAGGTGAATTAAGGTGGTACAGAGACCGAAAGAGCTGCCTGTATGCATCCTGCCCAAGGCAGAGGTGTCACTACACCAGGTCCAGGCACTGACCTCCATGCAGGAAACCTCGGTCCCGCAGCACCCACGAGTCATAGTGTCCGCCACCCGCACCCCCCGAACCTGTGGTGCCCGCCCAGGATGCGAAAGAAAAAATTCGACCAAGCAGAGGAAGTCCGGGCGGAGCATGCCAAGGTGACACAGGTGTACAAGCAACAAGGTTGGACCATCGTGTACCCGGAGGGGTCGTTAGAGGACCACCCGGTAGTGGGGAGGGTGGGGGGCTACGGAGTGTATTTTGTTGACAACCGTGACACGGCAACATATATCCCTCTGGATGAAGAGCAAACAAACATCAGGGGGGAGCTGCGAGCATCGCTCCAAGCCCTGGAGGGCACTAAGCCAGATGCACACATGTTGGTAAGCCTGAACTGCCTGCTGATTGTCAATGGCAGGTTAGGGTGGGCACAAAAATGGCGCCGCCACGGGTGGGCAAAGGGCCAGTCCAACAGAGGGACCTGTGGGAATCACTGCTGCAGCTCACTCTGCAGCTCACTGCATCACTAGGAAAAAGGGTGAAGTGGCTCCACACCCCTTCACACATCGAGATACCGGGGATTACCGGGGCGGACCACCTGGCAGATGTGGGGCACCGACAATTGCCACACCTCTTCGGCCAAATATCAGTGTACCCCGGACGGCGCGCGGAGCCAAAGGCGGTAAAATCCGACGAGGAATGGGATGAGGGGTGGGAGGGCTGGGAACCGGAGGAGGAACTAGAAGCCCCGGAGGCCTCCGGACCCCCGAGTGAGGACCCGATGCAACGCACCCCACAGCGACAAGTGAGAGGGGCAGATAAGGGAGGGTGGGGCAAGCACCCCCCAGCCCTCCGCCCTATGGGATATCGAGGTGTGCACTCCAGTGCAAATCCCAAAGCGCCAGCGGACACACACCCCGCTACACATGACGCCACAACGATCTCGGTGGCCAACGCCAGCAACCCCGACCGCAGTGGCAACGCCCTATTTGGTGGGTAACCGCAACACATTCCGCATGCCACAGGGAGTGTCACCGATGCCCCGCGGGTCTCCCAAAGGCTGCCGGAGTCCCTTAATTTGGTACTAATGGACGAAAAGGGGGGGGGGGCAAAGCGCCGAGGCCTCCCTCTGATTGGAGGAACTCCAGGTCTCAGCTGCCACCACAGTAACGTGCAGCACCGAGGGACCGCGATGTGCCACGCCGTGACTTGCAGCTGATGGCAACGGAGGAGTCCGGCCGGTTTAGCAACCGCCTCGACCAACCTCCCAGCAAAGAAACACGGCTCCCACTCCCCTGCATGTTGTATGTACTTGACCCCGAACCAAAGCCTGAACCCAGCGGGTTTGTCAAGCTGAGGACCAAGCGATAGCCGGAGCCGGGGAGGGCCCAATGGGGGCCAGCTCACAGAGCACCTGGTAACAGGGTGACCTCTGACTTGCATGCACGCTCAATCCGGTAGATTCCAAACGATTGCAACCCCAACCATTAAGGGAGGGACAGGGCTGGAACACGCCAAAGAACCTGAATGCGCTGGAAGCGCCATCGAAGACAGTGGGCAATGAAACCTGCGGGGCAGGCACAGCTGAAGCCTAATGCGGACATTGCAACCTGACTATTGATGCCCCCCCACAGTTGTGCCCCCCTCGCATGCAGTACGGTGTTAGATAGGGACTATGTCCCTTCCGAACCCACCCTCTTGTCTGTTGACGGATGGTAATTGTATCAATCAAATTATTGCGTTTGGAAACTTGGATGTTTAATTGCCCGAGGCTGAGACGGGGGGGGGTTCCTGAGAAACGGGATATCATGAGGCGGTTTGCGACCCCCTCCCCCTTTTTTCTTGAAATTGCTCCGTGGGGGACCTTTAAGGCCATTTTACGGCACAAACCCCATTTTTTTATAATGCCCATGGTGGCGCAGTGCTTCATCTCTGGTTAGGATCCTGCCAAAATCCTAGGGGAATGCCGTGAGTGGCCAGGGAGCGGTCGAATTTGACGTGCCCTGTGCGGAACTGTTCAGTTTCCCCGCGCACCCCCCCCTCCCAAATCTGCTTTGATCGATTACGACGGTCCATCCATGATAGCTTGCAGCACCTGGGATGGCTATGGCAAGCTCCGCTACCCATGGGGGCACATGGGAGGCTGAAGGCAAAAGTGGAGATACACAAAGGGGGGAGGCAAAGCGAAAACGCAAACAAAATGCAATGCCAGGAATCGCCATCAAAGAAGGCAAAGAAACAGTCACCGGCGGAATATGCAAGTTAGGAGGTTGAAGCAGCGGCAGGGGATGGATGGAGGCTGGAGTATATTAACGGGTGATCTAAGCTGCTTTGGAAGGGACGAAAACACAGGGCGGGGGGTACAGGCATTTCTTCTCAAGAGGATGCTCAATGTGGGGCAGTTAGTATGTCGGAGCCACTCCCGCCACGACTGCGGCAAACGAACAATGCGGCGGAGCTGTGGGGGACAACGGCAAGACGGCAGACACAACAAGATGTTGGACACCTGACACACCAAGACATAGTGACACAAAACGTTTCATCATTGCCAATAGATTGGGGTTTGCTGATACATTGGGTCCACCTCTGCCTCCACGTCCAACGCCACCTTTGCCGCCGCCTCCACCTCCACCTTGACCTGCCCCTCCAGGTACTCAAACGGGTGCCGGGGGACAAACTCGCAATACTGTCCGATTCGGGGTACCTAATCTGTGGTGCCCAAGGACAAGTACACCTTTGGAATGAAATGCCATGGATTGGAAAGGTAACATCCCCATGTTGGAAGAGCTCATTGCAAAAATTGAGAAACCAAGGAATGGGTATATGTGCCGGGACATGCGGACTTTGAAGGTAACGACAAAGCACATCACCTGGCCGTGAGTGCACTATGGGCACTACCACGCTCATCATTCTCACAACAGCCGGAAGAGGGGGAGCTGGTGGCACAGAGCCTCATGACAGACCCCACCACAGCCCCACCCCCGGAGTGTGCGCCTATGGCGCTAGATACCCATGTGACGGGTACCACGGAGGATCCTGGGCCCCTCACAAATGCACCCGAGCCCCTCACAAATGAACATCATTGGTTGATGATCCGTGGTCCATCTAGTTCTCCATGGGCTTGGTGGAGATGAGCGACCGGCACTCAGAGGGGGAGGGGGGGGTCTCCCAGAGGCACATGGCTACAGGCTGCCCCTACATGCAAGCTCGGATACAGACTCAAGGGAAAGCAAGCCGCAGGGGTGGCTCACGGAGTCGGAGTCTAGGTTCAGCAGGGATGTAAGTGACACAAACAAAAGGAGACGAGACGACCCCCCCTCCCCCATCGGATGAATGGAGACAGCCCAATCTAGCCCATGCTACGAACCCCCGCGCTTCACTTGGGCACCATCCACAAGTACCAAGAGTGACACAATGATCCCAGAAAAGGTGACGGACCCCCCCCAAGACCCCGCCACGAGGCATAGAATGGGTAGCACAGTGGCACAGCACCAAACATCGATTCTTCGGACGGAGGTTCGAAACCCCAGGATGGTTGGGGTACGCCAAACGTCCCCATTAGCAATGCCTTGGGACTGATGGGGAGGGGATGCACAAGAACAATCACATCGTCGTAGTGCTATAGTGGACAAACACCCAGCCTTCGGTTTACTCGGGGTAGGTTTGAACCCCAGGGGCTCGTAGTGGATTGGTTAAGTGTTATGGTCCATACATATTTCGCTTCCATCGGGCGCTTTTTGACCTGTCGCTATGACTACCCCTGCGCTTGTGCCCTCTGATCAGTATGGGTTACCGCTATCTGTCAGCGCCCTTCTGGATGTTCCCTGCTTGTAACATCGGTCATGGTATACCCCAACCAGCTACCGCTTTGCGGGAACAAACAATAGAAGCAATAGCAGCAAACAGGGCCTCACATCTCAAGGGGACATGGTACAGGGAGAGAGCATAACTAAAATGCACCGGGCACACGCGCCGCGATGCCCTCCAGGTTGGAGGTCAGGCCCGCCTCCCGTGGATGCGATGGGGCTAGCCCTTCGGTGCCCGGAGCGAACGGAGTTCGAGCCCCAGAGCGGTGAAATGATAATGCAAGGGGGTGGTCCAAGAAACGGTTACACAGGTCAGGACGATATAGCATACCGGAAAACCACCATGCACACACGCCACAAGACGCGAGTTCGAGCCCTGGGCGGCTCGCCATGGAGCCGTTGCTTTACCTTTTGATGTTGGGAAATTGGGGGTGGCCCCTGCATGGCACGCCTTACCGGCACCAAGGCAGGGGCTGACCCAGGTTAGAGTTAGGGTTAGGGTTACCGAGCTGACCCAAACAGGCCAGGAAACATTCAATAGACGTCAACCACAGTGATCTCAAGGCAACATTCGGCCCTCGTCTGGGGTATGCTGCAGTGCAGCACATCAAACAATGAACTGAAGTTTGTGGCTATGACCATATGCCTGTAACAGGGGGGTATATGAGAGCTCTGTATCTGTTCCTTTATGGCCCCCTCGCAAATCCCCCTCCTTGTTTCAAATTTTGGTCTGGAGAAGGTTTCAATCATGGTATCCAAACTCTGAGAACCCCCCGGACTAAGACGAGGTGAAGCAATTTGTGTACCCTCCCTTCCCCCGGCACCCAATATCCCACTACTGTGATACCCCAAACAGGGTTAAAAAATGCTTCACAAATGTTGTCTACTCAGTGCGGGTGTGGCAATATCCACCGAAAAAAGATCGGTTCCGGCAATTTAAGGAGCGAACAATGGTTCGTGCACTACACCGGGAATGCATACATACGCACAGGGAGCCGTGTAGGGAGGCCATCCGACCGGGGCCTATGGGTCCACTCAATGGCTATTTTTGGCGTACATGCCAATTTTTCTACTTTTTTTGCCTTCGTGTATTTTTTCACACTATTGGACCATTGGGTGCTGGGGGGGGGGGGCTGGTGCTCCTCCTCCTCAATTCACTTCACCTCCCCTCCCCTCCCCTCCCCTCCCCTCCCCTCCCCTCCCCTCCCCTCCCCTCCCCTCGCCTCACGTCATGTCACCTCACCTCACCTCACCTAACGTCACGTCACCTCACCTTACCTGACCTCGCCTCACGTCATGTCACCTCACCTCACCTCACCTCACCTCACCTCACCTCACCTCACCTCACCTCACCTCACCTCACCTCACCTCACCTCACCTCACCTCACCTCACCTCACCCCACCTGGATCTGGATCTGGATCTGGATTTGGTGGTTGCCGTTTATAGGGCAACAGCCACCCCACCCTAGGGCGTGTTTGATGTATACCCGCGAAGCATGTGTGAGTCCTGCCCATTGCTTCTACCAACAATCAGATCCGGAGACAGATTCAGTGAATGGCAGAGCGGTGCAGCTGCTTTTTTCAGCTGCCTATGCTGGATCGCTTTCTGTGTTTACCTTTCCCGGTCCATCTCCCCGTGGCACCCTAAGGACGTGCCTGCCATGAGCTTAGTTCCCCGCTGAGCAAAGGCCTCACCACCATCTTTTAGATGTCTCAGTGGCTCACGAAAACTCATTCCGGATCCTGATCAGACTAAGCCGTGGGCACCATCCAATGGATGTCCTGATCACTCACCAAAGGGATGGGGATGCTGAGCCCAGCACACAGTCCCCACCTATTTATCTTCGGTCGCCCCGTCGCGAGCACGCCGTGCGCTCTAGGTGCTGACTCGAGGTATGTATGTGTGAAGAGAGTATGGGGGGGGGGGGGGCTGGCAAAGTCAATAGCGCTTCGGACTTTGCCAGGGGTTATTCTTGCATTAGTGCATTTCTTAGCAGGCCGAAACTCAGACCTTCTGGTCCTGCAGACGCCCTGTAGGCTCAGTGCTCGCGGTCCGCCCCTAGTCAATGGCGCCCCTTGGCCCTCTCTCCACGGCTCAGCCTTATGTTCCCTAACTTCTGGCTCGCCCCATGCTTGGTGTGGCGCTTTTGTTGCGCTCTTTTGCGATCGTGCGCCAACCAAGCCTAGCTTTCTCATGCCACCCCTAGCACTGCCCCCATAATCTTCCACACCGCTGGCAGTCCAGTCTATGGTGGTGCATGAATCCCAAATTGCCATTGCCCCGCCTTGCTCTTGCTCCCATGATGTCCCCTTTGCATTGGCCCGGCCCTGAAACACACACCAATGGAGAGCAAGACGTATGGAAGGTGGGAAGTGGGTTGGGTGGATTGGGACTCACATAATGCTTGTGTTATTGTACCGCCCCTAGCGAGGGATTCACCTCCCCTCCCCTCCCCTCCCCTCCCCCAACCTCCCCTCACCCCACCTCACCTCATCTCACCTCACCTCCCCTCACCTTACCTCACCTGACCTCACCTCACCTCACCTCTGGTGACTTGGCACCAGTCTAAAAACCCTCAGGATGCTAGGTGTAGGACGGATTGCCTGCACACACTGCCACGCTCGAAGCCAGTCGTGATACGTCGTGTTTGTCGTGCCACCACGTGACTCATCTCTTGCCATCGTGGCCTCCTTCTCCGATTTAGCTCCACCCGTATGGTGCACTCTGTCTCTCTCTCTTCTCCCGTGTATCCAAGGGCTGAGTGCCGCGCCCCAGGTGCGTCCCTCCCCCTTGCTAGCCCCCTCCTACTCATAGTGGACGCTGCGTCCTACAATCAGCTCTGGCAAGACGTTGACCCGCCGTGGCAGTCTTCCAGGCCGCTACGCGGAGAGTCGCGACGGGGACTGCATTCGACCTATCCGCCGCTCTATGTGACGCCTCGTGCAGGGGTAGGTGAACCGTTTACCGCGTTGTCCCGCCATGGGGTCCTGCTCGCCTATGCACCCCATGGGTTGTAGCCCCGCGCGTCAGCGCGGCGCTCCCCTCGCACCCCCGTCCTCGTGAGCCCTGGGACCCCCATCCGCCAGCCCACTCCGCCAGTTGCTCTGCGCTCTCGCGCCATGATCTTTGTTTCGTCACACCATGGCCACGCTCGTGGCACCCTATGTTTTTCTTCGGCACCTAGCCCGATGGGTGCTACTGCTATTGCTCGTGTTCCTCCCGTAGCCTCTGTGCCCCTATATGCTACCCCCTCCCAACGCCTCGCGGCCACAGGCCACCCGCTCCCTTTTCGTCGCAGCAAACCATGTCCGACCGCTCAACGCCGTCCCAGGACTCCCCCTCTCCTGCCCCCGGCACCGGTCGAGGCGGCGCCCTTCGTCGGGGACCGTTCCCCCTGTTTCTGATGGATCCTATCCGACGACGCTGATCGCCTCCTACGGGAGCTGGACATGATGAAGGATGACGCGCTGGAGGCGGCGGAGGAGGCCATCCGGGCCCCCGACCCTGCCCTGGCCGACCTATGCGCTGCCCTACGGTGGACAACCGCGGACGGCGGTATCCAAGCTATCACCGCCGTGACAGGGGCATGGACGCCACCAGGGCTCCTGCTCACGGCCACCGTTACGGTCGCTACGGGCCCGTCGGACGTGAAAGTTATCGAACATGTCCCCCTATCGCTTGCGCAAGGCGGGCCGCTGCTCCAATACGCCTCCAAGGACCCCGACACCCTCACTGCCGCCCTGGTCACGCGGTGGAGCCCCGGGCACGCCCCCATCTCCGCGGCCCGCCTCCGCCATGTGGTGTTCCAGGGTCTCTACATGGCCCGCTAAAAGGCCCCAGCCATCCAAGCCAACGTTCCCCCAGAAATCCAAAGTCAGAAGGTCTCCCACAAGATTCACAAGCCCATCAGCCAGCTCCTGGCCCCCCACCTCAGGCCGTCATGGGACCGCCTTCGGACCCGCGAGGTGGTGGCGGCCTTTTGGGCGCTGCCCAATGACGTGCATGCAGTCCTGCAAGCAGCCCAGATCCCGACAGCGGAGCTCATCCCGCTGAAGTTCAGCCTCCTGGCATGGGCCTCCTCTATCTGCCTCTCTGGGCAGTACACGTCGGCCCGGGTAGCCAACCCCCCTCCCCTCGCCAACAAGGGCGTGTGGGCCCCTCACCGGCTGCGGCTGCTGCTGGAGTGCTGGGTCCTGCCGGTCCGCAGCGTGGAGCTGCTGCACCAGATCGAGCAAGCCGGGGAGCACTCGTGAGCCCCAGCCCCCACCATGGCCTTCCTGCAGGCTGGCATCCCAGACACCGCCAGCCCCCCTCCCCTCAGCCCGCCCAGCCACGCGCCCTACCTCGCCAAGGGCCAGCCAGCCCCCAGCGCCGTTGGGACCCTGTTTGCATCAGCTGCATTCACCCCGGCATCAGCGCTGTACCGATCCCAAGACAAGGCCGCCCGCGCGCGTTCAGATCAATCGCCCTCATCGCTGCCACCCGAGCAGCCAAGGCTCTCCTTCACCCTCCCCGAACCCGCCTCACAGATCAAGCCAGCTGCCGCCGACCCCACGTCGCCGGAGTCGCCTACCCCGACTGCCGGGTCGGCCCCCCCCAGCCCCTCGCAACCGGGGGAGCCCTTTGTGCCGGACCTGGACGTGTCGGCTTACTCAACCGACTACGCCCAGCTGCGTGACGGGTATGAGCCCCTGCAGCAGGAGCTGAACGTGGCACAAGGGGTCCTGGAGTACCTCAAGCGTGGCCTGGACATGATCCGCACCGAGCGGGACAACGCGCTGCAGCAAGTCCAGTGATCCGCCGCTGCACAGCGGCTGGCCGAGGCCGTTAGGCTACACAACTTCATCAGGGCCTTGTTCCCCCTCCTGTCCATTGCCACCCGGCTCCGCAGCCTCCAGTCCACGCCACCCGCGTTCGCCAGCGCCGTGCGCAGTGCGGTGCCAGCCTCGTTTGAGCTACCGCTGCCCGGCTCTCCACAGTTCGTTTCCGTCGTGCCCGTCATCCTCGCCGCTGCAGTCCTCAGCTCGCCCCAGGTGCCTGAACTCAAAGACCTGGCTGGCGTGCTCAGGCAGGCTGTGGCTACACCGAGCCCCATGACTACCCCGGAGGCCCCCGTGGAAGCACCCGAAATTTCGTTTGCCGACCCGGCCCCGGTTCCCATGCCCCGGGCGGCTGCCCCTCTCCGGGCCCCAGGCCCTCCTCTCCAGCCGCCGTCGCCCGCGCCCTCCCCCACCGACGTTGTGCTGGCCTCCCTCCTGGAGTGGATCCCCGAGATCCCACAGGCATGTGAAGACGAAGTTGCCCACGCCTTCCACCTCCAGCTGTTCCGCCACTACGGCGCGAGCGTCAGCTCCCTCCCGCAATCCCCGCTTCGGGATCCGTGGACCTGGGTCTGCAGGCATGCGCCCAGCCTGCCTGGCGTCGCAGACGTCCTGCGCACCTTCCTCGCCAGCCCTCCACCTGTCCAGCAAGTCGTGGACAGTCCAGCCGCCTCCCCAGCCGAAGCCGCAGCCGCCAACCAGGCAGAGGGCGCAACCAAGAAGAAGGGGTACACGCCCCAAAAAGTGGACACTCACATCTTCTCCAAGGCTCTCTGGGTGGGATGGCAGGAGGTGGACGACCCCCCGTCGGGGGAAGTGGACGCGGGGCTGCTGAGAGGCATCCTCCGCGACAAGTTTGGTGCCGGACTCTGGGCCATCTCGGACGCGAAGCTCAACCACAAGGCGAAGTTCACCATCGTTGGCGTCAAGCCCGTCGACTACGACAAGCGCATGAAGCTAACCCGGCAACCCACCGCCCGAGGCTAGAAAGTCTCTTGGGCGGAGTCCAAGAAGCAGCCCTACACCCCATGGGCTCCCGACCCTGACAGGGAATACCCCGCCCGCAAAGCCCACCATGGCGGACGAGGACCGAAGCACCGCCGCCAGCATTTCCCGCAGGAGCAAGCAGACCTCACGGCGACCTCGGACTCGGAAGGAGAACCAGAGGCCAAGCACCAGCGGCGGTACAGCCCGCGCCGCTGGGACAGGTCCCCGTCCCGCCGTTGTAGTCCTGGGCATCGCCATGATAGCCGGCCACCGAGGCGTCGCCGTGGCTACCGCGACGAGCGGTTGGACCCCCGTGACCACCCAAGCCGCCATGATCGCCATGCTGCAGCCCCCCTCCAACCCTACCTATACTCGGGGGGCCCGCGCGACCCCCGCGTGGCCATGGCACACAACCCTTACGCTCCCCCACCGTGGAGCCCCCCAGCCGACCCGCACCGCTACGAGCCATAATTCGGTCGGTATCCGAGGGGCCGCTAGAGCGGGCGCCGGCGGGGCGCCAACGAGGACATCCCTGACGCCGTCTTACAGCTGCGCCATTCCCACCTCGAGGGCGTCCCCCGGCTGAGGGACCTACACCTGGGTGCGTACACCCCCAGCTCCCCCCCCAGAGAATGGGGCTTGGTGCCAGTGCCGGCCCCGGGCACAGCCCAGTTCGTCCCGCCTCCTTACGCCCTCCACATGTGCATGCACCTGCCGGCAGGGGTACACTACTACCGGGCGTGCAGCGGGACGGACTCATGGCCCTGCGACACCCTTTCACTGGTGGGCGCCGTGCACTGCGTACAGGTATCTGGATCTCACGAGATACAGTTCTGCCGCAAAGGCATGCTCCCAAGTTCCCGCATCCTACCCGAACACCATCATGTTGTCCTTCCACCGTCCTTGCACAACCGCGTCTCTATCGCGGCCACTGGCCTCACCCAAGCCAGTGTCCTGGTGCTGGCGGCCACATATCACCTCCGACACCTGCGTAGGTTGGTCCGGGGCCTTCCTCGCGCCCTCCCTGCGGCCGTGGCCCGGAAACTGTCCCAGCACCCCCCAGGCCACCCACCTCTCCTCCGGTGCCCCTCCTCCCCACCGCCCGTCGTCCCGCCCGGACATCGTAACCCTAAACGTGCAGATGTCGCTGCGGCCCAAGCTACGTGCCTTGGACGTGCTGATACGCGAGTACCAGGACCCACTGACCCTGCACGTTCAAGAAGCTAATCCCCTAATCGTCCAAAGGGTGCACCCCCTCTACCACACCGTTCAGGCCCCCGCGAAAGTTGCCGGGGGGTGCGCCACGCCACTCTACAGCGCCCCGGACCTGACCGTCACCAACCACAGCGCCCACCCCTCACGGCGCGCGCTGGTCCCGCACTTCACCGTGGCGGGCGTGACCCACTGCCATGCCAACGTATATTTCCCGACCGATGGCGACCTTGACACCCTTCAGGAGATCCCGGACTGGGTGTACCCCTACCTCCTCCTCACACCGGCCAAGGTCGTTGTCCTGACGGGGGACTTGAACGCCAACTGCCGTTGGGTCCCACACCTCCCAGTGTCCCCCGCCCCGCTCTGCAACCTCGTCCTGCCCACACTGACGCGCCTAGGGTTACGCCGCTTGCACCCCCTTGCAGAGGCCACCACGTGGGTGACCCCGCAAGGCTTCGTAGGTGCCCTAGACCACACCTTCCTCCGGACCCCCTCGGAAGTTGCCCACACCACGGAGGTGCGCTCCGATTCCAATTTCCCGTCCGACCATGTGCCCGTGCTGACCACCCTCCTGGTTAGCGCGGAGATGCGCGATGGCAGAGTCCATTTCCTGAGGGACACGGTGTACCTGAACCGCCACCCAATACGATGCGCCACTGGCCAGGACTATGTCCGCGTCCTTTGCCGCCACGCCCTCCCCCACTTCTTCCACCCCGTCAACTCCAGGCGGTTGTTTTCTGGCACCAGGTCCGCATGTAGAGCGCTCCTAGCCCCCAGGCTAACGGCCCACTACCCCCTCGCCATGTTCGTCGCCAAGTGCCACGGGACGGTGAACTGGTTTACCAGTGTCCGCCCCCCCTCCTATGGAGCCATGCGTGTGCTGGACGCCATGGCCGCCTTGGCCTTGCGCGCCAGTGCTGGATGGGCCCTGTCGGCCTCTGCCCACTTCCTCCGTGAAATTCCCGAAGGGGGCGTTGGTGTCCCCCCAGCTCCAGTCGTTGGGTTGGCCAATTTCCTCAGCGTCTACATCGGACACCTGAACCACCCCAACCCCCTGGTCCGTCGGTCCACGCGCCACGAGCTCCTGACTGCCCTCTGGCGCTTCCACCCCTCGCAGCCCTGCCTCACCTCAGAGCTCAGGCTCCGGTGTGCTGCCCACCCCACGGACCACGACCTATTTGTCGCCCTCTGCCACCAGTGCGACATCTCCATCCATTTGCCCCCCACCGAGCATTTGCCGTCCCACGCTCCCCACGTGATGGCCCTATCATCCCCCGGGCTCGAGGTCCAGGACACCCACGCATGGATGATTGGGGGCCACCGGAGCGCGGAGGATGCACGCCGCGGGGGGTGGCCTCGGGTGTCCTCACGCCCCACCCCCCCTATCGGCACGCCCCCCCCCCCGAGTTGGCCGTTGCCACGCGGTGACTGCGGCCATTCCCACGTTCTCCTGGCTCCCCAAAAACTATGGCATCCTCCACAATGCGTCATGGTGCCCACGGACCCGGCGCTGTGGTGGGGCCGTGGCAGTATTCTGCCCCGTCACTCTCCAATACCAGGTATACCCTGTCACCATACCCCTACGGCTGGACAACGCCTACACGGCGGAGCTGTACACGGCGTGGGTGGCCCTTGCCGCCCGGGGCCCCTCGGCCGACCCGCCTTCGGGTTCCGGTCCAGCTCATGGCACTTTGCTGATTGCAAAGGATACATCAAGGCCCAAGAAGGGCGACGGGAACCAAACGACTCGCTGCAAGGGGACCTAATCCGCGAGTGCCGTGCTATGGCCAGTGGCCACGCTCCCCCCCACCACCTCTACTCCCACATCACCGGCACCTGGCTCGACACCCTACTGGACCAGGTTGATGCGGCGGCAGGGCAAGCCGCTGTCAACTGCCCGGCTACGGTGGGATGGCTCAGTCCCATGCACGATCCCCGCGTCTGCTTCTCACACGCAGGCCTCCAAGTCCACGACGCCCTCCCCCCCCACACGGCGCGCCCTGCTCGCCTCCCACCAAGCCTATGCCAAGACCCCCCCTCCTCAGCGCCACCCTGCCCTCGGTGAGTACACCACCGCCGTCGGTCATGGACTCCTCACGTGGGGGGACCACCTCACGGTCACCGGCGCCTTTCCGTGATCCCCCCCAGGGACACGCCCTGCCCCCTCTGTCTCCTACCCGCCCCTAGCGACCACGTCCTTTCTTGCCCACTCGACCCGCTCGTCCGCGCCCACTACCTTCGGTGGCTCGCAGCCCGGCTCTCTCAGAAGTGCCATGCCTGGTGCCACTGCACACCCACTACCTGGGGAATCCTCGTCCTCTCGGGCGACGAGCCCTTCCTGCTGGCCGTGGATGGCTCCAGAAATCGAGGGGGCCGCACTGAGTGTGGCAGTGGAGTGGCTGACCCTCACACAACTGCACCTCTGGCCCAGGGAGGAGTAATGGACGGGTGGCGGGCGGGGTGGGCCCGGCATGACGAGGAGGTGAGGTGAGATGAGGCGAGGCGAGGTGAGGTGACGTGAGGTGAGGTGAAGGGAAGTGAGGTGAGGGGAAGTGCGGTGAGGTGAGGTGGTACCGCACCGCGCTTGTACCGCACCGCAGCGCGCCTGTACCGGTACCGCGCTGCGCCTGTACCGGTAGCGCAGCGCGCTTGTACCGGTACCGCAACGCGGTTGTACCGGTACCGGTGAGGTGAGGTGAGGTGAGGTGAGGTGAGGTGAGGTGAGGTGAGGTGAGGTGAGGTGAGGTGAGGTGACATGAGTTGAGGTGAGGTGAGGTGAGGTGAGGTGAGGTGAGGTGAGGTGAGGTGACGTGAGGTGAGGTGAGGTGACGTGAGGTGAGGTGAGGTGACGTGAGGTGAGGTGAGGTGACGTGACGTGAGGTGAGGTGAGGTGAGGTGAGGTGAGGAGGAGGAGGAGGAGGAGGAGGAGGAGGAGGAGGAGGAGGAGCGCCTACCCGGGTCCCATGGACGCTGGGCCTTGGCGTCGTCCCCCGGGGGTCCCACGCAAACCAGCCGAGGGAGTCCTCCGTCTTACCTCCGCTAGAGCAAGACGAATCTCGCCGCACACCTGAGAACGCTCCTCCCAGCAGGCCGTCTGGGTCTCAGCGTCGGTGTACGGCAACGCTACGGTCCGATCTGCTCTCCGGTCCCGGCCACCGACCGCTCCGAACTGTCCTGGATCCACCCGAGGTAGCGACCCAAGATCAACGTGACGGAAGATGTGGGTCTCCCGGGGCATCACCCCCAACTTAGGACGCCGCTAGACAAGGAGCGCAGTCTGGCTTGACTGTGCCGGAACGGTCTGGGCGCGTGAGGCCGAGGACGGGTCACGGACGTTGATAACCGCCACGGGGTGGGCTGACCCAGTGCCACCTGCACGTCCTTGAAGGCCGTACGGGGGCCTTGGGAAGCCAATTGAGGATGGCCGAGAAGGCTGAGTGCAGCGCGGCACACCAAGAGGGGATCCCATCTCCTCAGAGGCCGGCCTCCAGGCTCCGTCCGTTGCCACCGTAATGGATGGCCCAGAGGCGGCGCCGGTCTGGGAAATGGGGGGCAAGCCCGTGCCGGCCGAGGCTGTCCAAGACGATCACGTCATGGGCTTTCAGGTCAATGTCTTGCCGTATGCCTGGCGGCATCTGGTTGCTCTCGATGTACACGTACAGGACTCGGTATGGGCTCCGCTTGCTACAGGTGGCGATGGTGGACTTCGCCTTGGGGGCTAGGAGGAGGTCTCCTGACAGCCATAGGCCTAGGATGACGTCCTAGGCTAGCCACCTGGATGACCCAGGCGTCGGGGTCCAGTTGGCGACGTGATACCATTCTGGCGGAGGGTCGTTGGCGAGGGATTGGTTCACGGGGACCCCCGTCAGGGGGGAGAAGTGGTCTGCAAGAGGCAGGATGGGCACCGCATGCCGCTTGTGCAGGAGGACGGTAGTGAGTATGACGTCACAGAGGAGGCGACGGAGCTTCGCACGACGTAGACCCCTGTGTTGGAGGGCATCTCTGTGCGGCGGGGAGACGGTGTAGATTGCCCGCACGCACAGCTAGACAACGCCCACGTGCACACCGGGAAACTGGTTGATCATGATCCACCCCTTGCGACCGCCTCCCCCCCAAGTTTCTTCCCGCGGTAGTGCTCCACCGTGGTACCGCCGCGACAATCACACGGCAGCTTAGTGGCAGTGCGCCACCGTGGTTCCGCCGTGACAATCACGTGCTGATGTGGCGCTAGCTGAGCGGCTGTGCACCACCGTGGTGCCGCGACGACCATCACGTGCCAGCGTGGCACCAGCTCAATGGCAATGCACCACCCTGGTGCCGCTGCGGCAATCACGCGCCGACGTGGCGCCTGCTGAGTGGCAGTGCACCGCTGTGGTGCCGCCGCGACACTGGCGCGCCATCATGGCGCCAGTTCAGGGGTGGTGCGCCACCGTGGTGCTACCCTGACAATGTCGCGCCACCGTGGTGCTTGCTCAATGGCGTGGCGCCACAGTGGTGCCAGCCCTCCTCTACCGTCGCGCCGGCCTTGCCGTGCTTGTTCCTCCGGGCCACTACTAGAGGGACCACGGCGAGGACTGCACCTGGCGCTCTGCCGCGTCTCGTGGCACCCTGGGCCTTGGGGACGTGTCGTTGCCGGTGCTCACCCCCTTGTCCAGGCACCGTCGTAGTGCCAGCTAAGCGGTCGCACACCGTCTTGGTGTGTGTATCGCGGTACCGCGTCGTCAGGACGCAAACTCTACAGCTAGGCATCAACATGTTGCCGGCTCATACGAAACACGAAACACGTCACTTCTGCGGCAATACACCACCGTGGTGTTATTGCCGCGGCTACACACGTCCCGCACTTACGAAACCAGCGGTACCTAGGCCACAGTGTGCGTGATCGTGTAACGTGACAATGTCGCGACACCGGCGGTACTCAGCCCGCCGGTAGTGCGCGTAGTCGTGCTGGTCCGCGTCCCTCATCGCCTAGCGACGTCCTTAAGCCGGGGGTGAAGCCCCCGGGGAGACCCACCCGAAGTATCTCTGGTTGCCTTCAGAAAGTTGACTCGGATGGACCGGAGCCGTCAGGGTCTGTGACAGGGACCCGGGCTAGTGGATCGAACCGTAGCGTTGCCGCACACCGGCACTGTGACCTGGGCGGCCTACCGGGAGGAGCAGCTCCACCTCCACCTCCACCTCCGCCTCCACCTCCACGTCGACCTCCACCTCCACCTGCAGCCCCACTTCCACCTCCACGTCCACCTCCACCTCTACGTCCACCTCCCCCTCCCCCTCCACCTCAACTTCCACCTCCACCTCCACCTCCACCTAGTGGCCCAAATTAAAGTCAATATGTTTAATATTCGGCCAAAAGTTAACACGTTAATCTCAAGTTTCAATTTTTTTCAGGGGGGGTTAGGGGGTTTGCCATGAAAAGTATGACCCCCACGGGTTGCCTTACGGGCTTGGGTGTCATTTTCCCCCAGGGGTTGGTGGGGGGGTCCTACCCATGTGGTTGTTTCAAAATGTTAAAATGGCTCTCGGCTTCAATTTTTGTTTTTAATTTTTCCATTAATATTTGAAAAGTTAAAAATTAGAGGGTCGCCGGCATTAATATTAATCTCACAAATATTAACTCATTTCCCCAAATATTAACCCTCCTAACAATGGCACAACGCAACATGGAATGCATCATGTGTGTGTTTATGTTTCTTGTCCATGGCCATTGTGGCACCTTGGGTCCCTATCCGGGCCCTCATACCTCGTGGGACCCCGTAGTGGGGTCCCACATCTTCGCGGGTCCGGATGGGGGGTTAGTGGGGTTAGTGGGGTTAGTTGGGTTAGTGGGTTCGGTGGTAGGGTTTGCGTTCGGGGGGTTAGGTGTTTCGTTTGTGGGGGTGGGGGGTTTGGTCTTCTTTGGGCCCTCCGCCCGGGCCTCTTCCCGGGGCCGCTCGGCCTCCTCGGGGGTGGGGTAGAGGAGGGAGCGGTTCACCTCGTAGAGGGTGGTGCCGCCCGGGTATTCCACCCAAACGGCACCGTACTTCTGCCCGTTGATACCACGGACGGTGCCCCTCTCTACCCCTTTGGGGTAGGGTACGTGGACGACCGTCCCGATGATCGGATCCTCGGGACGGTCGTCCTTCTTCTCGGCACCCTTGGGGGTGTCAGCCTTGGTGGGGGGGGGGTTGTGGTGGCGGTCTTGGGGGGGTTGGTGGGTTTGGGGGCGGGGACGGCCTTTGTAGGCCGTGCAGTGGTGGTGGTGGAGGGGGGTTTCGGCCTTTTGGGCCGGGGGATCGCCCCGTCGTCGCTTTCGTCGGACGACTCGAAAGAAAACTTTCGTTTCTAGGGGGCGGGTTGGGGGGGTTGGGCTTCGCTTGGGGGGGGGGGTTTGGGGGCGGTGGTGGTGGACACCTCCCCCCCCCCCTCCTTCCCCTTGCTCACCCCGCCCCCACCCATGCTCCCCCACATCTCCTCATCCTCCCCCCCCGCGTACCCCACCTCCTGCATCCGAGCCCACTCCGCGGGCCGGAAGTGGCGCGGCGTCACCCATACGCCGCTCACCACGCGCGAAGTCTCCCAATTTGGAGACCTCGCAAGAGAGCAAGGCCCAAGGGTGGGTCTCGGGCCACGATGCGGTGGAGGGACCCCAGGGGTACTTCCGGGGATCCTTCAGCGTCTCGCCAGGCCACCCGGATGGGCCTGGCATTTGTCGCGTTGACCACGACGTCAATAACCTGAAATAAAATGGAAAAAAAAATAATTTTTTTGGCGACATTTTTAATTTTTCGACTTTAATGTTAACCCTTAACTTTTAATATTTCGACCGGCGGCGCAAAAATTAAATATTAATCTCGAGAAATTAAACGTGGCGTCCTAGAAATTAATGCACGCACGCAAAACACATACCTCAAAACTCCCGTTCACTCCGCCTGCCTGAACTGCACCCATGGCCTCCCGGAAGAGCGCGGCGGCAGTGGGGGCCTCCACAGGGGCCACAGGGGCTCCTGCGCTGGCCATCGGGGCCGCTTGGGCCCCCGGTTTGGCCGCGGTCGCGGCCGCGGTCGCCGACTTGACGGCGCGGGACTGGGTGACCAAGCCCTCGTACGAGGGCTGGCACCCCGGGTCGTAGATGGGGCGGGGCAGGGCCAGCACAATGGCCCAATCCACCCCGAAGGCCACAGCCTTGCCCTGGCGCCACTGCCTGACCCAGCCCAGCTGGGCCCAGTGCTGCAGCAGCACCAGGTAATGCGGCGTCCCAAAACGGACGCCGGGGGGGTCGAAAAGCAAATTCAGTGCGGGCAAGGCGCCCACACTGATTGCCTCAGGCATGGGGGCAAGGGGGGCACCAGGGAGGGGTTTCCAGACCCAGACCCCCCCCCTGGAGGCATCCTTACCTTAAGTGCCTCCGTGTTTCCCCTCGTTCCGGCGGATCAAACACCGGATCAACCGCCGAAAAATCCACATGACTGTCATGTGGCTATGGGGGGGGGGAGGAAAAAACGGGTTGATCCCCCGCGCACCCCTTCTGCAGCACCTCGGCTGACCAGGGGATAGGCCCCGCCTTTCGGGCGGTGGCAGATTGGGGGCCCAGGGCTTTGAGAAGCCACTAGGGGAGGGGGGGGGGTCGTTGGGGGGGTCAACAACCTGAACTTCCCCGTCCCCGTCCCCCTCGTCCACCACCACTTCCCCCTCCCCCTCATCCTTGACCCCCCCCCCGGCTGGCCTCTACCCCCCCACCTTGCCCTCGGCTCCTCTCCCTCTCTCTCCTCTCCCTTTTCTCCTTCTCTTTCTTCTTCTTCTCCTTCTTCTCCTTCCGCCGCCTATCCGAGGAGTCTTTGCTTGACTCCTCGGTTGGCGGTTGAGCGGCGGGAGGAGGAGGTGCTTGTGCTGGTGCTGGTGCTGGTGCTGGAGCCGCTGCTGCTGCTGGATGAGCTGCAGCCAGTCGTTGCTCCACTTGTGCCATCTAAGAGAGCGAGAGGATGAAAAAAAAATTAAAAAAAATTGATTTTTGTGGCCCCAACTTAATTTCTTGAAATTAGTATTATCTATCGAAAAATTAATTAATATATTAAATATTAATGACCGCGCCTATTAATATTAATCTTGAAATATTAAACGGATCGACGGAAATATTAATTCGTATACGCAAGCAAGCATGCACAAGCAAAACACACCAGGGCTTCGTTGTTCGCTTTGAACATGTCGGCCAACATCTTTTGCATGGCCGAGGCGTCCATGGCAAGGAGAAAACAAAGCTAGTGGTGGGGAAGCAAGGGTGGAGGGCGGGGGGCTATGGGTGGCCATGAGTTTGGCCATGGTGCATGGGGCGGTATGGGGGGTCCCGTAATTGCGTAGCGGAAGGTCAAATTTTAAAAACCACCACTCCCACACTTGGGAAACCACCTCCCCCTCCCGCTCTACTTGGGTTGCCCCCGGCATCCCCCCCCCCCGGCCCGAGTGGTCATTGTATGCGCGCTTAAGGATGGCGTTGAGGCTCTCAACGACATCCGCACACACGGCACCCAACCCAACCCCCAAGCGGCGTGCATTGGCCACGGCCTCGGTGACATCCTCCTCCAAATAGAGGAGGTAGTTTGATTGACACGCCTCCTTGCAACAATGTGCACGGTAGGCGCGTGCCGCCTCGGCCGCACGTAGGTCCCCGCGGGGCGGCTTGTCCGTGTACAATTCCCGGAGGAGGTCACGCATGGCCACGACGGCTTGCCATTCACCATCCTCCGGGACGTAGTCCAACAACGGACCAAGTTCCTCCCACGCGAGGAACAACGCACGGGCCTCCTCCCCGTCGGGTGCCCCCGTCGCACCCAACTTCACACCCGTGCGGGCCCGGTAGAGGACCCGTTGCACGGCGTCGGTGTTCTCCTTGGGGAGGTCCACAAGGCGTGTCTCGATGAACGCCACTTGGAGCCGGCCAATGGCCATGCAACAATGGAGGATGCATAGGAAAACCATGCACCGGTCAACCACAATGTGTGGATCCCCTATGCATCCCCCATTCTCCAAGCTACGGCCGGTCTCCTTGTAGCGGCGGCGGGCCGCCTCCTCACGGTCCAAGGTGCGCCGGGTCTCCACGTTGACCCATGCCGCCGCAACCTTGTTCCACACCCCCATATTGTAAATTGAGCCCCCCAAGGGCGAGGTGGACACACCGATAAGGCGCCGCACGAACGGTTGGTCTCCCCCGATGACCAACCTGCTTGGCACCCAACGCGACACCCAATGAAACTTCTCGCAGTCTTGTATGGACTGCAATACCTACAAAAAGGACATGGATTAATATTTACATTAATTTCTCGAGATTAATATTAAGTTAATTTTTCAGTCGGCGTTAATATTAACCGAAAACAAGATATTAATCTCGAGAAATTAACGCAAAAAACGCAAAAATTAACAAACAACGAATGGGCCACAAACCTTCAAGTTGTCGGCCCATATCGTTGCAAGTGCCGCCATGTCCTTGTCCCCGCATACGGCCATCCCTATCACCCACAAGTACGCGGGTGTGCGGCCCCGTGCGCCGTGGTTGAGGAGCCCAATGGAGAGTTGGGTCCAACTACCACCGGCGCACGGGTACGCATCCCCACGCACAATGAAGGTGAGGGGCCTTGTCCAATCGATGGTCTCCACTAGCGATGGGCGTGATTGGACGTACCGGGCCCATGAGGGTAGCGGCCAAGAGCGCCCACTCGCGGGGGGATCGGGGACGGACACGGGTGGTTGTAGGTCAAGGGGGGTGACCAACTCCTTCCACGCGTCCGTGAACGCTTCCCGAGTGAGGATGGGTCGGGGGAACGGGAGGCCCGTTGCGGCCGTGTAGACCAACCCCCGGCGGCTCATGTACTCCATCATGTGGCGGAAGCCAACCTTGGGGACGTTCAAGTCCATGAGGAGGCCGATGAGGTCCGGGGCCGGGAAGAGGTGGGAGGCATATTGCTTCACCGCCTCCACTTGCTTAGTACGAATAAGGGAGGGGTAGCCAACCTCCATGGCCTCGGACCATCGGGCCCGGGCCAAAGGGGATGAGGCCACCCACTCACCAAGGAGTTGGGAGACCAAAGGGTCCCGCAAACTCTTGGCCCCGCTCAAACGCACGAGCGTCATGTTAAGCTCGGTAAGGGTGTCCAGAGAGAAAGGCATAACAAGGGCTATACAAGGGAACATGGTGGTGTGGAGGGGGGGGGAATGCGGGCAACCGGAGGGGGGGTGTCCAAGACGCCCGCCAACACAACATTGGAACCTCTCTACTATACCGTTGTGCAACAATATACCACGTAACACCCCTTATAGGTCCGCATATGTGCATGGAAAAATGGATACAAATGGCCCAATCGCAAAAATTTGACTTTAACCTCTTAATATTTGCGAGATTAATATATTAACGCCTTCATATATTAAAAATTAGAAATTAATATATTGACTTTAATTTGGGCCACTAGGGCACCGCCACCTCCACGGCCAGATTCGTCTTACTCTGGCGGAGGTAAGACGGAGGACTGCCTTGGCTGGTCTGCGTGGGACCCCTGAGGGACGAAGCAGAGGCTCACGGTACGTGAGACCGACGCAGGCGCTCCTCCCCTCCCCTCACCTCCCCTCACCTCCCCTCACCTCCCCTCACCTCCCCTCACTGCACCCCAACCCCTTCCACGCCCATCCCCGCAGGCCAGTCCAGCCCCACCCTCCCATTGCGCAGATGGCAGCCCTCGGGGACCTCAAAGCGCTGGGGCGGCGCTACGGGTTCGACCTCAGCCACCCCGCAACGTGCCTCGCGGAGGCGGTGCAGTGGACCTACTTCGGGTACCTGGCCGCCATTCAGGACCAGGACGGCGCGGCCATGTCCTTCGGCCGCGTGGATGCGTTCCTGGACATCTTCGCCGAGCGGGACCTGAAGGCGGGCCGCCTTGATGAGCGCCAAGTGCAGGAGCTGATCGACCAGCTGGTCATCAAGATGCGGTGCGTGCGGCACCTACGCGCCCCCGCCTACAACGAGCTGTTCTCCGGCGACCCCACGTGGGTGACCACATGCCTTGGGGGCGTCGTGGAGCGGCCGGACGGGGCGCTGCAGCATATGGTCTCCTCCCCTCCTTTACCGCCTGGGCGCAGTGCCCAGAGGGTTCCTTAACAAGCCTGAACATTTTTGGTTTTTCTGTTAAGGACCGCCCCCAGTGACCACCAACCGCCAACCGCTGCCAACCGCCGCCACTTGTCTGTTTTTTTTAATTAGGTCTCACCCCCCCCCCAAATGACCGTTACCATTTTGAACCGTGCATCGTAGGATCAGGACCCCCCTCCCCAGCCGCTGGCCGGACCCCCCCCCCCCCCGGGGCCTTCAGCCCACTTCTAGGGGGGGGGGGGGGGGCGTCGCATCTCAGCCCGAGAAGGCACCCCCACCTGCCCTGTGTTACAGCCTACATCCTTGAACGGTTCGTTCTCTTCAAGTGCTCAGCCGCAAGGTCCCTGCAACAACAATTTACAATGGCATTTAGTGTCTGTGGCGCGCCCACGCTTGATCTAACAACCTCTCTTTAAGGTGATTTCGTTTTTTCCCACTATGGTGACTTTGGTCTGGGGTTGGGGGGGGGGGGGGGGCTAGAGTCGCACTCCCCATGTGCCATGCATCATGCGCCACACCACTCCCTGGAGCGGCGCCAACTGTTTTCCACGCGACTACTGTCGGTCACTGCAGCAATGAGCCTCTTCTTCGTTTGGAGATGCAGGCTGACACCACAAAAACCCCAGCCGGGTGTTTCTGCCTGCATGCCTGCCTGCCTCATTGACTGCCTGCCTGCCTGACTGACGGACTGACTGATTGGCTGACTATCAGCCCAATTGACTGGCTCTAGTACTCTAGCACTCTCCTCGAGGTGCGTTGCCGGAGGCAATAGAATTTACCATTGGGAAAATCTGGTTGGGCCATTTTTGGTACACACAATTTTGGGCCCTGTACCCCCTCCCCCCCAACAACCCCTTCTAATTGAGGCCTGTCCCCCCGCCCTCCCCCCCCCCCGGCGGCCCCAGGCCTGAATTTGTGCAGGGCTGCTGCGCCCGCCACTGCTTTGCCATTACTTTGTTGGGAGCATGTCGTCGCCGGCGTGGCAGGGACGCCCAGGGGCAGCAGCAGTGCTTGTGAGCAGAGGAGCGGCTGTCCCACTCTCAGGTAGTGAAAATGATTTCCCGGCTGTTGGGATCAGCCGCTCGGAGGGTTTCCCCCTCAAAGGTGAACAAGTACGCCCGGGCTGCTGAGGGAGTTGTGAGCCCCCTGCGCTCTCTCCTTTTCCGCTTGGTTGGCAGTAACGCCTCCAAGAAAAAGTATCTCGAATTCGGGTCTGGAACGTCTATCTCCGCCCTGCTACAACCGCTTGGCGTGTGGCCGCGGCCACATCCGGTGGCAGGGCCCCGTCCTTAATGGTGCCCCCTTGTCCCAACGCAAGAGTACCATCTCTGCAGGACCGCCGTGGAACGGTCCGGGATGTGTGTGTCCATATTTTCACATCTGTAAATGGTGGATCACATGAGCCATCCCTGTGCGGTCGTGATAGAGAGCAGTGAGTGCACCAGGCATACGCACCCTCGGAAGTACCAACCGGCATCCTCGGCCTTGATGGCACACACCCCTACCCCCGACCTTATCCGCATGGGATTCGGGTGCCACCGCTGATGTATGCTGAAGCACAGGGGCAGCCTCCTGTCCCTGCTCCCTTTACACTATGAGGTCAGGGAGTTGTGAGGGCACAAGGGCATCGGTCTGGATGTGGCACGGGCTCAGATGTGGGTCTAGGGGGTTGGGGTTGTACAGGATGGCACATCGGCAGAGGACTGGGAGATAGCGAGTGGTGTGGTGCATGAGGGATGGGGCATACCAAGGTGGGTACTGAGTACGAGTTAGATGGTGTTGGGGCAAAATCTGCATGGGACAAATTGCGCCGCAAGGTTAATGTTGTTGGAACCAATTGTGCCAACTTTTCTTTGATGAAGAACAAGGCACTCGGCAAACTTAGTACACAATTTTTTTTACAAAAAATTCTTTAAATTTTTTGTCTACTAAGTTTTACTTCGTTTCTACTAAGTTTTACCAGATTTTACTAAGTTTTACCTCGTATGGTACTACTCTTACCAAATACCCCTACAAGGAGGCCTCATGGCGTGGTATCCGCAAAGCGTCGAATGAGTCTTGAGGAGTGTTGCTCTGAGTTGCCTTTGCTTCACTCTAGCAGATTGTACCGTGTTTGAACATTGCCGGAGTGTGCAAGAACCGCACCCTCAAAAAATGCTGCATGTTCAACGGAAAGTGGCATAAAGCGCAATGTGCAGGCAATAGAGGCAACTCGTTGTGTTTGAATAAACTGGTCTTATATTCGATGGGTCGAGTTGTACAAGTATGCGTTTTAAACTTGTCCTGATAGGCTTTGTCCCATCCCCAAACCTTCTCCTCCCTGTAGTGTGCCTTCCTACTTCCCATGGACCATCCGACCCCCCCCCCCTGTCATGCCTAGACAGTGTAGAAAGGGGTGAAAGAAATCAATCTTCAATAGTCTCAAAGCCAGGGACACTACTCAAGAAGAGGTTTCGGCCTCGCAGTACCTTGCCCGTTCAGGCGCGGGCACCACCATACCATACTATACCATACCATACCATACCATACCATACCATACCATACCATACCATAACAGCGGAGTCCCCCCCGGCGAATCCGAGGTTCTTCCTCGAAGGGGCCCACGAGCCCAGGGGACGCCACCGGGTTTCACGGCCACGCCGGACGGAGCTTCCACCGGCGACCCCCCCCCCCGCATGGGAGGGTGCACACAATAACCGCCAGCCCCCCCCCCCCCCCTCAGCCCCCCCAAAAAAGGGACTCCGGCGCGGAGGGTTGGGGATATAGTCCCATGCCGCACGGCCATGAATCGACATGGCCCTACACCGGGCGATACACGCCCTCCCCCCCCCCTCGCTCAAGAGGGGCCCCCGTCGTCCCCCGGGCAGGGAGCAACCCCCCCCCCCCCTTCAAGGAACGGCTGCCCTCGGGAGCCCTCGCCCAGCCCCCAGGGGCCTCTCGGGGTTCGCCCCCGAGCCCGCCCGGCCCTTCCACGCCCCCCCCTCACCAGCCGCAGCCCAGGGGCCCGCCCGGTCTCCCCCGCGCCGGCCCACAACCACCAGGGACCCGGGCCCCGGAGCCCCGGAGCCCAGCCCCGCCCGCCCCCCCGGTATCCATCCGGCGGGGCCCGTCCCGGTCCGGTTCGGCCGCGAGGGGACGGCGTGGCGCTCCCCCCCGCCTCCACCAGGATTATCCCCCGAGGATGATGCTCGGCGGGATTCGTCCCCGCCGAGCGGGGTGCGGGCCCCACCGCTGACCGCGGCCCCCCCGACACCTCGAGCGCCCCGGGCTCCCCGGCCGACTTTGGCCAGCCCCGGCCGCCCCTCTTCCCCGGTCAGCCGAACGGTGGCGCTCGCGGCTGAGGACACCGCAACCCCACCCCCTCGCGCGCGCGCCCTCCAACCGGCCCACAGCCCCCCCCCCTCCCCGCTTGCACACCATGCCCCACCTCCCCTCCACACCCCCTCTCCTTCTTCACAGGTTGCCGACGCCACCGAGGTGGGCTTCCGCAGCCGCCGACGGGCGGACGCCGGGCTGACGAGGGGACCCCCCATACGCGGTGGGGGTCCAGGCCTTGCCCCCCCTTCCCCCTGCTGCATGCACCATGGCGTTGCATGAGTCATACCTCCCTCCCTGCACGCCATGTGTCATGGCCGCGAGTGGCCTTTGTCCCTTCCCCCCACCCGTGCCTCACGCACAGAGACCGAACGGGGGGGGCCAACGGCCCCTGGGTGGGGCCCCCAGAACCCTGGGCGGGGCCCCAAGAACCCCAGCACTGTTACTCCGAAGTGGAGGGTGGTGTGACCAGCCGGCGAGCGGTCACACCTGACGCTGAACCCGGTCCCCCCCTTGTCCCCCACTCCAGCTGGGGCGGCGCGGCCCGCACGTGCGGTTCGAGCCCGCGTCGCCCTTGTAACGCTATACAGGCAGTGCGGGCCGCCAGGAGTGCGGAGGGGCCCCGCACTGCCCCAAGCGCCCCCCCCCACTCCAGCTGGCGCTAGAGGCCTGGCAGCGCCTGGCGGGCTGTTGTGCAGGGGGGGCGAGGCGACCGGGCGCTTCATACCCGCCCCTAACGGGGGTCTGTGCCCACGGCACCGGGCACAGACGCCGGTTGGGGGGTACCGCACCACCACCCACCACCGCACCACGGACACAAGGGAGAGGTAATAGCCCCGGGCATCGGCCTCCCCCAGACCGAAGGAAGGTGCCGACCGCCAGGCTCATCCTGGCCCCCCACTTCCTCTTCATGATCATCCCCCTTGGCCGTCCCGGCCCACAGACCCCGCGGCGGGTAAGTTCCTGGGGTCGAAACCTAAGAACTTCGGTGACGGAAAAACAGGCCGTGGTTTCGCACCCAGCCGACGTGGGGAGCCTCCGCCCCCACGGGGCCCCAGGGCACCCCGGCCATCCCAGCCGGGGATAACCCGCCGCCAGCGCCCCATTCCCCCACCCCAGGCTCTCCGGCCTCAGTCCCCAAGCAGTCTTCACCCTCATCACTTCCTCGTAGTAGGACACCGGTAGCAGGACGCACCCACCACCACCACACGACACCGACCCCCAGAGCCCAGCTCTGGACCGCCCACCCCGACCAACCCCCCCCACCCTCATCACGCACCACGACTGTCGCCCACAGCCGTCAACGGACCTCCCACCCACCGGCACGCCGTGTGTCGGACCCTCCCTTGCTCCGCTCCCCACAGGCACCATGGCACACGCATTCTCAGCTCTGTCCCCCGACCTCCAGCGCGAACAGTTGACGGCGGCCGACGCCTGGCCCCTCCTGTCCATCGCCCTGGACTCCCAGCAACCCCCACGCCTGGCCTCCGCGCGCCACGTGCCGGCGAATGTGGACGTCCTCTCCATCCCCCTCGCCGGCTCCTCCATCGAAGCCATCCCCCTCCTCTGGTGGTTCGCCTTCATCGAGCAGCTCACCGAGAACGAGATATCCCTCCTCACCACACACCACGACGCCTCGTGGCTCCCCTACGCCTCCTGCATGAGCGCCCTCATCGACTGGGGCGCTCGTGCCTCCACCCTCGACCAGGCCACTCTCGCCTCGGCCGCCCTCGCCCACATTTCCCCCTTCTCCCCCGACCTCCCCCCCTCCATCCCCTTCCGCCGCCTCCTGGACCTCCTCGCCTTCGAGGAGGCCATCAAGCCCAAGGTCGCCCGGGTCGCCCTGATCCACTGGCTAGCGACCTGGGCGGCCCAGCAGACCGGCTCCCGGCTGGCCTGCCCCCCCCTCAGCTGCGTCTTCGACCCCGCCAGCCCCCACGTCCGTGTCCCCGCATTTGCCCCCTGTCAGCCCAACGGTGGTACACCGAGTTGAACCATCGGAAGGATGATGGTTCAATTCGCACCCCCAACATCTCCGCCGCCATCACCGCAACCGCCCGCCGCGCTAACCCGCAGGCAGACGACCCTCCTGCGGGGTCCGCAGTCCCCGCCCCCGCCGCCGCCCCCGCACCCCCCAATGCTTCGCAACCCTTGTCCCAGCCCCCCCCCCCGTCCCCAGCCCCCGCAGCCGACCGCGCCAGCCCCGTCAGACCGGGAGACACTCTTCCAGGCTGGCCCAGCCCCGAGCTCCCAGGACACACTGACCTTACTCGACGGCCTCTCCTCCGTCCCCGAGGCCGACGCCCACCACACGGCCATGTGCATTGTGGCCATGGGCAAGAACTGCCACCTGCCCCCCATGACCGTGCAGCACCTCTCGGTCTCCACGTCCACCGCCAGCCTGGTGCTCGCCGCCAAGGGTGCCTGGCACTCCCGCCCCGACCTCCACAAGCCCACCCTCCGCCTCCACCTCAACAAGCTCCTCACCCTGGTGTCCCAACGGTACGGAGCCGCCGCCTCCTCCGCGGCCTCTCTGCCTGCCCTCCAGGCCACCCAGCCCCTCATCACAGCCGCTCAGGCCCATGCCGACACTCCCTGGCTGACAGCGGCCTTCACCATCGCCAGCGCCCCCTCCTTCCCCATAGAGGCCTACCAGGACCTCCAACACGTCTCCTCCGCCGACACCCTCCGCGCAGCCATCGCACGGCTGTGTGGCCGTCTATCCACCCCGGCCCAGTTCCAGGAACTCATCTCCTACACCAAAACTGCCCTCCCCCCCCGCTCCACGGCGGACCTGGACTGGTTCCGCCTTGGCTCCTCCGCATCGCCAGCGCCCTCCCTGCAAGCCCCTGGCGCCGCCGCCCCGCCCGCGCCACTCTCCGCCCCACCCCTCCTCGGCCAGCCCCCCCTCCCGGGCGCCCCCGCGCCCTCCGCCACCGGCGCCACCCCCGCCTCCTCGGTCCCCACCTTCGCCCCCGTCGGCTCCTCGCCAGCCACCACCGGCATCGTCCGCGTCTCAGGCCTCCGTCTAGGCCCGCACCCCTCCATGGCAGTCACCCTCACCCACAACCTGCAGACCGTCGTGTACGTCACTGACGCCGACGCCCGCCGCGGACACGCATTCGCCTCCATCGCCCCCGCCCTACACACCTCCCTCTTCGCCTCGCTGCCCACGCGCGTCATTCAACACGACGAGGGCTGGTCCTTTACGGTCCAGGGCAGACGGAACGATGGGCAACCTTGGCACGCCCCCGCCGCCACACTCAACACCCCCCCCTCCCACCGCCCGCCCGTCCCGGGCGACCCTCCGCCCCGTCCCGCCAAACGCAGCCGCCAGCAATCACCCCCCCGTTCCTCCCCCCGACGCTCCCCGCGGCACCATGGTCGCACAGCGCCCTCGGCCCCCACGACAGGCAGGGCAGTCCGCGGCGCCATCTTCCCCAGTGCCCGCAGACACAGCTGACTCGCACTGCCGGACACTCTCCCCGCCTCCAGCGCTCCCGACCTTCCGACCCTGGCCTGGGCGACCTTCCTCGCCTCCCACTTCCCCCGCCCACTCGACGCCCACCGCGCCGGGGCTGACCTCCTCTCCGGCCCGGAGCCCCGTCCCCAATCCCACGCCCGGGGGACCCCCCCCCCCGCGCACCCGCTACACCACCGGCCTCCGCCCCCCGTGTATGCCTTCGCTGCGGCACGCTGCGGCGCCCGGCCCTCACGCACTGCCCCGTGTGCACACACTCTGCTGACCTTCTCCCCCTTGGCCTCCCCCCGACCGCCAACCTCCCCCCGGGCCCCCTCCGAGACCTCCTGCACGCCGCCCAGGTCTCCACGTCGCTACCCCCCTCGCTCCTCGCCTCCGCCCTCCCCACCGTGTGCGGTTGGCTCGCCTCCTTCCCCCGCCAGCGCCGCGACCCCTCCTTCTGGATCACCCCTCCCCTGCACGTGGACGCCAAGTGGACCGCCTTCTGGGACACCGCCCACTTGCCGTCAGCCCCCCTCCCCCCGTCCCCAGCGTATACGCGCTCGTCAGGCCCAACCTCAGCGTGGACGCTACACCCCGCCCTCCCCGACGCCCCACTCGTCACCTCCTCCGCTTGCCCCGACTGTGGACGCCCCAGGCCTCACACCGCCTTCGTCGACCTCCCCACATCGCCGACCGACCACTGGCCTCACTTCTTCTGCACCTCCCCCCACAAAGCCCCGCCCGTGTGCACTCGTGACACCGCCGCCCGCTGTGTGGTCGGCTTCCAGGGCATGCTACTGCCCAGGGCTGTCCCCGTCTCGGCCATCCCCTGGGCCACCCCCTGCGCCCCTCCTCCTGACCGCCTCCTCCACCCGACCCCCGCCTTCGTCCTCTCCCTCCCCGACCCCCGTGACCAGGCGTCCAGCCCCCTCCGCGACACAGCCCTCACCTTCCTCACGCACAACTGGGGCGGCATCGCCGGCCAAGTCTCCCTCGCCCGCACCTGGCTCGAGGCCCTGTCCCCCGACGTGGTCGCCGAGCAGGAACTCTGGGACTTGGCCGCGGCCCGCCCCGCCCTCCCACCGCAGTACGAGGCCCACTATAGCACCGCATCTGGCCAGGGCTCAGGCCTCCGCACGGCCTGGCTCCGGTCCCTCCGCGCCCCCTCCCAGCCCGCCGACCTCGTCTACGACAGCCCGCACTGGATTGCCTCCACGGTCCCCCTCTCACTAGGGGGCCGTGCCCTCCTGTTCAACGCCCACCTCCCCCCACGCCTCTCGTACTCCGAGTGGGTTTCCGAGGTCAAGCTCATGAACCACCTCCGCTCCCGCATACGACCCGACCTGTGCGTCCTCCTGGGCGACCTCAACAGCACGGGAGCCCCAGGCACCCCCCTCGCCTCCGCGCTCGGGGCCCTAGGCCCGCTCTCGGCCTGGCACCGCCTGGTTCCCCCAGCCACTCCCACCAACTTCACCACTCGCCTCGGCTCCCCCCGGTCCACCGCCATCGACCACATCTTCGCCACCGGACCCATCGCCTCCCACACTCACCACGTCCTCCCCTGCCACACCTCACACGCCATGGTGCTGGCGCGGGTCACCCTGCACCACCGCTCCTGCGACGCCCACTTGTGGCGCCTGTTCCGATGGCGCCTGGCAACTGTCGAGGACATGGACTCCCTCTCAGCCGCCCTTGACCTGGCGTGGGGCTGGCTCTCCCTTACCCCCTCCCTCCCCGACCACTACATCGCCGCCCACCACTCCCTCGCGCACCAGCTGCTCCCGCACCCACCTGACACCCCCACACTACTACGGTCCCTGGCCCGGTTCACCTTTCCCCTCTCCACACATGACCTCGCCGCCCAGTCCACTGCCCTCCAGGAGGCATCGGCTGCCCGCGGCTACGTCTCTCGCGCTGCCGTCCTCTCCTCCCCCTCCATCACCTCCGCCACTCGCACAGTCCTCCGGCTGCCCTCTCCTCCCCTGGAACCGTTCCACGGCATCCTCCCCCACCCGGGGGCCACCCTCACGACCCGCGAGGAACGGCTCGCCGAGGTCACGGCCCAGTCCCGATCCCAGACGGCCAACCGGCACGTCTCCGTGGACCACGCCTTCTTCGCCGCCCGCTGCACCCCGGACCCCTGGCTCCCCCTCCTACACCCGCCCACCGATCTCACTCTCCCCCTACTCCGCGACGCCCTCCGCGCGCACGCCCGACCAGAATCCCCCGCCTCCCTCCGGGCGTACGCCCTCGCCCGCCAGTCCACCCCCCTTATCACCACCGCCACCCTCGCCCACCGCCGCATGGGCAAGCGCTCCCTCGCCGTGTCCACTGACAACGTGGCACGCGCAGCGCTCTTCCGCAGCGGCGGAGGCGTCCACCTCGGGTTGCTACACCTCCTCCTCCAGCTCGAATCCGGCACCCCGGGCGTCTCCAACGAGACTGTCCGCTACGGCCTCTACAAGGGGAAACCCACCGAGCCACTCCCCCGGCACCTCACACGCTCCTTCCGCCCCGTCGACGTGGAGTCGGGCGTCTCCGGCGCAGCCTCCGGCATCGCCACGACCCGCCTAGCCGCCGATCTCGGGCTCACCTCCACCTACACCCCCGCCTCCTTCGCCTACCGCCCAGGCCACTCCGCCCTCGGCCTCGCCCTCGTAGCCCGCGCCGCCGCCTACACAGCCCTCTCCACCCACGGCACCTGCGCCATCTGCGACTGGGACGAGTCTGACGCGTACCTCAGGGTGCTGCGCCAGGACAACTCCTGCCTCTGCTCCCGCCTCCGCGCCACGTGGGACTTTGGCCCCTGGGCAGACGGCTTCTACAGCCGCCTGGTCATCTGCGTGGCCACCCGCGAAGGGTTCACCCACCCCTTCAGCACAGAGGAGGGGGGCAACCAGGGCGACGGGTTCGCCCAACTCCACTACCAGGCCCCCAGCCTGGTCATCACCAGGGCCATGCGCCCCAACACTTCCATCACCCTCCCCCTCACCATCCCCGGCCACTCAGCGTCCCTCCCCGCCACCCACCTCTCGTACAGCGACGACCGCCGCTTCATCACCCACTCCCTCACGGACGTGGCAGCCATGGCCACTGACTGCCGCGAGTGCTCTCGCCGCGCCGGCCGCATCATACACCCCGACAAGCAGGAGTTCTCCCTCATCGACTCCCGCCCAGGCCGGCCCACCCTCGTCACAGCCGACGTCCCGCAACACACCGGCACCACCACCACCGCCCCCCCGGAAGTCGTCGGCATCCCCATCCTCCCCGAGCTCCCCCTCCTCCGCATCATCAACAAGTCCCGCGCGTCCCTCGACCGAGCGCGCAAGGCCAGCCGCAACCGCGAGGCCTGCCCCATACTCCAGCTCCGCTCCCTGCACGCCTTCGGCCTCTCCCCCCTCGACTACGTCACCTCGGGCGTCCTCGTTCCCCCCCCCTCCCTCCGCCCCCATCAGACCGCCATCAACAATGCATACCGCCACGCCTTCCGTCTGCCCCCCTGGGCACACTCCGCCTTCCTCCACCTCCCCCTCCAGCAGGGCGGTCCCGGCGCCCCCCTCCTAGCGTACCGGGCCCCCCTCAACCTCCTCCGCACCTACCTCCGCGCCTCTTGGGGCCCCAACACCCTCGCAGCAGCCGCCACGGCGTCCCTCATCTCCCCACGCCGCCCCACCCCCTGGCTCACCGAAGGTCCCGCCCTGGCACAGGCGCTCGCCCCCCTCGACATCACCGTCCACCTTCTCCCCTCCCCCCACGTACGCCCCACCCCGCAGCACCACACCGGCTCACTGGCCCCCCTCCGCTCCCTCCCCTATGTCGTGGTCGCATGCGACGGCAGCCAAGAGGGCACCCGCCTCGGCGCCGGCTTCCTCCTCTGGCACCCCCACCACGGCACTCTCTACCGCGGCTGGCTTGGCCTCCACGCCCTCGCCGGCCACTCCACCGACGCAGAGTGGATCGCCAAAATAGCCGCCATCTTTGCCCTCCGCGGCTGGTCCGGCGAAGCCCTCTTCGCCTCGGACTCCACCGCCTCCCAACTCTGCGATCTCACCCGCGGCCCGCCCCCCTCCTCCGCCCTCTCCATCCCGTACCGGGCGGCCCTCCTCTCCGCCTCCTTCCGCATGCACGAGGCCTGGCTCCCCGCGCAACACGACTCCGGCTCCGCCAGCCACCTCGCCACCCTCAACGCCGAGGCCGACAGCCTAGCCCGCCGCGGGCTCCACGCCGCCTCCCCGTGGACCCTCCCCTGGTCCGCACTCTTCCACGGCCGCATCGTGGCGCTCCGTGAGGGCGCCATCTTCCTTAGCCCCGCGCGCGCCGCAGAGGCAGCGTATGCGGCCACCACCGCCCGCACCCACGCGCTGCACCTCCGGCCCCTGCCCCCAGGCTGGTCCTCCCACCTACTCCGCCTCGCGTATGAACGCGCCGAGATCCCGGCACTGGCCCTCCACCGCATCATGCACCTCCGGCTACCGCACTCCCAGGACCACCCCCCCGGCTACGGAGGCGTTACGTGCCCCTTCTGTCACCGCCCCTACCCGGACTCCGCCGCCCACCTCCAATACCACTGCCCCCCCCACTACGCCCTGCAGTTACTCCTCGCGTGGCGCCTGTTCACGCACCCGCCCGTCCTGGCAGCCACAGCCGGCCACCCCCCCCCGCCTCGTCACGCCTTTAGAGCTCCGCACGGCCACCACCGCAGTGTACCTCTCCGAGCACCTCCCGGCCGCCCCGCGACCCGGCCCCCCGACGCAGTTGGGGTTCAGTCTGCTCGGCATGTGGCACTCCTCCTCCCCCCACAGCGCCCCCCCACTGCTGGACAGCGCCGGCCGGGAGGGACTCCTCCGCGAGGTCCTCTCCACCCTCAGCACGACGCACACGTCGCTAGCGTCACTCCTCCGCCGTGCCCCCTCCCACGTCACCGCCCCGCCCCCCCCCCCTCCCGCCGCACGTCCCCACGCCGCCCTGCACCCATCCCCACACACTGCGCCACAGCATCGCCCTAGTCTGGATCCTCCGCCATTGCGCCACTTGGCGCCTCACGGTATACCGCCGGCCTGTGGTCCCGCTCCCCCCGGCGCCACTCCCGGGGCCGCACCCAGCCCACGTCGTGTTCACCCCCACGTCGCGGGCCGCAGACATCCTCCCACTCCTCGCCGCCACCCCCCCCGGGCAACGCATACTGCTTGCCGCCAACCCCTCGGTCCTCAGTGAGGTCCTCATCGGGCACGTCGATGCCCTGCACGTGCGCCCGCTGCTGCCCGACCTGCACGTTGCGTACGCCCCCGGCACGCCAGTCGACCCCTCCGTGTGGGACTCTCAGTGAGGCCACCGGCCACCGGCCGGCCCGCACGCACCGCCCCGCGCTCACCTCGGGCACCCGTGCCCGTGGACGCCGCTACCCAAGCGCCCGGCCCCGGCCTCAGCCCCCGAGTAGCGCTTCCTGCCAGCCGCAGGTCCCACGGCCCGCAGGGGGCCCCCGACAGGCACGCCAACACCCTTGCGCGTGTGCCCCCCGCAGCTTGGCCTGCACGGCGCGCTCTCCCCCGGCACGCCCTCCGACCCCACTGTGTGGGGCTCTGGGGGCCTCTGCCGACCGCCGGCTGGGCCGCCCGCACCTCCAAGCGACCGCCACGGGCCCCGCACCCGCACGGCGCCGCCTCCGCCCCGGCCGCCCGCCGCTACCCATGCGCCCGGCCCCGGCCTGAGCCCCCAGGCAACGCAACCTGCTCACCGCAGGTCCCTCGGCCCGCAGAGGGACCCGCACCGGGCACGCCGACACCCTTGCGCACGCGCCCCCCGCAGCTTGGCCTGCAGGACGCGCCCTCCCCCGGCACGCCCACCGACCCCACTGTGTGGGGCGCTCAGGGCCACTGCCGACCGCCAGCTGGACCGCCCGCACCCCCCCGCGACCGCCACGGGCCCCGCACCCGCATGGCGCCGCTTCCGCCTCGGCCGCCCGCCGCTACCCATGCGCCCGGCCCGGGCCTCGACCCCCCGCCGGCTGTGCCGCGCGGCCTCCCGTAAGCAGGGCACAGGGACAGGCACCAGGGGACAGCACCTGAACCAAACACAACACGCCAGCAACTGTATACCCATGATCATGCTCTTGTGCTCCCGCCCTTGTGCCCTCCCTCCCCCGTGACCGACGCGCGCGCGCGCCCGCAGTACCGGGGACGAGGCGGCCACACCACAGCACGAGCAGAGGTGACTAGGCGCTGGCAGACAGCAACTTCCGGGCCTCCCCTCGCCCCCGTAGAAGGCTAGAAGCACGGGCCAGCGCCCCCGGCCACGCCACGGCCGCACACGAGGAACGGCCACCTCGGCGGGATGTTCGGGCAAGGCGCGGAGTGTCCGTGGACCCGCGCGTGCCTTCCCCACCCCAACGTCACCGCCCCACCCTCCACCCCCACCACAGCCGCTTCGCACAGGACGAGTAACTCTCCCCCCGCGAGACGGGGGAGAGCTCTAGGGTAACCTCCACAGGTGGCCCCACCCTCCTCCACGCGCGCCCCCCCCCCCTCCACTCCACGGCGCTCCCCCCCCCTCCCCCCTCGGTCGTTGTCGGCACACGCCCGGCCAGCGTGACGCCGGCCGACTGCTCCCTTGCGCCCTGCCCAGGGAGAGCGTGTCTGGCAATTTCTCCGACCGGCACGTGCTGGGTGCCCTCACAACAACAACAACAACAACATACCATACCATACCATACCATACCATACCATACCATACCATACCATACCATACCATACCATACCATACCATACCATACCATACCATACCATACCATACCATACCATACCATACCATACCATACCATACCATACCATACCATACCATACCATACCATACCATACCATACCATACCATACCATACCATACCATACCATACCATACCATACCATACCATACCATACCATACCATACCATATAGCGGAGTCCCCCCCGGCGAATCCGAGGTTCTTCCTCGAAGGGGCCCACGAGCCCAAGGGACGCCACCGGGTTTTTTCGGCCAAGCCGGACGGAGCTCCCACCGGCGACCCCCCCCCGCATGGGTGGGTGCACACGACAACCGCCAGCCCCCCCCCCCCCCCTCAGCCCCCCCACAAAGGGACTCCGGCGCGGAGGGTTGGGGATATAGTCCCATGCCGCGCGGCCATGAATCGACATGGCCCTACACCGGGCGATACACGCCCTCCCCCCCCCCTCGCTCAAGAGGGGCCCCCGTCGTCCCCCGGGCAGGGAGCACACCCCCCCCCCCCCCCGCAAGGAACGGCCGCCCTGGGGAGCCCTCGCCCAGCCCCTGGGGGCCTCTCGGGGTTCGCCCCCGAGCCCGCCCGGCCCTTCCACGCCCCCCCTCACCAGCCGCAGCCCAGGGGCCCGCCCGGTCTCCCCCGTGCCGGCCCACAACCACCAGGGACCCGTGCCCCGGAGCCCCGGTGCCCAGCCCCGCCCGCCCCCCCGGTATCCATCCGGCGGGGCCCGTCCCGGTCCGGTTCGGCCGCGAGGGGACGGCGTGGCGCTCCCCCCCGCCTCCACCAGGATTCGCCCCCGTGGATGATGCTCGGCGGGATTCGTCCCCGCCGAGCGGGGTGCGGGCCCCACCGCTGACCGCGCCCCCCCCGACACCTCGAGCGCCCCGGGCTCCCCGGCCGACTTTGGCCAGCCCCGGCCGCTCCTCCGCCCGGTCGGCCGCACGGTGACGCTCTGCGGCTGAGCTCACCGCATCCCCGTCCCCCTCGCGCGCGCACCCACCCACCAGCCCACAGCCCCCCCCCCCCCCAACGTGCACGCCGTGCCCCCACCGCCCCCCCACTCTCCCGCCCCTCCTCTCTCAGGTAGCGAAGCCACCGAGGTGGGCTGCCGCAGCCGCCGACGGACGGCCGCCTTGCGAACAAGAGGACCCCCCGCACGCAGTGGGGGTCCAGGCCTTGCACCCCTTCCCCCTGCCACACGCATCATGGCGTTGCATGTGTCATACCTCCCTCCCTGTGCACCCTGTGTCATGGCCGCGAGTGGCCTTTGCCTCCCCTCCCCCACACCGAAACCGCACGGGGGGGGCCGAAGCCCCCTGGGTGGGGCCCCCAGAACCCCTGCAGCTGCGCCTCCCGACTGGAGGGTGGTGGGGCCCGCCGGTGCGCGGTACGAGCCCCCGCCCCCCTCCAACCGCCTGCCGCGACCCCCTGACCCCCCCCCTGTCCCCCCCTTGTCCCCCACCCCGGCTGGGGCGGCGCGGCCCGCGCGTGCGGTACGAGCCCGCGCCGCCCCTTGCTGCATTATACGGGCAGTGCGGGCCGCCAGGAGAGCGGAGTGGCCCCGCACTGCCCCGAGCGCCCCTCCCCCACGACAGGTGGCGCTAAAGGCCAACCGGCGCCTGGCGGGCTTTTGTGCAGGGGGGGCGAGGCGACCGGGCGCTTCGTACCCGCCCCCAACGGGGGTCTTTACCCACGGCACCGGGCACAGACACCCGTTGGGGGGTAGCCACACCACCACCCACCACAGCACCACGGCCACGGGAGGAAGGGAATAGCCCCGGGCAACGGCCTCCCCCAGGCCGAGGGAAGGTGCCGACCGCCAGGCTCATCCCGGCCCCCCATTTCCTCTGCATTGTCATCCCCCTTGGCCGTCCCGGCCCACAGTCCCCGCAGCGGGTAAGTTCCTGGGGTAGAACCCTAAGAACTTCGGTGACGGAAACACAGGTCGTGGTTTCGCACCCGGCCGACGTGGGGAGCCTCCGCCCCCACGGGAGCCCAGGGCACCCCGGCCATCCCAGCCGGGGATAACCCGCCGCCAGCGCCCCAGCCCCCATCCCCAGGCTTTCCGGCCTCAGTTCCCCTGCGTCTTCCTCGCCACATCCTCGTAGTGAACGGCTAGGTAGCAGGCCACACCCCCACACCACCCCACGGCACGCCCCCCACGCGCCCCACGCCGCCCCCGGCCTCCCACCGGGGGCCCAACTCTGGACCGTTGTCTATCGAGCAGGGCCCCACACCCCCCGCCGCCCTCATGCCACCCCTTCCTCTACCCTACACGACAGCCCCACGCCGCTGCGCCCCTGCGCAGCCCCACACTGTTGCGCCCCTGCGTGGCCCCGCGCTGCTGCGCCCCTGCACAGCCCCATGCTGCCGCTCCCATGCGCAGCCCCACGTTGCGCCCCTTCGCATCCCCACGCTGCTGCACCCCTGCGCAGCCCCACGATGCAGCGCCCCCGCGCGGCCCCGCGCTGCTGCGCCCCTACAAAGCCCTCCACACTGCTGCGCCCCTGCGCAGCCCCACGCTGCTGCGCACCTGCACTGCCCCCCACTGCCGCGCCCCTGCGCGGCCCCACGCTGCTGCGCCCCTTGCGCAGCCCCACGCTGCGCCCCTACGCAGCCACAAACAACACCTTTGCGCAGCCCCACGCTGCTGCGCCCCTGTGCAGCCCCACACTGCGCCCAAGAGCAGCCCCACGCTGCTGCGCCCCTGTGCGGCTCCGCGCCGCGCCCATACGCGGCCCCATGATGCGCCCCTGCGCAGCCTCCCACCACTGCGCCGCCGCTTGCTGCACCCCTGCGCAGCCCCACGATGCCGCGCCCCTGCGCAGCCCCACGGTGCGCCCCTGCGCAGCTCCACGCTGCTCCTCTGGGCTGCTCCGCGCTGCGCCCCTGCGCAGCCCCACGCTGCGCCCCTGCGCAGCCCCGCACTGCGCCCCTGTACAGCCACACGCTGCGCCCCAGCGCACCCCCACCACTGCGCCGCCCCACAGAGCTACTCTGCGCAGCCCCACGCTGCTGCACCCCTGCGCAGCCCCACGCTGCTGCGCCCCTGCGCATCCCCACGCTGCGCGCCTGCGCAGCCCCACGCTGCGCCCCTGCACAGCCCCATACTACACCTTTGCGCAACGCACAACCCAAGCGCAGCCCCACGCTGCTACGCCCCTGCGCAGCCCCGCGCTGCTGCGCCCCTACGCAGCACCACGCTGCTGCGCCCCTGCGCAGCCCCACGCTGCGCCCCTACGCAGCCACATACAACACCTTTGCGCAGCCCCACGCTGCTGCGCCCCTGTGCAGCCCCACACTGCGCCCAAGCGCAGCCCCACGCTGCTGCGCCCCTGCGCGGCTCCGCGCCGCGCCCATACGCGGCCCCATGATGCGCCCCTGCGCAGCCTCCCACCACTGCGCCGCCGCTCGCTGCACCCCTGCGCAGCCCCACGCTGCCGCACCCCCGCGCAGCCCCACGCTACGCCCCTGCGCAGCTCCACGCTGCTCCCCTGGGCTGCTCCGCGCTGCGCCGCTGCGCAGCCCCACGCTGCGCCCCTGCGCAGCCCCGCACTGCGCCCCTGTACAGCCACACGCTGCGCCCCAGCGCACCCCCACCACTGCGCCGCCCCACACAGGTGCTCTGCGCAGCCCCACGCTGCTGCACCCCTGCGCAGCCCCACGCTCTCGCGCCCCTGCGCAGCCCGACGCTGCGCCCCTGCACAGCCCCATACTACACCTTTGCGCAACGCACAACCCAAGCGCAGCCCCACGCTGCTACGCCCCTGCGCAGCCCCACGCTGCGCCCCTACGCAGCCACATACAACACCTTTGCGCAGCCCCACGCAGCTGCGCCCCTGTGCAGCCCCACACTACTACGCCCCTGCGCAGCCCCACGCTGCCGCGCCCCTGCGCAGCCCCACACTACTGCGCCCCTGCGCAGCCCCAAGCTGCTACGCCCCTGCGCGGCCCCACGCTGTTGCGCCCCTGCGCAACCCCGCGCTGCGCCCCTGCGCAGCCCCGCGCTTCGCCCCTGCGCGGCCACAAGCTGCGCCCCTGCGCAACCCCGCGCTGCGCCCCTGCGCAGCCCCGCACTGCTACGCCCCTGCACCGCCCCAAACCGTTGCGCCCCTGCGCAGCTCCACGCTACTCCCCTGGCCTGCTCCGCGCTGCGCCCCTGCGCAGCCCCACGCTGCGCCCCTGCGCAGCCCCGCACTGCGCCCCTGTACAGCCACACGTTGCGCCCCTGCGCACCCCCACCACTGCGCCGCCCCACACAGCTGCTCTGCGCAGCCCCACGCTGCTGCACCCCTGCGCAGCCCCACGCTGCTGCGCCCCTGCGCAGCCCCACGCTGCGCCCCTGCACAGCCCCATACTACACCTTTGCGCAACGCACAACCCAAGCGCAGCCCCACGCTGCTGCGCCCCTGCGCAGCCCCACGCTGCGCCCCTACGCAGCCACATACAACACCTTTGTGCAGCCCCACGCTGCTACGCCCCTGTGCAGCCCCACACTACTGCGCCCCTGCGCAGCCCCACACTACTGCGCCCCAGCGCAGCCCCACGCTGCTGCGCCCCTGCGCGGCCCCACGCTGTTGCGCCCCTGCGCAACCCCGCGCTGCGCCCCTGCGAAGCCCCGCGCTTCGCCCCTGCGCGGCCCCACGCTGCGCCCCTGCGCAACCCCACGCTGCGCCCCTGCGCAGCCCCGCACTGCTACGCCCCTGCACCGCCCCAAACCGTTGCGCCCCTGCGCAGCCCCACGCTGCGGCGCCCCTACACGGCCCCATGCCGCGCCCCGGCGCAGCCCCACGCTGCCACGCCCCTGCACAGCCCCACGCTGCTGCGCCCCCGCTTGGCCCCGCGCCGCGCCCCTGCACGGCCCCATGCCGCGCCCATACGCGGCCCCACGCTGCACTCCTGCGCGGCCCCACGCCGCGCCCCTGCCCAGCCCCGCGCTGCGCCCCTGCGCAGCCCCACAATGCTGCTCCCCTGCGCGGCCCCACGCTGCTGCGCCCCTGCGCAGCCCCGCGCTTCGCATCTGCGCAGCCCCGCGCTGCGCCCCTCCGCATCCCGGCACTGCTGCGCCCCTGGGCCGCACCACGCTGCGCCCCTACGCAGCCCCACGCTGCGCCCCTGCACGGCCCCATACCACGCCCCGGCGCAACCGCACGCCGCTGCGCCCCTGCGCAGCCCCACGCTGCGCCCCTGCGCAGCCCCACGCTGCTGCGCCCCTGCGCAGCCACACGCTGCTGCGCCCCTGCGCAGCCCCGCGCTGCGCCCGTGCGCAGCCCCACGCTGTTGCGCCACTGCGCCGCCCCACACTGCTGCGCCCCTGCGCCGCACCACGCTGCGCCCCTGCGCAGCCCCACGCTGCGCCCCTACCCAGCCCCACGCTGCGCCCCTGCGCAGCCCCACGCTGCTGTGCCCCTTCACGGCCCCATGCCGCGCCCCGGCGCAGCCCCACGCTACTGCGCCCCTGCGCCGTACCACACTGCGCCCCTGCGTAGCCCCACGCTGCTGCGCCCCTGCGCAGCCCCGCGCCGCCCCCCCGCGCGGCCCCACGCTGCGCCCCTGCGCAGCCCGGCGCTGCTGCGCCCCTGCGCAGCCCCACACCGCGCCCCTGTGCGGCCCCATGCCGCGCCCATGTGCGGCCCCACGGTGCACTCCTGCGCGGCCCCAAGCTGCGCCCCTGCCCAGCCCCGCGCTGCGCCCCTGCGCAGCCCCACGCTGCGCCCCTACGCAGCCCCACACTACTGCACTCCTGCGCGGCCCCACGCTGCGCCCCGGCCCAGCCCCTGCGCAGCCCCACGCTGCGCCCCTACGCAGCCCCGCACTGCGCCCCTGTACAGCCACACGCTGCGCCCCTACACAGCCCCCCCAGCACTGCGCCGCCCCACACAGCTGCTTTGCGCAGCCCCACGCTGCTGCACCCCTGCGCAGCCCCACGCTGCTGCACCCCTGCGCAGCCCCACGCTGCTGCGCCCCTGTGCAGCCCCACGCTGCGCCCCTGCACAGCCCCATATTACACCTTTGCGCAACGCACAACCCAAGTGCAGCCCCACGCTACGCCCCTTCGCAGCCCCGCGCTACTGCGCCCCTACGCAGCCCCGCGCTACTGCGCCCCTACGCAGCACCACGCTGCTGCGCCCCTGCGCAGCCCCATGCTGATGCGCCCCTGCACAGCCCTGGCTGCCGCGCCCCTGCGCAGCCCCGCACTACTGCTCCCCTGCGCAGCCCCACGCTGCTGCGCCCCTGCGCGGCCCCACGCTGTTGCGCCCCTGCGCAACCCCGCGCTGCGCCCCTGCGCAGCCCCGCGCTTCGCCCCTGCGCGGCCCCACGCTGCGCCCCTGCGCAACACCGCGCTGCGCCCCTGCACAGCCCTGCACTGCTACGCCCCCGCGCCGTCCCAAACCGTTGCGCCCCTACGCAGCCCCATGCTGCGCCCCTGTGCAGCCTCACGCTGCGGCGCCCCTACACGGCCCGATGCCGCGCCCCGGCGCAGCCCCACGCTGCTACGCCCCTGCACAGCCCCACGCCGCTGCGCCCCTGCGCGGCCCCGCGCCGCGCCCCTGCACGGCCCCATGCCGCGCCCATACGCGGCCCCACGCTGTACTCCTGCGCGACCCCACGCTGTGCCCCTGCCCAGCCCTCGGTGCGACCCCGCCCAGCCCCACGCTGCTGCTCCCCTGCGCGGCCCCACGCTGCTGCGCCCCTGCGCAGCCTCGCGCTTCGCATCTGCGCAGCCCCACGCTGCGCCCCTGCGCAGCCCCGCACTGCTGCGCCCCTACGCCGCACCACGCTGCGCCCCTACGCAGCCCCACGCTGCGCCCCTGCGCGGCCCCACGCTGCTGTGCCCCTGCACGGCCCCAGGCTGCTGCGCCCCTGCACGGCCCCTTGCCGCGCCCCCGCGCAGCTCCACGCTGCGCCCCTACACAGCCCCCCGCTGCGCCCCATTCGCGGCCCCACGCTGCGCCCCGGCGCAGCCCCGCGCTGCTACGCCCCTGCGCAGCCCCACGCTGCTGCGCCCCTGCGCGGCCCCACGCCGCGCCCCTTCACGGCCCCATGCCACGCCCATACGCGGCCCCACGCTGCACTCCTGCGCGGCCCCACGCTGCGCCCCGGCCCAGCCCCGCGCTGCGCCCCTGCGCAGCCCCACGCTGCTGCTCCCGTGCGCGGTCCCACGGTGCTGCGCCCCCGCGCAGCCCCGCGCTGCGCCCCGGCGCCGCCCCACAGTGCTGCGCCCCTGCGCCGCACCACGCTGTCCCCCTGCGCAGCCCCACGCTGCGCCCCTACGCAGCCCCACGCTGCGCCCCTGCGCAGCCCCACGCTGCTGCACCCCTCCGCGGCCCCATGCCGCGCCCGTGCGCGGCCCCAGGCTGCGCCCCTGCGCAGCCCCACGCTGCTGCGCCCCTGCGCCGCCCCGCACTGCGCCCCTGTACAGCCACACGCTGCGCCCCTACACAGCCCCCCCACCACTGCGCCGCCCCACACAGCTGCTCTGCGCAGCCCCACGATGCTGCACCCCTGCGCAGCCCCACGCTGCTGCACCCCTGCGCAGCCCCACGCTGCTGCGCCCCTGTGCAGCCCCACGCTGCGGCCCTGCACAGCCCCATACTACACCTTTGCGCAACGCACAACCCAAGTGCAGCCCCACGCTACGCCCTTGCGCAGCCCCGCGCTACTGCGCCCCTACGCAGCCCCGCGCTACTGCGCCCCTACGCAGCACCACGCTGCTGCGCCCCTGCGCAGCCCCAGGCTGATGCGCCCCTGCACAGCCCTGGCTGCCGCGCCCCTGCGCAGCCCCACACTACTGCGCCCCTGCGCAGCCCCAAGCTGCTGCGCCCCTGCGCAGCCTCACGCTGTTGCGCCCCTGCGCGGCCCCACGCTGTTGCGCCCCTGCGCAACCCCGCGCTGCGCCCCTGTGCAGCCCCGCGCTTCACCCCTGCGCGGCCCCACGCTGCGCCCCCGCGCAACACCGCGCTGCGCCCCTGCGCAGCCCTGCACTGCTACGCCCCCGCGCCGTCCCAAACCGTTGCGCCCCTACGCAGCCCCATGCTGCGCCCCTGCGCAGCCTCACGCTGCGGCGCCCCTACACGGCCCCATGCCGCGCCCCGGCGTGGCCCCACGCTGCTACGCCCCTGCACAGCCCCACGCTGCTGCGCCCCCGCGCGGCCCCGCGCCGCGCCCTTGCGCGGCCCCATGCCGCGCCCATACGCGGCCCCACGCTGTACTCCTGCGCGACCCCACGCTGTGCCCCTGCCGAGCCCCGCGCTGCGCCCCCGCGCAGCCCCACGCTGCTGCGCCCCTGCGCAGCCCCGCGCTTCGCATCCGCGCAGCCCCACGCTGCGCCCCTGCGTAGCCCCGCACTGCTGCGCCCCTACGCCGCACCACGCTGCGCCCCTACGCAGCCCCACGCTGCGCCCCTGCGCGGCCCCACGCTGCTGCGCCCCTGCACGGCCCCACGCTGCTGCGCCCCTGCACGGCCCCTTGCCGCGCCATTGCGTAGCCCAACGCTGCTGCGCCCCTACGCAGCCCCCCCGCTGCGCCCTATTCGCGGCCCCACGCTGCGCCCCAGCGCAGCCCCGCGCTGCTACGCCCCTGCGCAGCCCCACGCTGCCGCGCCCCTGCGCGGCCCCATGCCACGCCCATACGCGGCCCCACGCTGCACTCCTGCGCGGCCCCACGCTGCGCCCCGGCCCAGCCCCGCGCTGCGCCCCTGCGCAGCCCCGCGCTGCTGCTCCCCTGCGCGGCCCCACGGTGCTGCGCCCCTGCGCAGCCCCGCGCTGCGCCCCGGCGCCGCCCCACAGTGCTGCACCCTGCGCCGCACCACGCTGTGCCCCTGCGCAGCCCCACGCTGCGCCCCTACGTAGCCCCACGCTGCGCCCCTGCGCAGCCCCACGCTGCTGCACCCCTCCACGGCCCCATGCCGCGCCCGTGCGCGGCCCCGCGCTACGCCCTTGCGCAGCCCCACGCTGCTGCGCCCCTTCGCAGCCCCGCGCTGCGCCCCTGCGCAGCCCCACACTGCTGCGCCCCTGCGCCGCCCCACACTGCTGCGCCCCTGCGCCGCACCACGCTGCGCCCGTGCGCAGCCCCACACTGTGCCCCTACTCAGCCCCACGCTGCGCCCCTGCGCAGCCCCGCGCTGCGCCCCTGCGCAGCCCCACGCTGCTGCGCCCCTGCGCCGCCCCACACTGCTGCGCCCCTGCACCGCACCACGGTGCGCCCCTGCGCAGCCCCTACGCAGCCCCACCCTGCGCCCCTGCGCGGCCCCACACTGCTGCGCCCCTGTGCCGCCCCACACGGCTGCGCCCCTGCACCGCACCACGCTGCGCCCCTGCGCAGCCCCTACGCAGCCCCACGATGCGCCCCTGCGCGGCCCCACGCTGCTGCGCCCCTGCGCGGCCCCATGCCGCGCCCCGCCGCAGCCCCGCGCTGCGACCTTCCCGCTGGTCCCGCAGCCCACAGAGGGGCCCTCATCGCGCGCGCCGGCGCCCTTGCACATGCGCCCCCCGCAGCCTGGCCTCCGCGGCGCACATGCCCCCGGTGCGCCCGCCGACCCCATGGAGTGGGGCTCTCAGGGCCGCCGCCCACCACCGGCCGGTCCGCCTGCGCCGCCCCGCGGCCGCCACGGGCCCCGCACCCGCATGGCGCCGCTTCCACCTCGGCCGCCCGCCGCTACCCACGCGCCCGGCCCCGGCCTCGGCCCCCAGGCCACGCTTCCAGCTTGCCGCTGGTCCCGCGGCCCGCAATGGGGCCCGCATCGGGCGCGCCGATGCCCTTGCACACGCGCCCCCCACGGCCAGGCCAGCGCGGCGCGCGTGCCCCCGGCGCGCCTGGCGACCCCATGGAGTGGGGCTCTCAGGGCCACCGCCGGCCGCCGGCCGGCCCGCCCACACCGCCCCGCGACCGCCACGGGCCCCGCACCCGCATGGCGCCGCCTCCGCCTCGGCCGCCCGCCGCTACCCACGCGCCCGGCCCAGGCCTGGACCCCCCGCCGGCCGTGCCACGCGGCCTCCCGCACACGGGACACAGGGACGGGCACCAGGGGATAGACCATACATAGTCCCCGCCCCCTCCCCCCCCTTACTCCACCTCCCAACAGGACGTAGCCCCTCCCCTGTCGCGGGGGAGTGGCGGCTGGAAGCAAGGGGGGCCGGGGCCCCGCAGGTCCCCGGACAGGTGGTCCCTCCATCCCGCCCCCCGTCCCGCCTCCGTTTCGCACAGGTGCGCACGCCCTCCCCCCACGGCGGGGGAGGGAACCAGGGTCGCATGGGCAGGTGGTCCCTCTCACAGCGGGCGCGCCCCCCCCCCCCAAGACAGAAGGCGGAACCCCCCCCCCCCCCCCCTCGGTCGTCGTCGGCACACGCCCGGCCAGCGTGACGCCGGCCGACTGCTCCCTTGCGCCCTGCCCAGGGAGAGCGTGTCTGGCAATTTCTCCCGCCGGCACGTGCTGGGTGCCACAACAACAACAACAACAACAACATACCATACCATACCATACCATACCATACCATACCATACCATACCATACCATACCATACCATACCATACCATACCATACCATATAGCGGAGTCCCCCCGGCGAATCCGAGGTTCTTCCTCGAAGGGGCCCACGAGCCCAGGGAACGCCACCGGGTTTTTTCGGCCAAGCCGGACGGAGCTCCTGCCGGCGACCCCCCCCCCCCCCCCGCACATGGCAGGGTGCACACAACAACCGCCGCCCCCCCCCCCACAGCCCCCCCAAAAAAGGGACTCCGGCGCGGAGGGTTGGGGATATAGTCCCATGCCGCGCGGCCATGAATCGACATGGCCCTACACCGGGCGATACACGCCCTCCCCCCCCCTCGCTCAAGAGGGGCCCCCGTCGTCCCCCGGGCAGGGAGCACCCCCCCCCCCCCTCAAGGAACGGCCGCCCCGGGGAGGCCTCGCCCAGCCCCCGGGGGCCTCTCGGGGTTCGCCCCCGAGCCCGCCCGGCCCTTCCACGCCCCCCCTCACCAGCCGCAGCCCAGAGGCCCGCCCGGTCTCCCCCGCGCCGGCCCACAACCACCAGGGACCCGGGCCCCGGAGCCCCGGTGCCCAGCCCCGCCCGCCCCCCCGGTATCCCTCCGGCGGGGCCCGTCCCGGTCCGGTTCGGCCGCGAGGGGACGGCGTGGCGCTCCCCCCCGCCTCCACCAGGATTCGCCCCCGTGGATGATGCTCGGCGGGATTCGTCCCCGCCGAGCGGGGTGCGGGCCCCACCGCTGACCGCGGCCCCCCCGACACCTCGAGCGCCCCGGGCTCCCCGGCCGACTTTGGCCAGCCCCGGCCGCTCCTCCGCCCGGTCGGCCGCACGGTGACGCTCTGCGGCTGAGGTCACCGCACCCCCGTCCCCCTCGCGCGCGCACTCACCCACCAGCCCACAGCCCCCCCCCCCCCCCAACGTGCACGCCGTGCCCCCACCGCCCCCCCACTCTGCTGCCCCTCCTCTCTCAGGTAGCGAAGCCCCCGAGGTGGGCTGCCGCAGCCGCCGATGGACGGCCGCCTTGCGAACAAGAGGACCCCCCGCACGCAGTGGGGGTCCAGTCCTTGCACCCCTTGCCCCTGCCACACGCATCATGGCGTTGCATGTGTCATACCTCCCTCCTTGTGCACCATGTGTCATGGCCGCGAGTGGCCTTTGCCTCCCCTCCCCCACACCGAAACCGCATGGGGGGGGCCGAGGGCCCCTGGGTGGGGCCCCCAGAACCCCTGCAGCTGCGCCTCCCGACTGGAGGGTGGTGGGGCCCGCCGGTGCGCGGTACGAGCCCCCGCCACCCTCCAACCGCCTGCCGCGACCCCCTGTCCCCCCCCCTGTCCCCCACCCCGGCTGGGGCGGCGCGGCCCGCGCGTGCGGTACGAGCCCGCGCCGCCCCTTGTTGCATAATACGGGCAGTGCGGGCCGCCAGGAGAGCGGAGGGGCCCCGCAATGCCCCGAGCGCCCCCCCCCACGGCAGCTGGCGCTAAAGGCCAACCGGCGCCTGGCGGGCTGTTGTGCAGGGGGGGCGAGGCGACCGGGCGCTTCGTACCCGCCCCCAACGGGGGTTTGTACCCACGGCACCGGGCACAGACACCCGTTGGGAGGTAGCCACACCACCACCCACCACAGCACCACGGCCACGGGAGGAAGGGAATAGCCCCGGGCAACGGCCTCCCCCAGGCCGAGGGAAGGTGCCGACCGCCAGGCTCATCCTGGCCCCCATTTCCTCTTCATTGTCATCCCCCTTGGCCGTCCCGGCCCACAGTCCCCGCAGCGGGTAAGTTCCTGGGGTAGAACCCTAAGAACTTCGGTGACGGAAACACAGGTCGTGGTTTCGCACCCGGCCGACGTGGGGAGCCTCCGCCCCCACGGGACCCCACGGCACCCCGGCCATCCCAGCCGGGGATAACCCGCCGCCAGCGCCCCAGCCCCCATCCCCAGGCTTTCCGGCCTCAGTTCCCCTGCGTCTTCCTCGCCACATCCTCGTAGTGAACGGCTAGGTAGCAGGCCACACCCCCACACCACCCCACGGCACGCCCCCCACGCACCCCACGCCGCCCCCGACCGCCCACCAGGGGCCCGACTCTGGACCGTTGTCTGTCGAGCAGGGCCCCACACCCCCCGCCGCCCTCTACCCTACACGACAGCCCCAGACCGCTGCGCCCCTGCGCAGCCCCACTCTGCTGCGCCCCTGCGTGGCCCCGCGCTGCTGCACCCCTGCACAGCCCCATGCTGCCGCGCCCATGCGCAGCCCCATGCTGCGCCCCTTTGCATCCCCACGCTGCTGCACCCCTGCGCAGCCCCACGCTGCAGCGCCCCCGCGCGGCCCCGCGCTGCTGCGCCCCTGCACAGCCCTCGCTGCTGCGCCCATGCGCGGCCCCACGCCACTGCGCCCCCGCGCAGCCCACACTGCCGCGCCCCTGCGCGGCCCCACGCTGCTGCGCCCCTGCGCAGCCCCACGCTGCGCCCCTAGGCAGCCACATACAACACCTTTGCGCAGCCCCACGCTGCTGCGCCCCTGTGCAGCCCCACACTGCGCCCAAGCGCAGCCCCACGCTGCTGCGCCCCTGCGCAGCTCCGCGCCGCGCCCATACGCGGCCCGATGATGCGCCCCTGCGCAGCCTCCCACCACTGCGCCGCCGCTCCCTGCGCCCCTGCGCAGCCCCACGATGCTGCGCTCCTGCGCGGCCCCACCCTGCGCCCCTCCACGGCCCCACGCTGCCCCCCGGGGCTGCTCCGCGCTGCGTCCCTGCGCAGCCCCACGCTGCTGCGCTTCCGCGCAGCCCCACGCTGCGCCCCTGCGCAGCGCCGCATTGCGCCCCTGTACAGCCACACGCTGCGCCCCAGCGCACCCCCATGGCGCTTCGCCCCTACACAGCCCCCCCACCGCTGCGCCGCCCCACACAGCTGCTCTGCGCAGCCCCGGGCTGCTGCACCCCTGCGCAGCTCCGCGCCGCGCCAATACGCGGCCCCATGATGCGCCCCTGCGCAGCCTCCCACCACTGCGCCGCCGCTCGCTGCGCGCCTGCCCAGCCCCACGCTGCTGCGCCCCTGCGCAGCCCCACGCTGCGCCCCTCCACGGCCCCACGCTGCCCCCCGGGGCTGCTCCGCGCTGCGCCCCTGCGCAGCCCCATGTTGCGCCCCTGCTCAGCCCCGCGCTGCGCCACTGCGCAGCCCCACACTACTGCGCCCCTGCGCAGCCCCACGTTACGCCCCTGCTCAGCCCCGCGCTGCGCCCCTGCGCAGCCCCACGCTGCGCCCCTGCGCGGCCCCGCACTGCACCCCTGTACAGCCACACGCTTCGCCCCAGCGCACCCCCGTGCCGCTGCGCCCCTACACAGCCCCCCCCACCACTGCGCCGCCCCACACAGCTGCTCTGCGCAGCCCCACGCTGATGCACCCCTGCGCAGCTCCGCGTCGCGCCCATACGCGGCCCCGTGATGCGCCCCTGCGCAGCCTCTCACCACTGCGCCGCCCCACACAGCTGCTCTGCGCAGCCCCACGCTGCTGCGCCCCTGCGCAGCCCCACGCTGCTGCACCCCTGCGCAGCCCCACGCTGCTGCACACCTGCGCGGCCACACGCTGCTGCACCCCTGCGCAGCCCCACGCTGCTGAACCCCTGCGCGGCCACACGCTGCTGCGCCCCTGCGCAGCCCCACGCTCCGCCCCTGCTCAGCCCCGCGCTGCGCCCCTGCGCAGCCCCACACTACTGCGCCCCTGCGCAGCCCCATGTTACGCCCCTGCTCAGCCCCGCGCTCGCCCCTGCGCAGCCCCATGCTGCGCCCCTGCGCAGCCCCGCACTGCACCCCTGTACAGCCACACGCTGCGCCCCAGCGCACCCCCGTGCCGCTGCGCCCCTACACAGCCCCCCCCACCACTGCGCCGCCCCACACAGCTGCTCTGCGCAGCCCCACGCTGCTGCACCTCTGCGCAGCTCCGCGTCGCGCCCATACGCGGCCCCGTGATGCGCCCCTGCGCAGCCTCCCACCACTGCGCCGCCCCACACAGCTGCTCTGCGCAGCCCCACGCTGCTGCGCCCCTGCGCAGCCCCACGCTGCTGCACACCTGCGCGGCCACACGCTGCTGCGCCCCTGCGCAGCCCCACGCTGCGCCCCTGCGCGGCCCCACGCTACGCCCCTGCGCAGCCCCGGGCTGCTGCGCCCCTGCGCAGCCCCACGCTGCCCTCCAGCGCAGCCCCACGCTGCTGCGCCCCCGCGCAGCCCCACGCTGCTGCGCCCCCGCGCAGCCCCACGCTGCCCTCCAGCGCAGCCCCGCGCTGCTGCGCCCCTGCGCAGCCCCACGCTGCACTCCAGCGCAGCCCCACGTTGCTGCGCCCCTACGCAGCCCCAGGTTGCTGCGCCCACGCTGCTACGCCCCTGCACAGCCCCACGCTGCTGCGCCCCTACGCAGCCCCACGCTGCACTCCAGCGCAGCCCCACGCTGCTGCGCCCCCGCGCAGCCCCACGCCGCCCTCCAGCGTAGCCCCACGCTGCTGCGCCCCTGCGCAGCCCCACGCTGCCCTCCAGCGCAGCCCCGCGCTGCTGCGCCCCTGCGCAGCCCCACGCTGCCCTCCAGCGCAGCCCCACGCTGCTGCGCCCCTACGCAGCCCCAAGTTGCTGCGCCCACGCTGCAACGCCCCCGCACAGCCCCACGCTGCTGCGCCCCTGCGCAGCCCCACGCTGCACTCTGGCGCAGCCCCACGCTGCTGCGCCCCTACGCAGCCCCACGCTGCACTCCAGCGCAGCCCCACGCTGCTGCGCCCCTGCGCAGCCCCATGCTGCACTCCAGCGCAGCCCCACGCTGCTGCGCCCCTACGCAGCCCCAGGCTGCACCCCAGCGCAGCCCCACGCTGCTGTGCCCCTGCCCAGCCCCGCGCTGCTGTGCTCCTACGCAGCACCACGCTGTTGCGCCCCTGCGCAGCCCCACGCTGCCCTCCAGCGCAGCCCCAGGCTGCTGCGCCCCTGCGCAGCCCCAGGTTGCTGCGCCCACGCTGCTACGCCCCTGCACGGCCCCACGCTGCCGCGCCCCTGCGCAGCCCCACGCTACTGAGCCCCTGCCCAGCCCCAGGTTGCTGCGCCCCTGCGCAGCCCCACGCTGCCCTCCAGCGCAGCCCCACGCTGCTGCTCCCCTACACAGCCCCGCGCTGCTGCGCCCCTGCGCAGCCCCACGCTGCCCTCCAGCGCAGCCCCACGCTGCTGCGCCCCTGCGCAGCCCCAGGTTGCTGCGCCCACGCTGCTACGCCCCTGCACAGCCCCACGCTGCTGCGCCCCTGCACAGCCTTGGCTGCCGCGCCCCTGCGCAGCCCCACGCTACTGCGCCCCCGCCCAGCCCCGGGCTGCTGCGCCCCTGCCCAGCCCCACGCTGCTGCTCCCCTGCGCGGCCCCACGCTGTTGCGCCCCTGCGCAACCCCGCGCTGCGCCCCTGCGCAGCCCCGCGCTGCGCCCGTGCGCGGCCCCACGCTGCGCCCCTGCGCAACCCCGCGCTGCGCCCCTGCAGCCCCGCACTGCTACGCCCCTGCGCCGCCCCAAACCGTTGCGCCCCTACGCAGCCCCACGCTGCGCCCCTACGCGGCCCCACGCTGCGGCGCCCCTGCAAGGCCCCATGCCGCGCCCCGGCGCGGCCCCACGCTGCTACGCCCCTGCGCAGCCCCACGCTGCTGCGCCCCCGCGCGGCCCCGCGCCGCGCCCCTGCACGGCCCCATGCCAAGCCCATACGCGGCCCCACGCTGCACTCCTGCGCGGCCCCACGCTGCGCCCCCGCCCAGCCCCGCGCTACGCCCCTGCACAACCCCACGCGGCTGCTCCCCTGCGCGGCCCCACGCTGCTGCGCCCCTGCGCAACCCCGCGCTTCGCATCTGCGCAGCCCCACGCTGCACCCCTGCGCAGCCCCGCACTGCGCCCCTGCGCAGCCCCGCACTGCTACGCCCCTGCGCCGCACCACGCTGCGCCCCTACGCAGCCCCACGCTGCGCCCCTACGCAGCCCCACGCTGCTGCGCCCCTTCACGGGCCCATACCACGCCCCGGCGCAGCCCCACGCTGCTACGCCCCTGCGCAGCCCCACGCTGCTGCGCCCCTGCGCGGCCCCGCGCCGCGCCCCTGCACGGCCCCTTGCCGCGCCCCCGCGCAGCCCCACGCTGCGCCCCCGCGCAGCCCAACGCTGCGCCCCATTCGCAGCCCCTCGCAGCACCCTGGCGCAGCCCCGCGCTGCTACGCCCCTGCGCAGCCCCACGCTGCTGCACCCTTGCGCGGCCCCGCGCCGCGCCCCTTCACGGCCCCATGCCACGTCCATACGCGGCCCCACGCCGCACTCCTGCGCGGCCCCACGCTGCTGCGCCCTTGCGCGGCCCCGCGCCGAGCCCCTGCATGGCCCCTTGCCGCGCCCCCGCGCAGCCCCACGCTGCGCACCTGCGCAGCCCAAAGCTGTTACGCCCCGGCGCCGCCCCACAGTGCTGCGCCCTTGCGCAGCCCCACGCTGCTGCACGCCTCCACGGCCCCATGCCGCGCTCATGCGCGGCCCCGCGCTGCGCCCCTGCGCAGCCCCACGCTGCTGCGCCCCTGCGCAGCCCCGCGCTGCGCCCCCGCGCAGCCCCACACTGCTGCGCCCCTGCGCCGCCCCACACTGCTGCGCCCCTGCGCCGCACCGCGCTGCGCCCCTGCGCAGCCCCACGCTGCAGCGCCCCTTCACGGCCCCATGCCGCGCCCCGGCGCAGCCCCACGCTGCTGCGCCCCTGCGCAGCCCCGCGCTGCGCCCCTGCGCAGCCCCACGCTGCTGCACCCTTGCGCAGCCCCACGCTGCTGCGCCCCTGCGCAGCCCCGCGCTGTGCCCCTGCGCAGCCCCACGCTGCTGCACCCTTGCGCAGCCCCACGCTGCTGCGCCCCTGCGCGGCCCCGCGCTGCGCCTCCGCGCAGCCCCACGCTGCGCCCCTACTCAGCCCCACGCTGCGCCCCTGCGCAGCCCCACGCTGCAGCGCCCCTTCACGGCCCCATGCCGCGCCCCGGCGCAGCCCCACGCTGCTGCGCCCCTGCGCAGCCCCGCGCTGCGCCCCTGCGCAGCCCCACGCTGCTGCACCCTTGCGCAGCCCCACGCTGCTGCGCCCCCGCGCAGCCCCACGCTGCGCCCCTACTCAGCCCCACGCTGCGCCTCTGTGCAGCCCCACGCTGCTGCGCCCCTGCGCAGCCCCACGCTGCTGCGCCCCTGCGCAGCCCCGCGCCGCGCCCCCGCGCAGCCCCACGCTGCGCCCCTGCGCAGCCCCACGCCGCGCCCCTGCGCGGCCCCATGCCGCGCCCATGCGCGGCCCCACGCTGCACTCCTGCGCGGCCCCACGCTACGCCCCTGCCCAGCCCCACGCTGCGCCCCTGCCCAGCCCCACGCCGCGCCCCTGCCCAGCCCCACACTACTGCGCCCCTGCGCAGCCCCACGTTACTCCCCTGCTCAGCCCCGCGCCGCGCCCCTACGCAGCCCCACGCTGCGCCCCTGCTCAGCCCCGCGCTGCTGCGCCCCTGAGCAGCCCCACGCTGCGCCCCTGCGCAGCCCCACGCTACTGCGCCCCTGCCCGGCCCCATGCCGCGCCCATACGCGGCCCCGCGCTGCGCCCCTGCGCAGCCCCACGCTGCACCCCTGCGCAGCCCCGCGCCGCACCCCTGCGCGGCCCCATGCCGCGCCCATACGCGGCCTCACGCCGCGATCCTCCGCGGCCCCACGCTGCACCCCTGCGCGGCCGCACGCTGCACCCCTGCACGGCCCCACACTGCTGCGCCCCTGCGCCGCCCCACACGGCTGCGCCCCTGCACCGCACCACGCGGCGCCCCTGCGCAGCCCAAGCAGGGAGCAACCCCCCCCCCCCCCCTCAAGGAACGGCCGCCCTCGGGAGCCCTCGCCCAGCCCCCGGGGGCCTCTCGGGGTTCGCCCCCGAGCCCGCCCGGCCCTTCCACGCCCCCCCTCACCAGCCGCAGCCCAGAGGCCCGCCCGGTCTCCCCCGCGCCGGCCCACAACCACCAGGGACCCGGGCCCCGGAGCCCCGGTGCCCAGCCCCGCCCGCCCCCCCGGTATCCCTCCGGCGGGGCCCGTCCCGGTCCGGTTCGGCCGCGAGGGGATGGCGTGGCGCTCCCCCCCGCCTCCACCAGGATTCGCCCCCGTGGATGATGCTCGGCGGGATTCGTCCCCGCCGAGCGGGGTGCGGGCCCCACCGCTGACCGCGCCCCCCCCGACACCTCGAGCGCCCCGGGCTCCCCGGCCGACTTTGGCCAGCCCCAGCCGCTCCTCCGCCCGGTCAGCCGCACGGTGACGCTCTGCGGCTGAGCTCACCGCACCCCCGTCCCCCTCGCGCGCGCACCCACCCACCAGCCCACAGCCCCCCCCCCCCCCCCCCAACATGCACGCCGTGCCCCCACTGCCCCTACGCAGCCCCACGCTGCACCCCTGCGCAGCCCCGCGCCGCGCCCCTGCGCGGCCCCACACTGCTGCGCCCCTGCGCCGCCCCGCACGGCTGCGCCCCTGCACCGCACCACGCCCCTGCACCCCCGGCGCGCCCGCCGACCCCATGGAGTGGGGCTCTTAGGGCCGCCGCCGGCCACCGGCCGGTCCGCCTGCGCCGCCCCGCGGCCGCCACGGGCCCCGCACCCGCATGGCGCCACCTCCGCCTCGGCCGCCCGCCGCTACCCACGCGCCCGGCCCAAGCCTCGGCCCCCAGGCCACGCTTCCAGCTTGCCGCTGGTCCCGCGGCCCGCAGTGGGGCCCGCATCGGGCGTGCCGACGCCCTTGCACACGCGCCCCCCACGGCCAGGCCTGCGCGGCACGCGTGCCCCCGGCGCGCCCGGCGACCCCATGGAGTGGGGCTCTCAGGGCCACCGCCGGCCGCCGGCCGGCCCGCCCACACCGCCCCGCGACCGCCACGGGCCCCGCACCCGCATGGCGCCGCCTCCGCCTCGGCCGCCCGCCGCCACCCACGCGCCCGGCCCAGGCCTGAGCCCCCCCGCCGGCTGTGCCGCGCGGCCTCCCGCACACGGGACACAGGGACGGGCACCAGGGGATAGACCATACATAGTCCCCGCCCCCTCCACCCCCCTTACTCCACCTCCGCACAGGACGTAGCCCCCTCCCCTGTCGCGGGGGAGTGGCGGCTGGAAGCAAGGGGGACCGGGGCCCCGCGGGTCCCCGGACAGGTGGTCCCTGCATCCCGCCCCCCATCCCGCCTCCGTTTCGCACAGGTGCGCACGCCCTCCCCCCACGGCGGGGGAGGGAACCAGGGTCACACGGACAGGTGGTCCCTCTCACAGCGACGCGCGCCCCCCCCCCCCCCCCAGACAGAAGGCGGAACCCCCCCCCCCCCCCCCTCGGTCGTTGTCGGCACACGCCCGGCCAGCGTGACGCCGGCCGACTGCTCCCTTGCGCCCTGCCCAGGGAGAGCGTGTCTGGCAATTTCTCCCGCCGGCACGTGCTGGGTGCCACAACAACAACAACAACAACATACCATACCATACCATACCATACCATACCATACCATACCATACCATACCATACCATACCATGCCATGCCATGCCATGCCATACCATGCCATGTCATGCCATACCCCCCGCCATGCCTCGCGTCACCACACCACTTCCACGTACCATCCCAATCCCCATGCGCCATGCATCATGCACTGCACCACAGTCTCTATGCTGCCCCCACTCGCGTGCACCTGTCTACCACCCCCTCGCCGTTTGCACAGGTCACCAACACCTCCTGCTTCCTCCACACCCTTCGCAACCTCGACTGCTCCCCAGAGCCCAACCTGAAGGTGCTCTGGTTGCAGCACCTGCCCCAGGCCTTCCAGCACGTCGGTTACCCTCCAACCCCCGTCAGGAGTCCTCCCACGGCCGTCGGTTGCCTCCAGCCGCCGTTGGTTACCGTAGCTTACCCGCCAACCGCCCTCAGTCACCCTTCAACTGCCGTCAGTTACCCTCCAATCGCCGTTGGTTACAAACCGCCGTTGGTTGCCCTTCAAGTGCCAGTCAACTGTGCACCAAAATAATGAGCTGACCACTGAACAGCCTGATTTTCCTTTTTTTTTATTTTCGTTGAAGAACGTCCTGCATTGCCCTTTCCACAGGTCACCAAGACCTCCTTCCGCTTCCTCCACACCCTTCGCAACCTCGGGTGCTCCCCGGAGCCCAACCTGACGGTGCTCTGGTCGCAGCACCTGCCCCAGGCCTTCAAGCACTACGCCACGCAGATCACTATTGACACCTCCTCGATCCAGTACGAGAACGACGACCTGATGCGCCCCCGCTTCGGCTCCGACTACTCCATCGCGTGCTGCGTCTCAGCCATGAAGCTCGGGAGCCACATGCAGTTCTTTGGGGCGCGCTGCAATATGCCGAAGCTGCTGCTGTACGTCCTGAACGCAGGAAGGGACGAGATCTCTGGCAAACTGGTCATCCCGTTCCTGGCGGAGCTGCCACACCTTCAGGTGTAGGACACAAATCAATAGCCCCTTTATCTATAGCGGTTGGCGGTTTACAGATGGTCACAGACGACAGTTGGCAGTTCATAGACGACGGTTGGCGGTTAACAGGCGACGGTTGGTGGTTCACAGACGACAGTTGGCGGGCGACAGATTGCGGTTGGCGGTTACCAGACAACAGTTGGCGGTTACCAGACGACAGTTGTCGGTTAAAAGACGACAGTTAGCGGTTAACAGACGACAGTTGGGGGAGGTTTGGCGCTAACGAGCGCACAGGGGGTGGGGGTTTGGCGCTAACGAGGCGCACAGGGGATGGGGGTTTGGCGCTAACGAGGCGCAGGCGGGGGAGGGGAGGTTTGGCGCTACCGAGGCGCGCGGGGGGGTTTGGCGCAAAGGGGTTTGGCGCTAACGAGGCGCGTGCGGAGGTGGGGGGGGTTGGCGGACATTGCACACCGAATGCCACCCCGTTTACCCGTGTGCCCTTCCCCTTTACCCGCCGACCATGGGAGTTGCGGTGCATACATGAGGCAGTGCGCACACAAGGCGGTCTGTAGCCACCGCAGGAGTCTTGTTGTTTAAGGGGGGTGCTGGGGCTGGCCCCTGCATCGAGCGTAGCGAGCCTTAGCGTGGGGACGGTTGGTGCACATTACACACCAAATGCTACTCCGTTTACCCATGTGCCCTTCCCGTTTACCCGCCGACCATGGGAATACATGAGGCGGTGCACACACAAGGCAGTTATAGCGATCGCAGGAGTCTTGTTATTTAAGGGGCGGTGCGGGGCTGGCCCCCGCGTCGAGCGTAGCGAGCCGTAGCATGGGGACGGTTGGCGCACATTACACACTGACTGCCACTCTGTTTACCTGTTTGCACCTCCGGGGGGGGGGGGGGGGCGTTGGCGCTAACAAGGCGCACGGGGGGGGTTGGCGCTAAGGAGGCGCACGGGGGGGGGGGGAGGGTTGGCGCTATCGAGGCACATGGGCGGTGGGGGGGGGTTTGGTGCTATCGAGGCGCATGGGGGGGAGCGGAGTTTGGCGCTAACGAGGCGCACGGGGGGGGGGGGGGGTTGGCACTAACGCGGCGCGCGCCAAGCCCGATTTGCGCCTCGTGAAACAAGGCATACAGTTTCAGCGAAACACTCACCAGACGACAGTCGGCAGTTACCAGATGACAGTTGCCAGTCAACAGACGACAGTTGGCGGTTAGGTGGCGGCTAACAGACGACATTGCCGGTCAACAGCCGACAGTTGGTGGTAAACAGACGACAGGTGGCGGCACCAGACGACAGTCGGCAGTCAACGGATGACAGGTGGCGTTTCACAGACGAACGACAGTTGGCGGTCAACAGACAACAGTTGGCTGTTAACAGATAACAGTTGGGGTTCAACAGAGGACAGTTGGCGGTCAACAGACTATGTGAGTCTATGCACAGTCCGGCAACCCGTTCCTTCCCATTCCTCCTGCCTCGCCACTTCCTGCTGCTCAGGAGCCCCTTGTGTACCAGGAGGTCGAGCAGCGCTTCAAGAAGGCGCAGGAGTGGCTCGCGGAGACGTACGTCAACACGATGAACTGCATCCACTACAGCCACGACCTGTACAACTACGAGGGCATCCAGATGGCGCTGCACGACTCCAACGTGCACCGCCTGATGGCCTTTGGCATTGCTGGACTCAGCGTCGTGGCAGATTCCCTCGCTGCCATCAAGTACTGCAAGGAGGTGAGCCCCCCGTTCAGGACCCCTCTTACGTTGTGATTGCCGGTGCAGCCCTGACACAACCTTCTAGATACTGCACCAACACATGCAGGGGGTCTTGTAGTGCACAGGAAGTTTTTTCTAAAAAGGGTCCAGTCCAGGCCATGGCTTAGTGGCAGAAATTACCTATACCAGGGCATGGGGAAAATTGGCTTGCGGGGGCGGGGTGTCATTTGAGCCCCCCAAGGAGGGGGGGGGGTCTGGGTAGGATCTGTAGTGAAACCTGGTAAAATTTTTTCTTAGGTAACAGTTTAGTAGGTTCACCAGTTTTTACTAGGTATCGGGAACCTGGTAAAAAAAAAGTTTTTTTCACTAGGTTTCAGAACCTCCAAAAAAAAAGAACTAGGCTTGGAACTTTTGGGCCACTTGTTGGCCACTTCAGATCTTGTTCCCCGCTCTAAAGCATCGGGGACCTCCCCGACGCCAAGGGTTATGTAGCCACTGGGCCCACTTGTGGGTCACTTCTGATTTTGTCCGCCGCTCTGAAGCATTGGGGAGCCCCCAGGGTGCTCCCTAAGACCCTCTTTTTTTTTCCTCTTAAGGAACGTTGGTTGTGAGGTCAACCTCAACTATCTAGGACCCCATGAGGGGCTTGTTCCCACTGGCCCGGTGAGTGCCCTTTTTGAACCCCTGTTCGGTGACTCCCGAAAACGTAGGGGTTACGAAGCATTTCCGCCCTCTTTTGGGCCCCCGAGAAGGCAGGGGTGAGGCAGCCACTTCTGATTTTGTTCCCCTTTGTTGGGGACCACTTCTGATTTTGCCCCCCGCGCTTAGCGTTGGATCCCTGAGAATGCAGGGGTGACATAGCATTTCTGCCCTCTTTTGGGCCCCCTATATTGGCATTCGCGTTGGGTGACCGGTGTGCGGTTGACAAGCCGCCTTTAGTAGATGAGGTCCGTCCAAAGGTGGTGATCCGTGGGAAGGATTTTTTTGTTCCACAGCATTACCCCAAAGATGCCTCTGGTAAATTGCAGTATGACGAAAAATTGATTGAAGAGTTGGATATGAAGACCACGGATGTGCTTCGCAACATGTGCAAGCACAATCCTCCCTCAGCACAACCCACCTACAAGGACGAAAAGGCGGACAAGCGTGTTTTGCGATTTCATATGAAGCACGTGTGTGCACCCCTTTATATATATATATATATATATATATATATATATATATATATATATAGCAGGCTCAAGACTCTTTTCTTGAGCCTGCTTTTGTTTCTGCTGCCCTTGCAATCCATGGTTTGGCCTGGGTGGGGCGCCACTGACACAAGTGGCCTAGAATAGACCAGGGGGCACCATGCCCTCAAACAAAAATACCACCTACCGTTGCCCCCCCCCCCCCCATAAACTTTGTGTTTTTGCTTCAAATTCAAGTCCAAAATTTTGTCTACCTAGTAACCTAGTAAAAAAATATTTAAGATATTTTGTCTTTTTTACCTAGTAAAAAGAACCTTGTTAAAATTTTTTGATTTTAATTTTTTACTTGGTTTTACTACATTTTACTAGGTTTTACTGCAACGCGTACTAGGTTTTACCAAATGCCCGTCTGGGTAAGGGGCTCTTGTGACAGGCGAGTCACATAAGGCAAGTCTAAAACCTCTATCGATGACTCACCAATTGCGCCGCGAAGCGGCTTGGGAGATTTTTTTTTCAAAAAAGGATCCCCCATGATACATGCCTCAAAATGATCAGCACATTGTGGGGATCATTTTGAGCCATATGTGTTGGGGTTACCTCAGGACCCCCCCCCCCCCACCTCCCCTGTCAGCCCGTTATGGGTCCCGTCAGCCCGTCAGGGGTTCCCGTCACCGGAGCCCATAAGGGGTTCCGGGAAAGGGGCTCGAGCCCCCCCCCCTCCCGGCACAAGGCAATTTCCCCCCAGCCCAGAGGGGGGGGGTCAAGGAGTGGGCGGGTGGGTTGGTGAGGCCGTCAGTCATTTTTGGCCAAGACCCCCGGGGGGGGGGGGGGGGGGCGACTCCGCGGGTCCTAGGTGCAATGGCGCGTAGCTCTGTACGCGATCCGTGCACCAACCGGCCCATGCAATGCGTGTTGTGCCGAGGTACAATTTGGTTGTATGGCATGGCCCACCATTTTGATTCAAAGCATGCCGGTTCTGCACCTGCGAGTGCCTTGTGCGTCAAGGCAGACGAAAAGGAAATGGTGGTGAACTGGTGTGGAAAGAGGAATAGCAGCAAGCGGTCTCATCATGAGATGGATGCTGAGGATGGAGGGGACGTGGCTGAGGGCCCTTCCCGTGCGAGCACAGCACCAGCCCCGCTCCCCAAGACGAACAAGTCCTCCGGCTCCTCCTCCTCCTCCTCCTCCTCCTCCTCCTCCTCCTCCGCCTCCTCCTCCTCCTCCTCCTCCTCCTCCTCCTCCTCCTCCTCCTCCTCCTCCTCCTCCTCCTCCTCCTCCTCCTCCTTGGCATCTTCTGGGGCAGAGCGTTCTCGCCCGTTGAGTGTAGGGAAGAGGAACTAGCTGTTTAGTTGGCAGCCAAAGAAGAGGTCGGCCATCACAGCATATGATTTTGGTCGCTCATCAAGTGAAGGTGAGTTGTTTAAGTAAGGGCTTTTTCCTGTGCCCTTCTTTGCCGGTGGCCTCCCCCCTCCCATTCCCCTCCTAGGTCGATGCGTAGAAAGTGGTCCAAGGAGCCACTTTTGGTCTTAGGCCCCTCCCCCCCTAGATTGATGCATAGAAAGTGTTCCAAGGAGCCACTCTTGGTCTTAGGCCCCTCCCTCCTTAGGTCGATCCGTAGAAAGTGTTCCAAGGAGTCACTCTTGGTCTTAGGCCCTTCTTTTTCATTCCTGCAAGTGTGGTGTAAGCGGGGAGGGGTGATGTACCATCATGGCGGTGTGGTCCGAGGCCACCGCCTCGAGTTGCTATGACCACACTTTTACAGTTGCATTCCAACCCCTATATGTAGGCATGTATGTCTTGTGGCATGGTGTAACTCTAATCCCATGACCGCCTTAGGAACCACCCCCTTGAGGTTCCCAATGTGGCTGGGAATGCCCAAGCCGATGATACCCTAACCTCTTTTGTGGGAAGGGGCGGTGCGAACTGTTGGATCACACCTAGGCCGCATACCCAACTGTTCAGAGGTGCCCGACCCCCCCCCCCCCCGGGAACCGCCCTCCCCGGCGCCCCCCCCGACCTACCCACCCCCGGTGCCCCTCCCAAAACCCTCCCTCCCAGACCCCCACCCTCAAGGGGCCTCCGGCCAACAGTTAGGTGGGGGTGTAGTTGGGGTCCACAACCAAGGGGTTGCCCCCCCAGGCCAAGATCGTCCCCCCTGGCCTCAGCTGGGGAAATGGGACTTTTGGGTTGTGGGTCTGGGTCTGCTGTGGGTTGAGGCTATGATGGTGTGAGTGGAATGTCTACTTTCGTTTTTGTGTGGCAGAGTGGCTCTTGTTGTGAAACGACTGTTAGCTTTGCTAACTGGGGTTCTATATGTCTGTCTTATTTGTTCCAGATTGTTTTTGAAATTTTGCCTGGGGAAGATGGCGGAATGCATGGAATTTCAGGATTACCTCCAGGCCGGAGTGCACGACTCTGTGCCAGAGGGAACCCCAGCAGCATCCTGGGCTAAGGCAAAAATGCGTTTAACAAAGTCCCTTCGCCATCTGGGGGATTCGCGTTCGCAATGGCTCCAGACATTTGCCAGTGCCTCAGGATTTGGAGGGACAGAGGAGGCGCTCATTGAGAATCTGATTGGCTACACGTTGACAGAGCAGGTCCAAATAAATATGACCACAGGGGCCTTTGAGAAAATCAGGGTACAGACAGACACTGTCAACAAGGCTTCGGACCCTGCCCTGCTGAGGTTGTTAGAGGGACAGGCGTGACTGATCAAGTCCCTCACGGAGAAGGTCAACAGTCTATCGGAAGCCCCCACGCGGTCGGAAAAGTCTGTGCCACCCCTGTGCCTCAAGGAGTTACATGAGCTAGCCTTGGTATGGAACCACCCTCAATGGGTCACAAGGGTCCTGTACCATCTCAAATGCGCGATCCTCAAGGAAGCCTTGCCGCTGGATGCCATGAGAATGACCCCCAAGTGGGATGACGAGGCGCAGAAGCCCCTCCTCTTCAACCTCGCGGACGACCAGAAGAAAGACACCACGGTATGGACTGAGGTGGTGGGGACTGGAGATTCGGCAGGGGACGCCCCCATGGATGACAGCTCAGGCACCCCCCCCCCCGGTGTTGTCCTTGAACAGCTCTGCGGTGCTCATGGTGGAGTCTTTGTGGCTGCTGGTGTGGTCCCCCGTCCACTGTTACAAGGAGCGCTACGAGTCACACTCAACTTCCTCTAAACAAGCATCGGCGGACCCCGACTTCACCTCGGGCCTGAGTACAGCGGGGGCACGCCTTAAAAAGGTCATGCGACGTCGTTTCAAAATGGTGGATGGGGTTGAGTATTTCGAGGTCCATAAAGGAGAGTGGGTGCGATCGGACTCCGCCCCAGTGGGGCCCTGTAAAACGTGCAAAGGTCACGGGCTCATCGAGAGGCACTGGGTATGGAAGTGCCCCAGACTGGAGTGACGGGATTTGGCGGCCCAGCCGGTGGATGCGACATCAATGCTACAACGGCCGGACCGCTTCCGAAAGGGGGGGCCTGTGCTGGCACCCACCCCTGTGGCTTCCTAGGGCGTCATCGACTGGCCGGCGGTGGTGGATGCATGGCAAATCTTGGGAGAGACCGACCCCACGGAGTGCCCAGCGGCCTGTCTGGTTTCAACATGGCGGCCATCGACACGACGAACCTACACGAGCCACCTTTGACGATTTGCCCAGTTCGGGGGCGCTGTCCAGCCGGGGGACATGCAGACGTTGGCGGAAAAGGTACTGCTCTCCATGTTTGCCCAGGGCCAGAAGGCGGCGGCGGCCAGAGGATACATATCCGCCCTCAAGGCAGTGGCTACCTTGGGGTGGATCCCCCCCCTACAGTGGGACAGGCTGTGGAGAATTTCCAAGGCGGCAGTGGATTCCCCGGGACAACGACAGCTCGGAGGGCCCGACCTACTCCAGCTCATGGCCGAATCATGCTCCAGAGTGGGGGAGTGGAAAATCTATGCCGCAGCGGTCCTATCCTTCGCCACGCTCTGCAGAGTGGGAGAAATATCATCGCTTCGCCGATCGAACATCTCCAAGGTGGGAATCACGTACCAGGGGATCAAACGAGACCATCGCCAGATCACGAGATGACTGGGGCCATACGCACAGGCATGGGCTACGTGGCTCCGCAGGATCGCACCCGGTGAGGCGCCAGCATTGGGACGAGCAGTGGATCTCGAAATGGGTATGGCCAAGCTCTTGCAGGGGACCGACAGAGGAGAGGCCAGGTGGCATGCCTGGAGACGAGCGGGCACAACCTACCTCCGGTGGTTGGGACTTTCGTGGAGGCACCTCCTGTGGTGGGGTAGATGGCACAACATCAAAATTGCTCACCTGTACGCGTCTCCCCGCGACGAATTTGAATGTGTGCAGACTGCGCGACTACCTTGGCCAGCCACTGAAGGAATCCGCTGGAGAAGAACCGATATCCGGGACCTGTGGCCGGCCAGCCTCGTGGGGCTCTTCGAAAATGACGAGAAAGTCCGCACATCCCCGGCAGAGGCCAAGAGGACACGACCCGCGGGAGGAGACGGCGGGGCCGGAAAGGAGAGCGCCGAGCGGTACGGACGATCGGCGCAGGGCGCCAGGGGAGAGAAGGCCGCAAATCCCGACGCACGGTCTCGGAAGGAGTCACAGGAACAGGGGCCCCACCAGAAGTCGAGCCTCCCGGGGGCACGAGGTCCGTGGACCCGATGCCGACACGGGGTAGGGCTGACAGTGGGACACCAGAAGCCCCGGTTACTTCCAAGGAGAGTCCCATCGACGTCGATGAGGAACAGGACGTGGAGATGGGTCCCCCGCGACATCGTGACGCCGGTGGAGGAGCGCAAGCCCCCGGACAACCTCGAGGGGTTGGACGGTTCCAAGGACGACCCCAGGGTTTCATGACATGGAGAACGCGACCCCGAACCACAGCGGGTCTCGGAGCCAAGCACCTGGCAACGCTGGCCAGACGTGCAGCCGGCGGCGCCGGTAAACGATGAATGCCCCCGGGAGAGGGCTGTGGAGGGATTGATCCTGTCGGAACGAGGACAGGGGTGGCCGGACGAAATTTCCACGGGCCTGAGACTAAGTGGGGGCCTACGGGACCTGTTGCACCGGCGCATCCGTTTCCTATTCATCCAGGGGGGGAGGGTGGCCAGGGACCTACGTATGGTTGATGTAGATGACCAATTAATCGCAGCCTTGGAATCCCTGCGGGGGGATGTGTGGTCCTGTGTGCTGCGGGATTCCACCTCCCCGGTCACTCTCCTCCTTAGCCTCGACCCTTCTGTGTTGGATAGGGGGTTGGGACCGGTGGGAAATATCCCCATCCCCGAGTTTTTATGGGACTTCCTTGCCCCGCTTGATTTTCAGGAAGTGACGGGTCGTGATTTGGGGGAGATGCCAGAGATCTCCCCTGAGGGCCTCGTTATGGCGCGTGCCTTGGTCAAGGACGGGGTCCTCCGGCAATGTGCTGAGGGGGGGGGGGGGTCACCAGGGGCCCAATGGCTACCTGTTCCCCATCCCCAAAAATGCCGTGAAGGCGTCCATGATTGTGCATTTGGTGCGCCTCAATAAGTGCCACCGTTTTCGCCCGCCACGTTTTAGTTTGCCCTCGGTTGAGGACCTTGCCTTCCTGATACAGGCCCACAGCATGGGCCTCCCAAGGCTTTCGCTGGGGTCCCACTGTCTGGACCACCTGAACGACCCCTTCCTGCGTGAACTGGAAAGTTTACGTCTTTCGGCGGAACCGGGTGCCCCCCTCTTGGCCTGTCACATTGACCTTACCAATGCCTTTTGGTCGTTGACTTTGCCAGAGCCTTATAAAAACAGCTTTAGAGTGCGCATCGACGGAAAATCTTACGCATTTTCTTGCCTGCCTTTTGGTTGGCGTTTTTCGCCGGTCATATGCCAATATGTGCTTGCTTTTGTGACGGGTCTGTGGACACCAGTGGTGTCGTGGTCCTGCACTATTTAGACGATTTCTTGGTCATTGGGTATGGAAAAGCCAGGGGAGGATCGGTGTCACAGCGCCTCTGCGATGCTCTGCGCAAGGCGGGGGCTGTCATTAGCACTAAAAGTGTCCAGGAGCCGGTCCCGGAGATTCAGTGGTTGGGGAAGTGGTTGGTGCTTTCGGGGGACGGTGCGGGGGTTTTCCCAAAGGGGCAGGGGGGGGCTGCTTTGCTTGGCCTCTGGATTCGGGCTGCGGTGCTGCCCCTTACCCGCAAACACGCCCGTCGTATCCTTGGCCGCTTCATTTGGGGCCTGCGCCCGACAGTGGGGTTCGCCCCTTTTTTGAGTGGCTGGTGGGCCCACTGTCAGTGGGGGCCGAATTGGCTTCAGAATTGCCCCCTGTCCTTGGTCCAGAGCCTCCTGCACTGCCTCCTGCTTTCCTATAGGGCTTGGAAACCACAGGTATTGCTTCCCCTTGGCATCTGTGGGGGGGGAGTCCTGTATGTGGATGCCGCCTTTGATGTTGACAAATTTAAAGTCGCCGTCTGGGGCCCAACTTTGGGTGGCCGGGTGTTCCCCTGCTCCCCGGGGGTTCGGACACAGCAAGAGGCCGAGCTCGAGGCCCTGGTTCGTGGGGTTCGGCTCTGCATCAGGGTGGGCTGGCTTGTGTCTGATAGGGGATAATTCCTTAGCTTTAGAGCAGCCCGCTTCCCTTAGGGCCAGTGCAGGCCTGCGACGCCAAAACAGGCACCTGCGAAGGTTGTTTTATTTGCTCCAGCGCCTGGAGGGCTCGGTATATCTAGAATTTGTTCCGGGGGACCTAAACCCGGCTGACAGTCTTTCCAGGATAGACGCGGAGTGGAAGGGGCGGATGCAGCATGCCTGTGCAGGGGCTGCAGACCGCCACGTGGCTTTACAGTCGTTCCATGGGATGCCCTCCCCAGTATGGGTCTTGGGTTTCCCTAAAGGATGTCGGGGAGCAGCCTGTAACCTGGATGCAGTGGCAATAGGGTCAGCTGAACCGCTGTCCTGATTTTTTAGGGACAGGGCCATGAGAGGTGCTGTGGTTGTGCCCGTGGGAGACTGAACAAAAATAAGGAGCGAGGAACCACAATATGCCTGAATTGTGTTTTGCTTTGTTCGTAAAACGACTGTTAGCTTTGCTAACTGGGGTTTTCTATGTCTTTCTTATTTGTTCCAGATTGTTTTTGAAATTTTGCCTGGGGAAGCCCGCCCACCCACCCGGAATGACAGGAGGCCCGCCCACCCACCCAACGAACCGCATGTGTATCTATGGCGTCGTGGCGCCTTTGTGGATTATGGTACAGCAGTGAGGAACCACAATATGCCTGAATTGTGTTTTGCTTTGCTCGTAAAACGCTAAATGGTCGTGGTGTGGTGGAGCAGCTCTTCATTGTTGCTTTGGGTTTCAAGGGTTCATTGGATTACAGGGAGGGGGGGAAATCCGCATTTCAAATTGGTGTGGAATTTTTACCGCATTTTTGAGGGCGTGCGGAATTTTCCCCAAAAATGAAGAATTCTCCTCTGTCAATCAACAGGGACACATTCCAGGTTGTAACTTAACAGGAAAGGGCAAGCACCAGGAACGATTTTGGGGGGCAAGAGCACATGGGAGCAACATGTGGCATTTCTCAATTGGTCACCAGAATACCACTTTGCCGAGGTTTGTGATGCAATTGGGGGTCCCCCATTCCCCTCTCCTGCTGTTCTACTCTCACAACACGGAGATGAGACACGGTGTCAACCGACACTGTGTTCTCTATGGGATGTCACTTGATCACCATGTGGCAGTCCCATTTTTTTGTGTTTTTCGACGCAAAGATTGCCACGACCCAAAGACATGTACCGGCGTTCTGTTGTTCACCAGTCCATTTCATATATGCTTCTGGGCTACTTTGCTGTCCCATGTGTCAAGGGATCGTAATCCCAGGTTCCCTGTCCCTGGTGTCGTTACAGTCCAGAGGACATAGTTGGTGCGGAATTTTCCCCGGGCTTATTTGGAATGGGTGCGGAATTTTCCCCATGCTGAACCCCCCCCCCCCCCCCCTCAGGAAAAATCCCTGCACAGATTTTTCTCCCAGCCTGCATGATTACACTGAAGCATTGGGGATCATCCCAGGCAGCAAGTGTCGGGCTCTATTCAGACATGCCAAGGCAAACAAGGGCAAACCGTAATTTATGGATGTAAACTAAAAATTACGAACCCGACTATGTTCTCAGTTGATTGTTTGTGACACATAATGGAGGTCGGTGCATGGACCCTGAAGCCCGACGATTGAATAAGAGTGCACCCATTATTGAGAGCTGTATCTGCTATGATTTCTCAAACAGGGTTGGTGATTTGGCTTCAGAGTAGACACTACACTGCACCTCACATCAGTAACTTGACTAATCAGTGGCGGTTTTTGCAAGTCTGAAGTGCTCACGTTCTTCGTGTTCGGTTTTGTGCGTCTAACGAGTGGGTCAACCCCCACCACCCCGGGGAGGGGCGGGGGGGTTGGCTGGGTGGGTGGGTGAGTCAAGCGGAGGAGCCATCCCCTCCCCCACCATAACGGTAGTGTATGTTATAATTCGTGTAATTTTTTTTTGCGGTAAATGCGTGTAACAAAAAAATCGTCTAGTCGTGTAATTTTTTTTTGCGGTAAGTCGTGTAAGCCGGCTTACACGACTTACCGCAAAAAAAAAAATTACACGACGTGACGATTTTTTCCTACACGCGTTTACCGCAAAAATAAAAAAAATTACACGACCTTACTGCAAAGAAGCAATTACCAATTTTACTGAAAATGCATGCATGTAGGCGATCTGCCCACCTGTGGCCACGTAGTGGCCGCTAGGCCTATGTAGCCCGTGCCATGGGCCCTCCGGGCGCCCCAAAATTGTTGTTGTGTAGGCTATTTAGTGGCACCTGAAAAAATTTTCCCATTTCCACTTTTTCCGAAACCCTTCTGTTGCCCCTAGGTTGGGTTTGGGTGATCATTTGGTGACAATACGGGTACTTGAGTGCCCATGGGGACCCACGTAGTGGCCACTGGGCCCATCTAGCCCGAGCCATGGGCCCCCCAAAAGCTTCGAAATTGCTGTTTGTAGGTGGTTCAATGGCATTTGGTGTGTGCACAAACTGCAAGCAGCTTTCCACCCTCTACAGGTCAAAAAATGGAAAATTTTGCAAAAAAAATTTGATATTGTGACCACTCACAATCATGAAATATGCTATGTAAAGCATGTTTTAGCCCCTGCTTATGTAGTTTACCAGCCTCGGCAGCTCAAAAATGGAAACTTCCGAAACTGATTTTTGTAGTATTCTTACCATCCAAAATGATCAAATATCCTATGTGAAGCATGTTTTGGCCCCTCTTTATGTGTTTTTCACCCTATTTGGGTGTTTTGGGGTGAGGGGGGGCTCCCAAGGGGGCCGGGGCACAACCTGCTTATGCAGTTTTCCAGCCTCGACAGCTCAAAAAAGGAAATTTCCGAAACTGATCTTTTTGATACTCTGACCATCCAAAATGATCAAATATCCTATGTAAAGCATGTTTTAGCCCCTCTTTATGTGTCACCCTATTTGGGTGTCGGGAGGGGGGGCCTCCTCAAGGGCCTGGGGCACAACCTGCTTATGTAGTTTTCCAGCCTCGGCAGCTCAAAAATGGTCGTTCCTCTCCCCGCTTCGAGGTGCTCATCGTACTGTGCGGGCCATTGAAGCGCCCTATGGACCTATGGCGGCCTGTGGGGACCTATGGGGGCCTATGGGGACCTATGGGGGCCTATGGGGACCTATCGGGGCCAATGGGGACTTGTGGGGACCTATGGGGGCCTATGGGGACCTGTGGGGGCCTATCGGGGCCTATGGGGACCTATGGGGTGGGGGGCATCAACTTTTTGCACACCCATTTGGACACGAACCCCCCCCCCCCTTCCTCCAAGCAGCAGATCTATATCAGACATATCACACATCTTGTTGTATACACCGCAAAAACAACATGCCACATCAGACATCAGACTTTATACACACTCCTGCCATGGCCCTGTCACGACTCTTTTCTTGGGCCTGATTTTGTGTCTAGTGCCAATGACTCCATGTGAAACTATGTTATATTGGCCGAGTCCCAACTAATTGGTGGTCACGTAGAGTACTATGTGCTTTGTGGACTCGGCATCCCATCGTTAAGGTCGCTATGGGGTGCCATATGGAACCGGCAGCTGTACATATTGCGCATGTATTGCAAAGGTTGCATTTCTTTCAATTTTTCAATTTTCTTATAATTTACACGACTTACCGCAAAAAAAAAATACACGCCCTTACCGCAAAAAAAAAATGATTCAATTTTTTTTTTATAATTTACACGAGTTACCGCAAAAAAAAATTACACGCATTTGCCGCAAAAAAAATTTACACGACTAGACGATTTTTTCGTACACGACTTACATTTTTCACATAATGGTATGCCGTGGCCTGGTCCAGTCCCACTACCGTCCATTGGCCCACAACCGCTGTTGGTCGGCCTACGGCTGGCGTCAGTTGGCTCAGAAAGAGTTCGTGATAGCCTCCTATTGATGCCCAGGAAACAAAACACCACCCTTTGTGCCTATCTATGTGACTGACTACCAGGCGCCCCGGGTGGGGGCGGGGGAAGGCAAAAAACCTACAATCTTTTATTCTGTGCAGAGGTTTTGTTCATACAATTAATTGCTGGTTTTGGAGGGTCGGTGCATTATTAAACGGACCCATTTTCTGAATTGCTCGTGTTTGTCCATCAGCCACCATTGCTCTCTTTATTTGCCGTGTGTGCCTCAACCTGATTGACGCAACGGCTTTGCCCGCTCCTCTTGCAATGCAAACGTTTGTTGTTCCGCGCTCTCATGTGTCAAGTGCAATCCAAGCAGAATCGAAAGCCACTGCACCCAAGATTATGGCCAACTGGCCAAAGCAGAAGCAAAAGGGGACAGAGTCTGCTGTGTGTCCCAGAAATTGCAAATGTACTGGTTGCATTGGGGGGATGGAGAGCGCCATGCCGGTGTGGACCTCTGTGTGAAAGGGGTGGAGCTACATCATGGTCCGCCACACCCGTCCCAGAGGACTGTTCGTGCATGGGGTGAAGCACGTGCCGCCAACCGTATTAGTACTAAGCATCCAAATACCACCAAGAATTAGCCGCAACCTTCTAAAAGCCACCAAGAATTAGCCGCAACCTTCCAAAAGCCTCCAAGAATTAGCCGCAACCTTCCAAAAGCCACCAAGAATTAGCCGAAAGCATGTGTGCCTGTCTGTACTGCCCCCTAACACCTTCTGAAACCATTTGCTGCCAAGCCCATTGGACAGTAGTTGCGGGCGAGCAGTGCCCGCCGCCCCCCAGCCTCAGGGCAAAATAACACCCAAACCCAAATTGCACCCCATGGCGGTAGTGATTTTGTCTAGGGACCCCCTAAAAAGCATCAAAAAAGTGTCTCGTTGAGATTAACGCCATGGATTTTTGTTCAAATGTTAACTATATTACCTTTAATCCCGGCCGCTAGGGTAGCCTTGGCTGGGCACAACCTGCCTGAGCACAGCCCTGTCTCAGCATAGCGTTGTGGCAGCTCAGCTGTTTTGAAAAGTATTTGAAGGGCTTTTGAGGCGTTGAGGTGTATCTAGTGAAGGTGTATCTCACTGTTATGTCAAAATGCTCGGCCGAAAAAAGGCATTTTACTTCTACTAAGGAATGAGGGAGGGGGGCGGGCCAGCGACCTGACCACGCGTTCTTGGGGCCAGTCTTCCGATCTCCCGGACGCCAGCAGCCGGGCCGATCAACAACTGCCACTCTGCTTCCGTAGTGAACCATATTGCAGCCCAGGCGTCACCGCCAGGGCTCCTTTTAACAACTCAGCACTAGGGGGGGGGGGTCCCACAACATCCCCCCCCCCCCCCCACCCCGGACCCACCCCCCCAAAAGATTGTGCCAAATTTTCTTCCGGACCTTCGGCTGATCAAAATTTCTCTCTGGCTCCTTTCTTTGGCGCCGGCCTGTCGCCGTCGGTGGGGACGCCATGTGCCCTGGACGAACCGCCGCACGCGCCTCATTACCGCAGGTGACCCCCGTCCGCGATGACCGCGGCATTACCACCGACTTCGTCCGCCGCGGCGACTTCCCGTGCTTCGGGAACGACGACGACCGTGTCGACGCCATCGCCTGCGAAATGACGGACAACTTCTACCGGGAGCTGAAGCGGACCCCTGCGTACCGCGGGGCGCAGCACACGGTCTGCCCCCTGCGGCCTCTTCCTTCGGGCTCCGCACCCTCCGTCGTTGAGGATTGCTTCCTTCAGCCCCTGTGCCAGTCGCTGTGCCAGTCCCCGTGTGTCAGTTTACCAACCCCCCCGACGTTGACAGAGTTCATTCGAGTGGCAGATACCGCAGGCGAGGGATGTGGTTGCAACACCAGCTGCATTGGGAGCGGGGTGCCCCTACTGTGCTCAGGGTTTTCTTCATGTGGCACGATGGTCCGGTCGGTGGTCCGGTCGCCCCCCCCCCCCCCCCTCTCAACAAGCGGAGCACCAAGAGGAGGCACCAGAAGGAAGGGGACGGACGGCGAAAAAGGACAGCAGGACCAAAATGAGGAAGGGGCCGAGGAAGGTGAGAAGGGACAACAACAAGGGGAGGAACCGTGAGGCTTGGGGATGAGGCACCAGAAATCGCGAGAGAACACCCCATCCCCGCCCACAGGCCTGCGCTTGAAGTGGGTGTTCTACCCCCCCCCCCCCCCAACCCGCCTTCGGGGATGACTGTCAGCTCCGCCCCAACCGCTTCTGTACACCCCCCAATGCCCTCTAACCGTTTTGCAACCGCCCACACGGCCACCGAAGCCGCTCTCCAACCGCCGGTAACCGCTGGTGCAGCTCCTCTTGAACCCTCCCAAAAGCCTGCCGCACCCTCAAGCGCAGCCCTGCCCGCCCATCACAATCCGCCACCCACCACCCACCACACCGAATGGCACCGGTGCCACGGGAGGGAATGGAGACACAATACACAAACCACGGACACAAGGGCGGAGGGGCTCTTCTGTGTCTGATGATACGTCATTCAGCCAGGATATAATTCATATGACTTAGGTGCAGTGGACTCGCTTCGCACTCCGTGTGTCTGCCCATCTACTGCAGCGAAAGGCGCCTATGACATGTCACTGAAGAGCTTTTCTCTTTGACTTTTGCTTTGCACTTCTGCTTTGTGCCTGACGGTACAGTGCACACACATCCGTATCGCATAGCGGGTCGGGGCACATGATGCACTCGCCACAAGGAGGACTGGGTGCAGGAATGGACAGGCGGAAGGTTGTGATGTGCCACCGTGGGGGAATGGACCCTGCAACAGGGCCCAAATGCCGCCGTTGGCGAGCGGTTCCCCACCGCCGGTGTGGGGGTGCCCATTTGGGCGCAGCGGGCCAACAGCGAGGGCAGGTGCCCCCAGCCAAACCCCCCCCCCCTCTTCAGACTCCCCCCCTCCCCCCCGTCTCATACTTCCCTGCCCCCCCCCCCCCCCCCCCACACACATCCGCGCCCCCCCCCCCCCCCCCCCCCCCCCCCCCGCAGGTGTCCCTGCTGACCATCACGTCCAACGTCGTGTACGGCAAGGCCACAGGCACGACCCCCTGTGGCCGGCGGCTCGGGCAGCCCTTCGGCCCGGGCGCCAACCCCCTGCACGGCCGGGACCAGTCCGGCGCCCTGGCCTCACTGGCGTCGGTGGCGAAGCTCTCGTACGAGTCCTGCCTCGACGGCATCTCCAACACCTTCTCGATGGTCCCCATGCTCATCGGGCAGTGCGGCACGGACGCCTCCCGGCGCGAGAACCTTGCGATCCTGCTCGACGGCTACTTCAAGAAGAACGCGCACCACGTCAACGTGAACGTGATGAACCGGGACACGGTACCTCCTGCGCATCCCCCCCCCCCCCCCCCAACCCCAACCTCCCTCCACCTTCCAGGTAGGAAACCGCTTGAAGAGGGGAACCGGTTTGTAGCTGTGGAATGGGCACTTTGCAAAGTGGATAATGCTGAGCAGTAAAGGGGGTGGGTTGGCGGTTGTGGCAGTTCCAAGGCGGTTGGCAGCGGTTGGGGCCGCATTGGGATGCCTGGGCGCCCGCGAAGGGGCCACAACAAGGAGCCACAACAGCAGGCCCTCCTCTCCATTGCATTCCGGCAAACAACGGTCTGCTGCCGTTGCATATGGATGGCTGCCTTCCTCTCCTCTTGCAGCTCCTGGACGCCATGGAGAACCCTCAGAACTACCCTCAGCTGACCGTCCGTGTCTCGGGCTACGCGGTGCACTTTGTCAAGCTCACCGCTGAGCAGCAGAAGGATGTGGTCCAGCGGACCATGCACGGCGTGCCCAGTTTCGACACGGACGCCACGACCAATGGCCTAGAGCGTCTGGACTCACTCTGTTTGGAAAAGGGATTGGGCATTGAGCGTGAATCAAGTGGCCTCCTGCGAGAGAAAAGGTGTGCCCTGCCCAAATCCTTTTGACATTTGTGTATGTGTGTTTGTGTACGCGCGCGCGTGTGTGTCCCCCTTGGTGCCCCCTTTAAAAGCCCCCGCTTTGCACCGAAGGATTACCTGCCAGCCATATTCACAGGAGTCCTGAAGAACAGCTTGGGCTGGGCAGAATCATGGGGTTCTCAAATCCTGAGTGCTGCATGGCTGCAGGTTGCACTGCTGTCTGGGTACAGCAGAATTACGGCAATGCGTTCCATGCACAGGGACCTGTGCACTGATGACACGTGTTGCTGTCGTTGTATCCGACAGCACAGTGTGTAGGGGCAGGGCCTGGCGCAGCAACTGTGTAGGGGCAGGGCCTGACTCTCCCAAATTCTCCGGGTACCCAGGTAAGATTTGACATTTTGCTGTATCCTGTGCAGGCTTCTGGTCCAGCGATGCTGCCAGAGGCCGCCCTTCGCTTCAAGGAGGTCACGGTGCATCCCCCACGATGCGTGCTCAGCTCTGCCCATTACCTGTGCTGCAGAAAGCCTATTGGCGTCGGACATGGTCTGTCCTGTTTGACGATCCAACTGACGAGGATTCTGACACTCGGAACCTGAGTTGTGCCTGTTTGTCTTGCGATCGTGTGTGTGTGTGTGTGTGTGTGTGTGTGTCTGTGCACTGTGTCCATGGTGCAGTCGTGAAACGGTTAGTCCACTGGCTTACCCGTAACACCCAGTGGGAAAATACTCGATACACCGACCGCGTCATTCCCAGTGTCTTCCAACCCGAGGGGTACAAACCGGCCTGGTGCTCGGACGTGCAGCTATTACGAACTCTGATGACCGTGTAGCCTTCTGCCTGCCTGTCTGTTTGTGTGTGTGCGGTTGGGTGGTTGCACCTAACACAGGATAAACGTAGTTTTGGGCTGTCCTGAACACAAACTCCTCCACGGGGGTTTTTCTTGGTCTGCTGATTAGTGCAACCCAGAGAGTGGAGCAGGTGAGGGGACAGGAAGAGATCTGTACCTGAACTGAACCCACTGTCCAGGACTGCACTTCGTCATTCTCTATCAACAGACCGAAAGACGTCCAGGGCTGCCCTGCAGCTCCAGAGTACTTTTCTTTCACCGCTTTTCTTGCTCTGTTCTTGTTTGCGGTTCTCATTGTGTATGTGTGTCTGTGTGAGGCGCTGTTACCGAAAGGCAATGGCCTGGATGTCGTACCAACAGGAACTGGAGGACGGGTGGGCTCTGAACTGAACCCTCGGCTGCGCCTTAAAAGATAAGCCCGTGGCCCCGGCCGGTTGCAGCGGGAAGGCCTCTCCCTGTACAGGCCAATTGTTCGTGTGGTGGAATGGCCCTGGGCACCCCTTGCCTCTCTGCCCGCTGATGGAGCCGCAGCTCTTGGAGGGCCGTCGCCATGAGCCCCGGGCCCTCCACCCCCACATTTCTGCCCCTTTGCGTGGGGCAGCCGGTCGCTACAGCCCTGAGGGCTGGTCCCAGGAGCTGGCTCCACTTCCACGCGTGAGGGGCTTCTTTCTGTACACGGCGGGGGGCAGCGGGCAGTGGCATGCGTGTGCAGACCACCACACGGGGGCACTGGGACAGTGTACTGCCCCACTGCAGAGGGGCAGTGGGTAGTGGAGATCCCACAGTGCACGGCCACACCGCAGGAGGGCTGTGGGCAGTGGAACTCTTCAGTCCACTGCCGCATGGCTGAGGGGCCGTGGGGCACTGGTATCCGTCAGTACACTGCCACACTGCAACCCCACCAAACGGCCACGATAGCCCTGGGGGCCGGCCCCTTGCAGTGGTGCTGCAACCGTAAGCCCATAACCGTCATCAGTACCAGCAAACCTGGCTGGTTTGGCAATATTGAGCGTGCGGTGGTGGCGTGAAATGTTTTTGTTTGTGCCGCTTGGCATACCCGTTGTTGTTCCAAACAAGTTGTGCCGGTTGGCAAAAAGTGCACAGAGAATACGTTACCGCAAATTACCACCCCCCCCCCCCCCGGAAGAGCAGGGCTATTCGGCGAGAGTATACCCTACCCACGGTGGGGGTCCCACTATGGCAAGGGTTTTATCATCAGCTTGATTCATCCCCACTTTGGAGACCCCGCAGAAAGCAGTGGCTAGGAAGCCACTGTGATTCCTAGGCCTCGGCGAATGGTCTTTGCGAATGGCAAGAAGTCAATTGACGCCACCAGCTGCCAGGAGAGCAGCAAGATTGCAACACCCCCCCCCCCCTGTGTGTACTGCCACTACCCCCCCCCCCCCCCCCCACTCTTGTACACCCTCACCCTTACAGTTTTATGTGTACTACACCCCCAATTGTGTGTGGTCAAGATGCGCAGGATGCAACGGGACTTGAGAAACGCCCCAACAGCCCGAAAACGCTCCGACCCCCTCCGGAGCCCCTGCTCATGCCACGAGTGTCGGAGTCCAGAACTGAGGTGTCCTACCCCCTGGGCTCCAGCCCCTGCAATGGGGCATCCTCACACCTGCACACTGATCTGACACAGCTGATCTACGACAATGCTGCACTCAGGGGCAGGAGGGGGCGGGTTAACAGGCAAGGCCGACCCCAACCGCATCCGGAAGCAGCACTTGTGGGCAGAGGGACAACTGGCCCACTCTCACATATTGAAAGTACTTGTCACCCAGTGGCGTCGGATAAGCAATGTGAACGCTTTATTCCCCCCAAAAGCAGTGTGCACACCCGGAAGTGCCAATGGGCACACTTACTCAGCGGTTGTGGCCACCTTTCGCTCCAGACCCCCTGGCCGATGCCAATGGGCAACAGCAGTTTTGCCAATGGGGAAACATGCGCCAAGCCTGCACGACTTTGGCTCAGGCCCCTGGGGCAATCGAGCGGATGAGGGTGTACGCGGAGGATGAATGGTAGGTGGGCTTTATGAGTGAGTGAGTCCGCGTGGGGGTCACAATTTTTTTGGGGGTTTGCACACAATTCACACACATGACAGCCCCAAGAGAAACTAGGCCGTACAGAGAGTTTTGCTTCTATGCTTGGGATAGCACTGCAACAGAATGCCAACAGGAGGGCAATGGTGCTGCGGCACTCCTCTGAAAGGCAGTACAGAAGGGGCAAAGATGTCTTTGTGTGGGATTGAACATTAGGTCACACTTGCTCGCTCACTCACTCATTCCCTCACTCAATCCTACCTGGAGTCGCATTCGCTGAAAGTCTGCTTACGTTGCGAGAATCCGGAACTCTCTCACTCCGCACACAGCGTGGACTCGCCTGCCAACGTCCCGGTGTACCGGCGGACGAGCACCACCAGCTCATCGCCGGTGATGTCTGGGGGCCTGCACTCGATCGGCGCTTCGCCCTCCTCCTCTCCGGAGGGGTCCCCGGGATCCTCCACGGACGACATCGAGGACCTCGCGAACGGCCTCGTGTTGCCGGTCTCCAGCGAGACGGACCACCTGACGGGCATCGTGCACTCGTTGGAAACCCTTTCGACGTGCGACGGCCCCGGCATGCGCGTCATGGTCTTCATGCAGGGCTGCGTCAAGCGCTGCACCTTCTGCCACAACCCCGACAGCCACCCGTATGCTCATGTGGCGACGTGGCGATGTTGTGTGCGTCTGCGTGCCTCCTGCCCTCCGTTGTGTCCTCCATTGTCGTTGCCGTATCCCGTCATCGCCACATACCATTGCTCTGTACCGTTGCTTCGTGGCGTCGCTGGCTACCATTACTTCAGACCCATGCTCGACAGCATTTCTTGTGTACAGCCACTCTATGCGATCGCTGCATACCGTCACTATACACCGTCACTCTATACCGTCACTCTATGCTGTCACTTCACACCATCACTCTGTTGTGTCCGCTGTCCTGCGCCTGGTTGATTTCTTGGTCCTGTTCTTTGGTGTCTGCGTGGTCGGCCTTGTGTTTGTCCTTGCCGCGGGTGCTGAGATTGTCATGGTTGGCTGTGGTCGCTGTGGCCGTGGTCGTGGCTGTGGTCATGGCTGTGGTCGTGATTGTAGTCAGGGCCGTGGCCGTTGTGATTGTCGTTGTGGTGGCCAGTGTATTTGTCCTTGTTGTGTTGACCAACCGCGACACCATTGGCCCCAGCTTTTCGCACAATGAGTCCTACGACAACTCCAGGACAACACCTACAACGTCAACGACTACTGCTATTACGACAACAGCGGCCACAGCAGCAGTAGCAAGAGCAGGGCCTCCCCCAGGCATTCCTAGGCATGTCACAGATTTACAGGCCACAGTGCTGCATACAGCACGTAGGCAGTTGCCCTACAGTGCATAAGGCTGGTCGATTCAAGGGGGCTCAGGGCCAGGCTTGCCCGGCGCTTCAAGGGTGTGGGGCGGGCGGTCCGGCAAGTTGCAAACCAGCTAGCACCCAATCCGAACAACAGCAGCAGCGGCGCCACCAACCACAACCACCAGCAACACTACAATGACACCACCGGCTGCTAGTACATCTAAAACAACAACAACAATAACAACAACAACAAAGATAACAACAACCACAACAACAACAACAACAACAACAACAACATCAACATCAACATCAACAACAACAACATCAACAACAACAACACCACCAACAACACCAACAACAAGGCAAGGCATGACATACTATGCTGCATTTGCAAGCACCCAGGCACTGGGGGGCGCATCTCCCAATCCCCCCCCCCCCCCACCCCCAGCGAACCCTCCCCCGTGCGCCTCTGTGCGTCGTGTGGGCGTGCAGGCTTTCATGTACTGGTGTTGTGCTGTGCGTGGTATGGTGTGGTGGGCGCTAGCCTGCGCGTTGTGGTGTCATGGCTCATGCTTTAATGGTTGCCAGGGGCACAGCAAGCGCTCACCTCCACCTTAGGGAGGGTGGCCAGCAGGCCACACGGCGCCCAGGGAGTCCATCAGGCCTATGGCGATACAACGAGGCGCAGAGGTGAAGGTCACTGTCAGTGTAAGCCCAATATTCCTGTCCATAGTCTGGCCACCCTATGATATGCTTACACCCAAGGAGGGGGCGTTCAACGGCACCGTCTGAACAGGACGTTAAATTGTGATTATGTGCAAAACAACAACAACAACAACAACAACAACAACAATAACAATAACAACAACAACAACCAGAACAACTACCACAACAACAACAAGAGCAACAACAACAACAACAACAAGAAGAAGAAGAACAACAACAACAACAACCGCCGCCGCCGCCGCCACAACAACAACAATAACAACAACAACTACTACCATAACAACAACAACAGCAACAACAACAACAACGACCACCACCGCCGCCGCCGCCGCCGCCACAACAACAACCACAACAACCCAACAACCCTCCTCGCCTAGGCACATAGCAGGCCCCTGCCTGCTAGTACGGCAATCCACAGCCGAAGCATGAGGGGTTGAGTCCCTAGATATCTGGTGTTATGGGGCTGGGTCCCCTATGGAAGTATACTTGGGTTGGGCGCCGTGGAGGTATGCTATGTGGGGCTGGGTCCCCTTTCAATCAGTGGGGCTGGGTCCCCCTCCACTCTATGGGGCTGGGTCCCCTTGCAATCGACTGGCGGGAGGATCTATTGTAGATACCTAGCTCCCTGGAGCACCCGTCCGCCTTCTACGGCGCACGGCACGCGTGGTTTTGTCTCGCTGCAGATCCAAATCTTAGGGGCTGGGTCCCCTTCTGCTGTGTGGGGCTAGATCCGCCTTTTATTTTGCAGGGTTGCGTCACCTTTTAATCGGTGGGGCTGGGTCCCCTTCTACTCTATGGGGTTGAGCCCCCTTTTATTCTGTCGGGCGGGGTCCCCTTTTTACTCTGTGGGGCTTGGGTGGCCCCCCTTTTATTCAGTGGGGTTGGGTCCCCTTTTATTCAGTGGGGTTGGGTGCCCTTTTATTCAATGGGGCTGGGACCCTTTTTATTTATTTATTTTTTGCCACAAATGGTGGTGTCACGGTGTAGCTATGCTATGCCGTGTGCACCTATGTGCTGGAGGCAGCATATGCCATCCAGCGTGCCCCGCTGTGTGATCCTAAGGGGGGACACGCTGGCGCGCGCATAACAGGCCAATCACCGCTACACCTCGACACCGCTACAACAACAACAACAACAACAACAGCAACAACAACAACAACAACAACAACAACAACAACAACAACAACAACAACAACAACAACAACAACAACAACAACAACAACAACAACGTCAAGGCACTCTGAACATAGTGCAAGGGGCTTCACCAGCCTCATGCACCGATCGTTTGTTTCACTTCGCTAGAGTGACGTGCCATAGGATTATCCTGGTACCCAACGTGATAGTCGCATGGACGGGCAGTGGGTGAGGCCTATTCTTGAGGCGCTTTATAAGGCATGTTAGGTTGTGTCCTCTGATTTTGAGGCTCAAAATGTGTCTCCTTTGGGACTTTTGGTGGAAGTTTGAACAGTTCTGGACAAGTGTACATTGTTGCCTCTGCTTCAAGAGAAGCTGATTGCAACATGAGAAGTGACCGGACGCCGGGGTGCCGAGGTCGGGCTGAGAGCTGGGATAGCGGCCTACCGTGCATGTTGGTGAGGAATTTGCATGTTGCGGGGTGCCGTGCTGTGTCTCAGGCATGCTCCAAGGATGGCTGGTTGTCCTTTGTCTTGTTCGTCATTGGGCAAGGTCAACAGTGTAGACAAGCATACAGTTGCTATTGTTGTTGTTGTTGTCATTGTTGTTGTTGTTGTTGTGGTGGTGGTTCTGATGGTTCTTGTTGTGGTGCTTGTAGTTACGGTTGCGTTTGTTGTCCTTGTGGTTGTTGTTGTTGTTGTGGTTGTGGTTGTTGTTGATGTGGTTGTGGTTGTGGTTGTGGCGAAGGCGCTGTTACCATGTGGCAATGGCTGGGATGTGATAATGGCCGCGCTGGGGACCCCGTGCCGCTCCGCTTGTTGGTGCAGTTGTAGTTCCCGCGGGGCCTACGCCATGGTGCCCCGGGTCCTGCTCGGGCCTTAACGAGGCCCTCTCTTGCCTTGGCGTGTGAGAGCCACATGTGTCGAGACTCTTTGACCACTTGTCTGATGAACTCCGTCCCGATGTCGTGCGGTCCCGCCAGTCCCATGTGGGCCGTACGCAGGGACGGCGTGGCGATGGCCACCGCGTAGTGCTCCAAGCTGGTAGGCTCCCATAGTTGGCCCGGTACTTGCAAGGCCCGTGGCCCAACATAGGTGGTTAGCCACGCGTGCAGGCGTTGTCTCGCCGGGCGCCATTCGTGGGTCTGCACTGCATGCCCACACATGTTGGGCCGTCTCCGGGCTACTACCACACAGCAGGCACTGCTCGTGCATCTACATGTTCTGGTGCTATGCGCGTTTCGCTAGCACCATCATGGTGGGCAAGTTGTGCATGCGGTGGGCCCCTATGTGCCGCTGCTAGTCGCTGCTCAACCGGTCTGGGGGCAGGCCCGGGCCCGGGTGGTAGTTGGGTCCCCACCATAGTGCACTTGTGCCGGGCACCGCCGCCTGCTCCTACAACCATTCTTGCAGGTCCGTTGGAGTTAGCTGGCAGTGGTCCCGGTACCGTACCAGGGGGAGGTAGGCGTACGGTGCCGCAACATCCATATGAGATCCGCCTGTGGCTCCTCCCTGGTGGCCGCGTCCACCCAAACGTTGATGGAGGTGATCCAATGGGAGGGCGTCACCACCACGTTGATCGCGTACCTCGGGAACAGGCTTACAGGCGATGTATCCTATCGCCCCACTTCCCTCCTTCTTGGTGCGTTCAGAGGGCGCCCACTGCCGACTACGAGACCGGTGCCACTCAGTAGGTGCCCTGCTACGCCTCCAGCCGTCTCATGTCATGTAGCAGGGTCAGGGCTTCTCCTTTTTGGGATGTTCGCATCCCCAACGTTGTCTCGGTTGTGTACTCCACTGGTGCTCTCTCATACGCGAGCGCCATCGTCATGCCCGCCGGGGTGGTACCGGCATTAGTGGCCACGATGCCCCCCCCCCCCCCGGATCGTGGCCAGCGGGGAGGTCATGGAACCATATACCCGGCTCCGTATGGGGCTGCAGGTACATGGGGGCTGCCGTCAGTCCCTATGGGGATGGAGCGTTGTGTTTCCCCCGAAGTGCTCTCGTAGGTTGGTCTAGAGCGCTTGGCCTAAACCCCCCCCCCCGATTATAAGCAAGCGCTTGCTTATATTTATTCGCTTGCTTATAATTTTTGCTTGCTTATATTTGGAACACCCCCTGTTTCCCCGCAGAAAGATGGCTTTGCTTGACACCAATGACCCCCATTTCTTTTATGATGACATCGCAGCAGCCCGAGAGGAGGATGAAGCCGTTGTTGAGGATTTTTATGAGGCTGCAACAGACGTTGAGGACACAGGCAGCGTTAGTGCAGAATCAAATGAAGGTGTAGAAGAACATGAAGGGGGAGATGACATGGGGTTTGATGAAGATGATGAACATGCTGAGGATGATGTCTGTGATGATCACTGGGGTGTTGCTGTTGCTGAAAGCATGTCAGAGGTAGCACCAGAGGAGGAAGCCAGCAAAGCAAAGGCTGAGAGGTATCTCCAAACGAAACGCAATTTCAATCGGGGAGTTGGAAATCGCAATGGAGCGGGAAAAGCAGTTCGATACACCCCCCCAATGTATGTGAAACGCCGCGCCGCACAGATGGTACAGGATGGCATGGACCTGGAGACCATCCGACAGAAAATTTGGGATGTGACAGCAGAAAAGGTCTTCATTTCCTCACAGCGACAACTCAACAATTGGTGTGCAGCCGTGCAAAAGGTGCAAGGTATGGTGCTACCCAGAAACACCAGAAGATGCTTTGCCCAATGCAGCAGAGGGCTCTAATGCTCCAGCCCCGAAGGCTAAGCCTAAGGCGGGCCCAAAGCAAATGTCTATCAGCGACTTCATGTGCAGGAGGTAATTTCAACTTTATCGTGCCATGGGCTGGGAAAACTGTGGCAGACAAAGCATGCTTGTGCCTCTCTTTTCTGTGTTCGTCTTGCCTCTGAGTTCGCCATTTTGCCATGCTTGCTTATATTCGAGACCTCACAAATATAAGCAGGTATGCTTGCTTATATTTCTTTGCTTGCTTATAATCGGGGGGGGGGGTTTAGCTCTGACGGTAGGGCCCCTGGGGTATGCAGCGCCATGTAGAGGGGGCCTCGATGAGGGTGCCCCGGGGATTTGTGGGTAAGTCACCGGGTCAGGTACTTGAGCAGGGCCACCGCCTCGGTTCAGAGCTCGATCCACGGCTCCGGCTACGGGGTGGGGGTTATTGTCAGCACTGTGTGCTGTGCACCAGCCACCCACTCCCAGTAAGGGATTGCTGTGGTTGTGATTGCTGTCGTGGTGGTGGTTGTGGAGATCGTTGCCGCCGCTGCTGTTATTGTTTTTCTTGTAGTAGTAGTAGTAGTAGTAGTAGTAGTAGTAGTAGTAGTGGTAGTAGT